>VXBP01007107.1:229500-333251 GCA_013400115.1 Rhinopomastus cyanomelas | reverse complement strand
GATTGGGAAGACCCTTCAGCCTAGTTCCCAGAGGCTGTACTTGAGATGAATGGGGTTCATGTTTGTCCTCTCCTTGTCTCTTTCTGCCTGCATGTAGCTGGTACTGTCTCTTCCACACATGCCCCCCTAAAACTTAAAGCCTCTTCACCTTGGAGGTTTTGGGGTCTTACAGCATTGCCTATAAAATTATACGGGGGCACATCCCTTTCTTTCCACAGTGCTCCTCCACCTCCTGGACATGCTGTGACAGCAACACAGTCTGATCCTGTTGGCTGCACCGGCCTCTTGCACAACGCACTTTTGGATGCAATGCGTTTCCTGATTGAGAAAACATCACTACAACAGAGAGATCAGGAAAAGCCAGGATGCTCTAATATTTGAAGAGAACATTTAAATGATGCTTACAGTTGAGTTCTGTGGTCTGGTAACACCAAGTACAAATCGGCTCCAGAGTTTATATCGCCAGATCTTCACAGTGTCAGCCAAATGCTTCTTCTCAGCCAGATGCTTTTCAAAGCCAAGTTAACTCAAGTACACGGATGCAATTATCATACTGATCAGACTCATGGGCTGAAGGAAGAAAACATACAGGAGATTGTTAAAGGTTGAGAGTCTGGAGTGCAAAGGCAGATAAAGTTGTCTGCCCACAGCATGAGCCCTCAGCTGAGAGAAGTTATCTGCTTTCCCCAGCTTGCTTCACCTATGAGCTTCCAGGATCCTGGGCTCATGCCTGTGCAAGGTCCTACCCTCAGATAACCCCACTTTTAAGAGAAAAAATTGATCAGCTGGCACCCCTCAGGTGATCAGACTACAGTGCAGAGAAGTATCTCTAGCTCCAAGGGAAGATGGAGCAGATAAACCAGGCAGCTGCAGCCAAAGCATGAGCAGCCAACCGCTGAGGATTTCAGTGCCTAAGGTCCCAGGAACCCACCCCACGTGCACAATTCCAGCAGCTATAAGCACCCAGAAGTCACTAGAGAATTCGATGCAGCCTCTGTACCAGAAACTGGCCTGGGAGGAGTGAATGAGTCAGTGCTGAAGGGTACTGAAAGTACAGAGAACCTGCAATGCAATTAGGCACTTTAGACAATAGCGAGGAGGAGACAATATTAGTATTGGGATGTCTCCAGAAAATGCTTAGAAATGAAGCTGTGTGGTATGAAAAGTGCTGCATTTGCAGGGCAGTTTACCCTGAGCAGCTCCTCTGGAAGGGAGAAAGATGATTTGGGTTCCCCACGTCACAAACCAAAGGACTGGGCTGTACTATCAAAATGCCACATTCTGAACAATCAGAAAAAGCCAGGCAGAGCCAAGGTGTATTTCTCCCAAGAACTTTTCCCTCTAATTTATTAAAAAAAAAAAAAAAATTTAAAGAGGAAGTCAGGAAGAATCACAGGTTCAGTCCTGAGCCAACCCAGAGCCACAGAGCCTGGAGAGCTGCCCAGCAAACTGGCAGGAAGTCAGGGAGGCTTGTGATGGAAAACTGCCTGTGTTTCATCGGAAGTTCATCCAAACAGAGATGTTTCTGCAAAACATTGTGCTTATGACAAATCAGCGTTCTTTGACAAAAACCTGTGCTGCTGGAAACTTCCCAGCCCTGTCTTTCTTGTGGCATAATCGTTCCTTAAATAATAGCAATTAATTAAAAACAAGAAACTGGGTGTGTCACAGCTAACATTAACAGGCTACATTACTGCTTTCTAAGTGATTCCTTACACGGGGCAAATCTTAAAGATGAGACCTCAGGCATTTCAGTCTGCGCTTTCACAATGAGTGCTGAAGGCTCAGTTGTGTTACCCTGCGGTCTACTTAAAATATAAAAGTAGCAGTGAGGATAGAGTGATTTTATGGTATCCAAAGCTATGGCATCATAATTTTCAGACAGTACAAGTAGTGAGTTTTGCACTCCTGCTCCTTCCCAAATGCTTTAGACAGAAAAATATGGTTAATTCCCTCCCAAAACTCAGATTATGTAACAAGGGCTTAACTCTCTCACTTTGAAATTACTAACTTGAGCATTTAGAGAAAAGACAGAAACGTAGAAAACACACATTTTGGAATAACTGAGTGGCTGAGAGCATATTTCTCTATAAAAGAAAAAAGGCAAAACGAGCGATATTTCTTCTCTTATGGTTTCGCATTACACTAGAGAGCTCTTTCATTCTAGCATCTCTTCCAAAGAAGCCCCTAAAAGCGTGTAGGATAAGGTCTGCATACAGACTGGGAACCCAGTCCTGCATACTCTTCATCTACCCTAGTGCCAGAGCCAGAAGTGGGAGCCTCTAATTCATACGGCTGTGAAATAAAGAGCAAGGAACCCGTTTAAACGAAGCAGAAGCTCCAGTTATAATGGCTACGTTTGTTTTCCGTGCACCCTGGAAAGAAAACAGCCACAGCTGCTCTTCAAATTCTCTTTCTTTGCCCCCGGGTTATGTGAATACAGCACACAAGATTAAGACATTTTCAGCATGTAACATCAACCATGTGAGAAGTCCCACTGACTCCAGCCAGCGACTTCCTATTGAGTCAGCAAAGTACTTATGCCTGCGTGTGATTTTAAGATGACTAATGCCCCCGGCTGCGTCTGCAACTGGCAGCAGTTACACTGGGCAGGATGTCCTGCAGCCCCGGCCCCCAGCATACGCCCTGCCTTCATCCTGGCACCGGGCTGAGATGAGATCGGTGTGACCACAAGTTCCTGCGTGCTGTGCTTGCTTTTGGAAAGAAAACCCAGTGCAGCGTGCTTGGTAAGAGCCTGCAGCCAGGGTGACCGAGCGGGGCACCTACTCTGCTGCACGGCCAAAAGCCCAGCTCCATGCTCAGTGTTTTACCCACATGCCGAAACCCTTTGTTAGCTTGGAGTGGTTCTGTATCAGCCCTGCTTGAACGAGGCTGTCACAACTTCTCTCATAAACCTCTAACAGTCTTTCAGTAATGCAGCTATTTATAGGCCGGGTCTATATTGAATAGATCGTAGAAGCTGCACAAAAGCTTTCAGTGTTTCTGCAATGAAGCTGTAGAGAGACATCAGTGCAGACTGAAACCACTCAGCACTGCTACACACAATCAAACATTATAATCCGTGCTCTGCCTGATTGCACTCACTGCTTAACCAAAAAGTTAATGGCACCTTATTACATCTGCAGCATTTCCCTAGAAGCGAAAGTCGGTCTTGCGCAGCACAAGAATTTGCCGATTGTACAGAAACAGGCTAAGCCCTGCTGTTGCTCACAGCAATTTTTGGGTGTAGCGTCACTTCATTTTAACAGGATACCCCCAGTAATCAGTGCGGAACTTGGACATAGCCAGAAGCCATCACGTCCATCTCATCTTTCTCTTTCAAGTTGCTCTTTTTAGGCTCTGGGCTGGGTCTTGTGCTACCAGCGTGTATTAGGGTTAAGATACTAATGAAATGAACAGAAGAAGGACATAGAACTGTTTGAGCGAGTCCAGAGGAGGGCCACAAAGATGATCGGATTGCTAAAGCACCTTTGTTATGAAGACAGGCTCTAGGAGCTGGAGTTGTTGAGCCTAGAGAAGATTCCAGGGGGACCTTATAGCTGCCTTCCAATACCTACAGGAATGCTGCAGGAGAACTTTTCACAAGGGTATCTAGTGAAAGGACAAGGGGAAATGGTTTTAAAGTGAAGGATGATAGGTTTGTGCTAGATCTTAGGAATAAGTTGTTCAGTACAAGGGTGGAGAGACTCTGGAATAGATTGCCTGGAGCGCACCCTCCCTGAAGGTGTTCGAGGCTGGGCTGGATGAGGCCTTGAGCAACCAAGTCTGGTTGAGAGGTGTCCCTACCTGTGGCAGGGAGGTTGGAGTAGATGATCTGTAATGTCCCTTCCAACCTAAGGCCTTCTCTTGTTCTATGATTCCATGATTAAAAAATGTTTGGCAAGTGCTCTCATGAGGAAGAATTGCTGCTAGGAGCGTGCTGTCCTTTTCAGCACCTAAGTGCTCTGCATATTAAATGTCTCTTTTTCAGGTATGAGAAGTTAAGGTACCACAAAGCAACAGAATTCTTTCTTAGAAGAAATCAGAGAGAAGACTATACTGCTTTGACCATCCCACCCTTCTTCCTCGGTGACACTTGTTCAAAAAGTCCTGTTTAATTGCAGACTGCTCCAAACACGCTGTGCCTTATACATCTTAGGGCTCCTTTTGCTGAATCTTATGAAAGAATTCCATACAGGTGTTGGAATAAGCACCACAAGCCTTTGACTTTCACCACTGAGGCCAGGAAAGACATCAGTGACACCCTCTAGCAGAAAGACTCTAGTTCCTGCAATTTTCTCGTTGTCTGAAGGACATCTGGGGATTAAGAAGAGGAAAAACTTGAGACAGAAGTACTATTTCATTACAATGCAAAGCACAAAACAATGTAAAAGACAGCTAATGATTGCCCTCTTCTAGCCATTGCTTCCTCTTTAGCAGCTTTGCAGAGAAGTTGGGTCCATCTGTTTTATCCAGGTATGTAAGAGCACAGGCCTCAAAGGGGCTTACAAATCTGCTACTCTGCAAGTTCAATCCTAAACCATATTCCCCAATGCTACATCTAAGCCACTTTTAAATACATCCAGAATGGTGACTCAACCACCACTCTGGGCAGCCCATTCTAGTATCTAACCACTCTCTGTGAAGAATTTTTTCCTGATGTTCAATCTAAACCTACCTTGTTGCAGATTGAAACCATTCCCTGCGGGACCCAACATTTAGCACTACTGGAACCCAGACAATTATCCTCAGCCCATCGATGCAGTTGGTCAGGGTCTCTCTGTACAGCCTTCCTGCCCCCCAAGCACACTGACACTCCCTCCCAACTTGGTGTCCTCTGCAAACTTACTGAGGGCGCACTCAATCACCTTATGAAAATAATTTATAAAGATGCTGAACAGGAGTGGCCCCAGCACTGAGCCCTGGGGGACACCACTCGTGATTGGCCTCCAAATGGATTCAGCTCCATTGACCAGAAGTCTTTGGGCCTGGCCATCCAGCCAGTGTTCCACTCAACAGAGTATGAGCCCATCCAAGCCATGGGCAACCAGTTTATTCATGAGGATGTTGTGGGGGACAGCATCAAAGGCCTTACTCAAGCCCAGATAGACTATGTCGAACAGGTGTTCCCTCATCCACTAAGCAGGTCACCTTATCATCGAATGAGGTCAGGTTTGTCAAGCTGGATCTGCCTCTCATGAACTCATGCTGATTGGGCCTGATTGCCTGGTTGACCTTTAATTGCTCCATGATGGCTCTTGAAATGGTCTGTTCCATAACCTTCCCTGGCACCAAGGTGAGATTGACAGGCCTGTAGTTGCCAGGTTCCTCTTTCCAGCCCTTCTTGAAGGCCAGCCTCCAGTCCACTGGGACAACCCTGTTTAAAATGCTCAGGTAGGCATGGGAAAATCCTGTCACCCCAGTCACCATCAGCCTCAGCAACCCCATTAACACCGTAACTCCAAGGAGATTCCTGAACTGGATGTACCTCCACTGGTCTAGATTGTTACTGCTTTCTAGTCAGCTGCATTTTACATTCAGCTGTCCTCAGGTGAGAGAGAACAACTTTTGAAAGACAATGTTAGGTTGGGCAAAAGATCCGAACTGAAGTCCCTGCTCCAGTGAACTTGCATGAGCAGCCTTTCTAGGCCACTGAGATCCAGGGAATTCAACAAACTACCAAATGGCAGCTCTGTGACCCTGACACAACCAAGTGGGTTTTTTCCACTGGTTTCCTTAATATTTGCCTCTGAATGCAGGGAAAATGAGGTGAGGCAAGGTGAAGACCTTAATCTGACTGTGCAGCTTCATGGCAGCAAACATACTCGTGGAAGGAAGTGTTCTTTCTGCTTTAAGTTGCATTTACAAACACACTGGTGGTACCCTGTTAGAACTGCTGATTGGCTTACGAAAGAACTACTTTGGAATGGATGGCACATTCCAGGTAGGGTTCCTCAGCGCACACCACTACCAATATCGTTCTCCAATACCTATATAATATCAATATATAAGTTATACAACAGCTATATAAACTCAGATACCTTATTTTCATACTATGGAAACTTTTAACTGTAAGTACAATACTAAGTTATAAATATGTTCTGCAACGAGCAGCTTATAACTCACCGACTTGTTTAGAAATGACTTTTTTTCTGCTGGATTTAACATTTCTGGTGCAAGTGGTGAGGGGAGTACTCAGCACATCCTGTTAGCCGAGTCAATTGAAATTGCACCTGTTCTTGGATGCAAGTCACAACGAACGCCACCCATACGCATTGTAAAGAAGAGGACTTGTGTGCACTTCTCCCAATTAACATCTGCCTTTTGGCAAGTCATTAACCTATTTTCTCACACAGGAACAGCTTCAATTGTATTATGCATCCGAAGCGTGCAGAAGTCCCTGAGGGGGCACTCTGACAAAAACATACTGTTCCTGGACCCAGTGTGAACATACATATTCATTAATTGTTTGGGGCAAAGAGTACAGAATTTCTGATTTTCACAAGTCTTACACGGTAAACAGGTTACATAAAGCTAGAAGTACAGTCACATCCCACCTACCATCGCTCAGGAGAAGACTGGTTTTGTGCTGTGGTATGACAAGGAAAATAATTCAGCAAATAACTCAGCAGCACTGTAGTAAGAGGATCAGGGAAGTAAAAAATCCTGCTTACCCTAAAAGTGGTACAGCATACAGAAAGATAGAGAGAGAAGGAAAAAAGAAAGAATCACAGAACATTAGGGATTGAAAGGGACCTTGAAAGATCATCTAGTCCAATCCTCCTGCCAGAGCAGGATCACCTAGAGCAGAGAAGAAAAGAGAGGAAGAAGGAAAGAGGAAAGAGAGGGAGGGAAGGAGGGAGAGAGAGGGAGGAAAAACAAAAGGTGGGAAGTTGCATTTCACAAATCCTCTGTGTTACAGGGACCTGTTCAGGCCATTCTAGAATGGCAAGGAGTACCTATTTTACCACAATTTCTCCAGTCAAAGGATTAATCAAAATTTAAAACTACAGTTTGAGCATCTCACCATGAAGACACTGACGCACATGTAAGACGCATCAGCCCCCCAAATATAAAGGAGATGTTCAGATGCACACGCCTCCAGGACCCGATCTCTCAAAACCCTAAGTTCATAAAAACTGTCAGTAGTAACAAAAGGAATGCACTGGTTTTTGGATTTTTGGAAGTTGCTGTGGTGTGTTAAGAAGAAAAAAATAAAAAAGTCTCAAAAAAACCCCACCCCAAAACCAGAAACCCAGAACACAGTTTAAGTTGACAGGTTGGTCCACAACGCACAATGAATTATTGGCATAAACTGAAGGTTTTGCCCTGGTATTGGCAAACCTTTATGTTCACATGAAAAAAAAGTGAAGTACCTTAAGGTCCAACACTGCAACATTTGGCCACTCAGTATCTGCTCCCACGGTGATCACTTGCAACCTCTAAATGTGCTCCTAAGGCAGGTGCATGCACGTTGCCACCTAAAATGAAAAACTGAGATAGATACCTTTGATGCCTCAACATCATGTGAAGCTCAAAATAAAAATTCCATTAAATTTTGATGGGAATTATATAAAATTTAAGAGACTATAGTAGCAGACAGCATTTCTTACCATTTGGAAGAGCATTTTGGTTTCAAAATGCCTGCAGAAGCATGTGGAAAGTGCTGAGCTACTACAGCATAATGCTTTGAAGCTTCAGGAATTTGCAGCTGCGTTCCTCCAGAGACAATTTCCCCGTGATTCAGGCTGGGGATGTTATTCCTGCTGCAACCTTCTTTCTCTCTCCCCCAAAAATCTTAGGGACCTACTGCATGTCATTCAGACATTGGTGGTATTTTTTTTAAGAAGTAATTGAGCGACTTGTACAGCAGCTGGCCTGGATGCTGGAAGCAGTCTCTCCAACAGAGGAGTAACTTAGCTTGAGGAAAGCTGGACTGCATCAGGTACATGGTTTGGCTTGTTTAGAACAAATATAGGCTTTCAGTACTTCACTGCAGTCTGCAATTCTTTTCAGAATCACTTAAAAACCTGTGCAATTCTTTTTTCACATGGTGCAGAAGCCCACTTAAGGCTAAATGGCAGCCATTTCTTTTCTAGCTCTGCAAAATTATTAAAAAAAGTCATCAGTTATTTGCCAGAACACAAACCCTAGATTCAGTGCTTCTGAAATGTAACCAGCCTCTTCAGATGTTTTTAAAGGAAGTTGTTTTCAGTTCCACAGCTTTACTTGAAATTATTTGGATCAAGAACATGAGATCACTACAATATTCCTTTAAAAGAAACATCACTTTAGCTGTTTGTGGTTATGTTCAGGAGGAGCCATCACTTCTAGCCATCACAGCTTGAGGAAAATACCTCCATCCTGTTCGAAAGTATGGCCATCATGCATGTGGAGTTCCAGCATCAACAGACCACTCAGCAGAACACAAGAACATATCTTCCATTTGGAAATGGTAATTCAGCAGATTCGCATACAGCAGAGGAATAAACTTGACTAAGTGCTAAATGCTCCAGATAACAGGTACTGGAAAGGAAGAAGGATTAGTGACAGGAGCTAAGGTAGAAAGGAAAATTTCAGTAGAGGTTTCATCAAAAAATACAGAAGCAAAAGAAATACCCAAAATTTGTTGATAAAGTAATCCTGAAAAGCTTAACAACAAAAATCTAGAGATTTAGGACATTATATATGTGTGTTTTTTCATATATATAGAAGGAGAGATTCCACCCAGAGAAAACAAGAAAAAAGTGCAGTATTTTAATAGCTACGTGGTTTTGTGTCTTTTCATGGAGCCAGGAAATGGTAAAGGCCGCAAGAGTATTTGCAAATGCATAAAGCAAAGTGCCTCTGACCTAGAAGACAGAATTTACATAACTATGCATTATATAGCATTATAAACAATTGCATAATCAAAGGTCAGGCTATTTACACTGGAATACGCAAGACTGTTCTTTCACTAAATAATCTGTGCTAGGACAGAGTAGAAAGACTTGCATCTAGAATTTTTTAAGAGACTGCTCCTTCTTGATAAACCAGTACTAATTAAGCCTGAGCTGAAAATATGTCGTATTTGTTGGTAAATTCAGAGTTTACCAAGGAAATAAGGTGATGTCTAGCTATCTGAAAATGACTACTGTGAGAGAAAATTACAAGTTCTAAAAGAAAAATTGACTGCTCATTGCTTTGGCTGTATTTGCACAGTGAGCTTCTATACTTAAGCTGAACTCTCTTGGTATTAATGAGGTTCAGCCTGGGAAATGGGCTTTATCTATACACAGTCAGTTGCAGAACTGGATTTAAATGCTCCCCCCAATTCCAAGTGTTGTATTTTTCAACATACAAACTGTGAAGTTGCACATATGGATGGCTATCTAGTCTTGACTGTGGATTTACAGTAAGTGTTCTGCAACCAGCATGTAAAAAATAACAGGTTGACTTAGAGAAGCACAGATGTTTTTATTAAAAAACAAGACCTACAATTGTCTTTCTAAAAATGGCATTTTTATTAAAAATAAACATCATACATTGCAAACTCTTTCCTGATTTATGGCTTCATTCATAACCCATTAAACAGTGGGGGACGTCCATAGCATGCAAAGGATGAGCACCTGTGGAAGCCTCTGGAGGGTGAGAATCTTCTCTGTTTATGATACAGATTTTGCATTATTTTGTGCCTGGATCAAACGCATTCTTCAGAAGAAAACAGATTATTATTGTTCTAAACAGGAGAAATGGATTTTGATGAGGATGAGATAAGCAGAAGTGCTCGACTGCATCGGTTTGGCTGCTGAATTCACAGAGATGCAGTTCATAGTTTCAGAATTTCCAAGACTTTATTTTCATATTTGTAACTAGAAGTTTTTACACCTTCCTGCAATCTTCACAAAAATGTTTAGAAGATACAGATTAACAGTCAATGCTTTTTGGTAAAATATTAGAGACTACGCAAGGAACAAAGCAAACTGGCATTTTGGGAGTTAGGTCTTACTTAATTTAGGTGCTTGAGTAACGTTGCCTTAGCACAAATCCTTACCTGAGTTAAGAACCTGCACAGTGCACTTCCATAATAACTGCTATTCACCTAAAAATGCATAGTTTGTCGCTTAGTTGCATTCAAAAATCTTATTAGGTTGAAATAAGATTCCTGTAATGTTCAATGGAAATTATTTTAGAAAATACTTGTTTTGGCTGGGCTATACTTTATGAAACATATAACCAGAATATCTGTTTGCGACTGATGTTCAAAATGCCTTGTCTCTTTTTAAATTCATTCTCTCGTTAGAAAAGGAGAAGGGTTTTTTGTTTACACCAAAATCCAATGAAGTGACATTTATTATTTTCTTAAGAATATAATTCCTTGTGATTCATCAGTACAGTTTGTTTTTATCTTTTATTCTTCCTGTCTTCCCTGAAGTAATATTTTTTGCTGATTTTCTAAGCATTCTTCCAATTTATCTTCAGTCAAAGTCAGACGTTGTTCCAGGATTGAAACAGTCTGCATGAAGAGGACAGTAATTTCAATTTGCTTGTATATGACACACACAGTGTTATAAAACCGTGCAACACAGAAAAAAAAAAAGAATTTATAAACATAAAACATAAGAAAAAACCAATTTAACTCAACAGGAAAAAAACATCCTAACTCTATTATTTGCAACTTTATTTAAAAATACTGGCTTTGTATCTACGGAGATTGTCTAAAGGTTTAAAATGTTTTCACTGAGTATTTTCTCAGGGAGAGAAATATTTATGGGTATCTATAAATTACCCTGAAATACTCTGCAGAAGTTGCATCCATATTTCAACAGAAAGCCAGCCATCACCGGTGATGATCCTAATGATGAACCCAAATGCTATCTTTTAAAACCCCAACAGACAGTATCCTGTGAAGAAGGAAGTAAGGCAAAAAATCCCTGATAAAAGGCATTCTCCAAGAGAACACTCAGAAGAGGCAGGCTTCTGGAAACAGGCTGACAGTTTCCTTTTAATCCAACTTACTACATAAGTCATGAATGTAGGGGAAAAAACTCCAAACCCACAACCTTATCCACTCCCTTTAGGTTTAATATTAACATATCATGGACTACGGAGTAGCATCTTAAAACACAGACTGACTAAATCAGGATTACTGAAAAGAAGTACTGAGGATTTGCAAAGAAGTGACTCGGAGTCACTGACCAAGACTAGTACTTGTGCAGTTTCCCTGACACTGGGAACTATCCCACTAGTTAGATTCCTACCTAAGCCAACACGCTTAACACTAAGTTTGAAAAGGGATTTAACAGCACATTGTCAATTTACTTTGATCATGCCCTGCTAATGTGTGACTGTTCAAGCTGGAATCTGACAATATGTGCTAAACCACAGGCTTCTGGCAAATCTGTGCTAGATCTCACTATTGAAAAACAGTCACTCTCTTCCTCCCGAGTTAAAAATACAACCACCTTTATGATTATGTGGCAGGAAGCTTTCACTTCAGCAAACACAATACACACGATCAATATTTGCAGAAAAGGAGAAAAACAAAACAGTGACTTGACTACCCAGCTATTCAAAATAACCCCACAGATGTTAACAGTCTGGTTTAGGAACGTGGTCCCTAGTTTTCTTTGTCCATTGATGGCTTTAGCATTTTCCACTGCAAGTTTTAGCTACTATTGACACTTACCAGAGTTAAAACATCCAGCTGCTCCACAATTTGATCCAAAGCACTACCCAGGGAGGGGGAGATTCCTGTTTGCTCGTCCATATTATGCACAGCTGATTCACTTTCATTGTCTGACTTCCTTTTTGAACAGGTTGCCAAGCCTGAAGCAGGGGGATACTGCAGATCTTCACTGCTGACATCATCCTTGAATACAGAATACATCATTTTACGATTCAGTTGCTTTTGTCTTCATTTAATTGTAACCATGCAAGAAGACAGGCAGAAAAAGCTGGTTTGCAATTTTGAAATAAATCTATTTACACATATGTGCACACACACGAGGGCTTTCAGAACTGCTTCTTGTACCAGGTCCAATCCATAACACTTCAGTTTGTTCTGACCTTACAGAGAATTTCAGTTGTGATGAATGAGGCAATAACAGAAAGTTCAGCAGTCTTTATGTACTTTACTACTATGTTTTTAGGAACACATGGTTGAGGAACTACATGCCGTACTCCTAGAGCTTGAGTTAAAGCTCAGAGACATGTTATTGCCAACTAGAGTTTTCTTCAAAAAGATAGCTCTAGTTCACAAAGTAATTAATTCACAGCAGGCTTATGGATGAAAAATCCATACCTGACTAGATAATGCCAAAGATTCTTTTCAACGTCATGGTACAAAAGCTTTTAGTATGAATTGGCCTCTTCTTTCAGAATTATCAAGAAAAAGTATTTTAACTGTTTATTCAGTAGTATTACTTTTTGAGAAACTGATTTCTTCAGAAATGTGAGGAAGAAACAACAGAAAACACACAATGCAAAGTTCTTAAGTTACATAACTTTGGTGCACGCAGCATGGGGAATAAGCAGAAGGAGTTAGAAATCTCTGTCCAGTCAGGCGATTATCATTTGGTAGCAATTACGGAGACCTGGTGGGACAGCTCACATGACTGCAATGTGGACATGGACGGCTACGTCCTTTTCAGGAGGGACAGGTCAGCAAGGAGGGGTGAAGGAGTTGCTGGAATGTATTGAGTTCTGACCAGGGGCAGATGAAGAGAGAGTTGAGAGTTTGTGGGTGTATATTAAGGGGCAGGCTGCCACGGGTGACACTGTTGTGGATATCTATTACAGGCCACCACATCAGGACAAGGAAGTTCATGAGGTCTTCTACGGGCAGCTGACAGCAGCCTCACACCTACAGGCCCTGGTTCTCATGGGGGATTTTAACTACCCAGATATTTACTGCAAGACCCCCTCAGANAATGCCCAGTATAGCAGGAGAATTACATCCCACTTGGGGTGATGATAAGGCTCTGGTGAGAGAATGTAGAGATGAAACTAGAAAAGTCAAGGCCTCCTTGGAATTAAAGCTTGCAAGAGAGGTCAAGGGCAACAAAAAGGGCTGCTTCAAATCCATTGCAGGTAAAACTAAAAGTAGAGGCAATGTAGGCCCTCTGCTGAATGAGGTGGGTGCCCTGGAGACAGAGGATACAGAGAAAGCAGAGATACGCAACACCTTCTTTGCCTCTGTCTGTACTTCTGGGGGCTGTCCTGATATCAAGCCCCTGACTGCTGAGACTCCAGAAGAAGTTGAGACAAGAGGGGAGCTTGTCTTGGTTGATGAGGACTGGGTTAGGGATAAGTTTAGCAAACTGGATGTACACAAATCCATAGGCCCAGACGGGATGCACCCGCGTGTACTAAGGGAGATGGCAGAAGACATTACTAAGCCACTCTCCATCATCTTTTCTAAGTCCTGGGGATCAGGAGAGGTGCCTAGGGACTGGAGGATAGCAAATGTCACTCCAACCCTCAAAAAGGGTAAGAAGGAGGGCCCAGGTAACTATTGACCCATCAGCCTCACCTCCATCCCAAGAAAGGTGATGGAACAATTTGTTCTAGAGGCTGCCTCCAGGTACATCAAGTACAGGAGGGTCATTACGGACAGTCAGCATGGCTTCACCAAGGGAAAGTCGTACTTGACCAACTTGATAGACTTCTATGAGGGCATAAGCAGGTGGATAGATGATGGCAGAGCGGTGGATGTGGTCTATCTTGACTTGAATAAGGCATTTGACACAGTCTCCACAGCATCCTCACAGCCAGACTGAGACAGTGTGGGCTAGATGATCGGGCAGCGAGGTGGATGATGAACTGGCTGCAGGATAGAAGCCAGAGAGTGGTGGTCAATGGGACAGAGTCTAGTTGGAGGCCTGGATCTAGTGGAGTCCCTCAAGGATCAGTGCTAGGACCAGTCCTATTCAATCTATTCATTGATGACTTGGATGAGGGATCAGGGTGCACTGTCAGCAAGTTTGCTGCCGACACAAAGCTGCCGCCAACAGCTCAGCAGACTGCGCTGCCATTCAGCAAGACCTGGAAATGTAATGAAGTATAACAAGGGCAAGTGTAGAGTCTTGCATCTGGGCAAGAACAACCCCAGGTACCAGTATAGGCTGGGGACTGACCTGTTGGAGAGCAGTGTAGGAGAAAGGGACGTGGGGGTCCTGGTGGACAGCAGGATGACCATGAGCCAGCAGTGTGCACTTGTAGCCATGAAGGTCAACAGCATCCTGGGGTGGATCAGAAGCAGGTTGGTTATCAGATCAAGAGAGGTTCTTCTCCCCCTCTACTTTGCCCTGGTGAGACCATATCTGGAGTATTGTGTCCAGTTCTGGGCCCCTCAGTTCAAGAGGGATGTGGAGGGAGTCCAGATCAGGGCAATGAGGATGATGAAAGAAGTGGAGCACCTCCCTTATGAGGAGAGGCTGAGGGAGCTGGGTCTCTTTAGCTTGGAGGAGACTGAGAGGTGACCTCATTAATGTCTGCAAATATTTGAAGAGTGGGTGTCAGGAGGATGGAGCTGGGCTCTTCTCGGTGTCATCTAGTGATAAGACAAGGGGCAATGGGTGTAAGCTGGAACATAGGAGGTTCCACATAAATGTGAGAAGGAACTTCTTCACAGTGACGGTGACAGAGCACTGGAACAGGCTGCCCAGGGTGGTTGTGGGGTCTCCTTCACTGGAGATGTTTAAGACCCGCTTGGATGTGTCCCTGTGTGACTTGGTCTTGGTGATCCTGCTGTGTCAAGGGGATTGGACTAGATGATCTCTCAAGGTCCCTTCCAATCCCTAATGATTCTATGTTTCTATAAACATGGCTCCAGGCAGGTGAGAGAGCATGATCTTTTCAGCCACTTCTGGTTTTCTTTGAAATTCTTTATGGTACTTTTATATCATGAAAGGTTAAGTAACTGCTAATTAAACAGAAGGTCCTTAATAATTTTGCCTGATTCATTAATGATTTTTTCAGATTTGTTTGGAAACCTCTTCTAACTTTGTATAACTTTAGTTGATTTTTAGAATAAAACAAACTGAAGTAGGCAAGTTTTACTCTATTGCAATAGATATTTTAAAATATGCAATTATACTTCAAATGTTAATATTTACAAAAAAAATGCTTAAATGACTTAAATTTAACAGTTTTTCTTAAATTTATCAACAGCTGATGAAAATATTCATTAGGTATTAGTGTGATGGGTGAAATACTACCACCATGACAACGTCATGATTTCAAATGTAAGTAAAACTAAATTATACCAATATTATCCAGAACTTACTGTGCTGCATTATCTACAACACTATTGCTGTGTCTTCAGTGCCATCCTGCACAGTCCTGACTGACTCACGTGCTCAACAGAAACATGCTCAACACAACAAAGCCTTTTCTTCCCTAAGTGCTGTGGCTGTGAAAAAGTTATTCCAAACAATTGTACATTACGAAGGAGTCACTTGTTTGCACAAAATGAAATAGAATACAAATGGTTTGGATTTTGGACAAACAAGCAGAAAATAAATTTAACTTTACTTTGCTTTAGCACCTTGCTTGTAAGTGTTGGAAGTCCTCAAAAAAATGTTATGAATAGCTCAGAGTATTCTGGCTCAAAATGTATCTCATGTACTTTTAGATGAAGTATATAGAATTACTGCATGTTAAGACTCTCTCTATCTTCCTTTTGCAATTTCTGTATATGAGATACCATTAACTCAGTCCTAGAAGTGTTCAGATTCACTGTGTTACTGTTTCTGATTTACTAAGTTGTATCTGAGGTCCTTGGGAAACAGGATTAATGGAAGCTTTTTGGTACACTTGCTAAATCACAAAATGGAGAGACAGTCTCAAATGCTGATTAATACAGAAAAGATTAAGCTCAATTTGACAGTCAAATATTAATGAAAGAAATTGTCACACATTATTCTTTAATTCCCTGCCTTACAACTGATCATACTATGAAGAACATCCTTGTATTTAACTATACAAGAGTCTGTTAGAAGGGACTTCGTAGTGAGATTTCTACAGAAAGATGGCAAGATTACAGAAATCTTCCTTCTGTCTGTAAATCTTGACTGCTTGCCCAGAAGCTTTCAAACCTCAACCAGGATTATCTAAATTTGACAGAGGTAGAGGGATCACTGATTAAGTTGCAACAAATTTCAGGAACATTGGAGACACGGTTGATGTGACCTCTTGCAGGAAGGACATGTAGAACTCAAGCATTATACATTGCACATGGCAGTAGTAAACCTACCCAGTTATCACGTGCCTTATGAAACATGGGCCATTGGTGAGAGAAGGTGGAAGTGTCAGTAAAAAAAAGGCAGTTGGTTACAGGAGCAATTTGTAAAGCTTAGGCAATTATTCTTTGTAGACACATCTATGTAGCCTCTGAAAATGTTGGCACTTTTCACCGATTTTAATCAAACCTAATGCAGAGGTAAGGGTCTCAGAAGCAATGAAGTTCCTGAAAGCTTCAGGAAACCAGTTGTCATAGTTCCTCGCCTGAGGTTAATGCAGCTTTGCAAACTCACACTCCTTAACTCCAAAGGGGAATAGAGGTAGGTGTTCCATAAGTTCAAGAAAAGCCCATGCTGGAACCCATGCCTTCCCAGACACCAGTGTCAATAAGCTCATTGGAAATAAAGCAGTGTAGTTTGTCTAACGTTAACAAAGCTACTTGTATTAATGTTTGAAGAAGTACATTCATTTTTTTGACATGTGAATGGTACAAGTACTTATATAACACATCCAAACCAGATGCAGCTGTAAATTTTAACTGATAATCTCTGACTTCACTTAAAGGCATACTGCTTTGCAAGTTCAGTGTCCTACCGACTAATTTGCAGGTACTCAAAATACAGTAATAGATTTAATATTCAATGGCACTTGAAAATTTGCTGTTTGCAATTTGAGGTATTAGGACTGAAAATTCCTTTAAATTAGTGGAGTAGCAAAAACCAATCTGAGATTATTAGGCATTGACAATTTCTTCTAAAAACAATTCTACTCCAAGGCTGGTGTTGTTTCTTTTCAAGAAATCCTGCTGTAGTTCAGCCTGAAAATATGGAAGAGATTTCAGTTTAAGCTCCCACAAAGTGATTCCAAATTTTGTGATTAAAACTAACCTAAACAGACTCTCACAACCCAGGGAGAAATGCTGTCAATTCAGGTAAACTGAATATATGCTAAGCTACTAAAAATCTTTTAGTAGCTCCTTACAGTAAAATTGATCCAAAATTCAATGTATCAGAAAAACAGGCTCTGAAAAATGCTTTGCAGCTCAGTAAACTGCCACCAGCATTCGCGAGTACTCTGCAAAAGTCTCGTAGTGGGTTAAGCAGGAAATTGAGCTGCTTCTGTTACACATTCTAAGATGTATAGGGGCAATAATACATGAAATTACTTATATAAATAAGGCAAAGGCCTCAATATTTGTCAAATCTGAATGGATCAGACAGAGATAAACAAATAATTCCACTTGCCAAACATGTAACAGGGAAGTGAAATGAAATTTTCAACTTAGATAAGTTGTGCCAAAGTGATTGCTATCTTTATCATATTCTGGAAATTTGTAAGGAATTTTAAATGTTGTCAGACTCCAAGTATGCTGCTATATCTCTGCAGTGCCTGCTTTGTATTTTAACCTTTGCTAGTATCTAAATTTACAACCTGCTTCAGAGTGGTGAGCGGTCCAAAACTGCTGAAATCTAATGCAACCCTCAAATGCCAAAAACCTTGTTATAAAGGAATGACACTATTCTCAGTAGACTTCCTTTACTTCTGAATAAATATCAGTTCATGCCTTCCAATTTCATTTAGCATAATCTTTTATAAAAAAAGTTCCTCTTAAAGAAAATCTTTCTATCCAATAGTTTATTTTACATATAGTGTTTCGAGACCTCTGTGCTCCCTTTCCTTCAAATTAACCCCTTTCTAAAGTACAAGGACCACTATCCATTCAGGAAAAAATCTACATGTTGCAAGCAATCTTGTAAAAATGCCTCAGAATTCAAAGTGTCAAACTATTCTGGAAGACTCCAGACCTCTAGTTTATTTTGTGGGAATAAATTTGAATAAGGCATTTTAGACTGTTATTTCTGAGGCAAGCTAAAAAGAAAACTAAAATGTGTATGGTGTTTCCACTCACAGCCTGTTAGTAATAAAATGGACTCACAATTGGGCAACTTCGTAAGAGATACAAACGAGGATGAGAACGAACAGATTTAATTAATCAATCAAGTTCTTACCATGACATTACCAAGCGGATGCTCAGTAAAAAATTAAATTTAGCTTATAAATGATGTCACAAACAGCAAACTATAATTGCTCATCTTTGTCTTCTGTCAAGCAAAATAGCCAAAACTCTGTGGGTTTATCAATTTGTGAAAACTTCTTACACATAACCTTATCACCTCTGCCTATTCCCAAATGTTTTCCCATGAAACACTGGCAGATCAGATAGACACAAACACTGCATCCCAGTTTCCCTTTGCTTCATAATGTGTAAGAATAGAATCTGAGTAAAATGCTTCCTTGTATAAAGATAGGCATCCTTAAAGATAGCAGTTGTATTTATAGAGGAAAAAAAAATTCCCCCAAGGAAAAAACATGAAAAAACATAAGGGTCTGTCACTCAGCTGAAAAATCATTAGACTTCAGTCTTGTGAGAGCTTCAAATTCAGAAAATACAAACAACAGCTTCCAAATTACTATCTTAATGATCTTGCAATTAAGACGGGCTTATATGAGAAAGTGATATTGGTAAGCTTCCTAATGAATCACAAAAATTGGCACAGCCTGCATTTTAAAAATATTCCTTTAAATTTTGAACACATGGTACATTTGCCTACTAATACTAAAACATTTCTGATACTGTGATTAAAACAACTACAAACAATTAGTCACAAGTACAGCATTGGGCTCAAACAGACCAAAGAACAAGACATAACAGACCTTACCAGACCTTGATTTCCCCTGGTTTTTGGATATCTGAAATCATGGGGCACTTCCCTCAGAAGTAACACTGCTATAACTATTGCTGCTTTTTCCTCTGTCTTTTGAACCTATCCTTGAAAGAAAATGGCTCACCATGGATATGCTAAATTGAATCATTTGGGAGGTGGATTTTTTCTCTGTTTTTTGCAGGCCACAAGTAGCTTCTATTCCTTAGAAATTATTTTTTTTCAGTCGATAAGTTATCCACATAAAACAGAGCTCTCTGATCTATTAGGCTAACACTGAGTACGTTCAATCACAATCTGTAATATCAGTTTCTCCTGCAGAAAACTTCCCTGTCATTTCAGCTGATGACAGCATTCTTCAATTCCTCTCCTCTTGCGGGCACATGAATCAGCACAGTGAAAATGTGCCCTGTACTAAACAGAGTTTCTGCCCCTTTCCCATCTGATGAGGTAGTTCTGGTACAATTCATTGGCAAATTTTTAATGTAAGTTTTGCATTCAACCAGTAAAATACAGATTAACTGTGCAGCACATCTAGAAGTTCTACTGAGCGTACCTATCTTGAAGAGACTTCATTCAGAACAGCTCATAACACAACACTGATTTCACACTTAATTTGAAGTTTTTCATGGCTTCTTATACTTCTCAGTTTTCTCTAGCTCCTAAAAGTATGCCCACGCTAAAACAAAAAATTGAAGGCATCCAGTCTGACAGGGAAATATTTGGTCTCCTCCTGTCTGACACAGGTACCACCTGCAAGTGTTGTACATCCTTCAGTTTAGAACCTGGCCATAAGCAGTGGTATCAGAATACAAATTCACAGCCACTGAAGTCCAAGCTGGACTACCAGATTGCATTCCTTAGCAAAACATGCATTTTCAGCTAAAATAGAGTACCATTTTTAAGTCTTGAAAATAATAAATTCAGCTGGAAGCTAACTGAATTTATAGAGGTCATGAGGCCAGCAGTTACCAGAAAACTGTTTGGTAACTTGTTTAGGTTTTTTCCTTAAATATCAGTATGAAACAAACTGAAATCCTGATGCACTTACAGCTATGGTCTGATTAATTTGATTTCTTGATTCCTCCCATGATTACAGCAGTAGTTATGCTTTACTTAAAAATAGATTAAAATTTAATTTTAGTTTGCTTATTGATGCTAGTTTCTAATATCAGTAGTTTCCTGCACAGTCAGTAAAGGCATCCACTAAAACTGAGAAGACATGCTGGGTTTCCACTGGATTTAGATAAGCCCTTAAAACGAAATACAGCACCTAAATACAGTAGCTATACAGCTTGTAAAGGAAGGAAAAAATCCACAGCCCCCTCAAACATGTTCTGAGCAAACATTCTCAAGCATTTAGAGAAAATTTAGAGGATTTCCCCTCACAAAACAGGCAGTATTACTGAAAAGCTAATAAATAACAAAAACTAAATGCCATGAACATCACCACAGACTAGATGGAAATCATTAGAGATCAAATTTCAAAAGGGAAGAACCTGCCTCCCAGGAATTCTAATAACAGTTCAAGAAAATCATATTCAAACACTTATGCAAATTATACAGATACTTGCACCAGAGGCAAAAAAAATAATGATATGAAACAAAGGTATGGAATAAAGGTAAAGGACAGTAATAAATGAACTTCAATGTATCTTTGGCTTCAGCACAGTCTATAAAGCTGAGGACATGAAACCACTGAAAGAATCCCACTTCTCACAATTACAAAATAAGTGTGATGATTCTAATTTAGGCAAAGTACTTTAGAATGCATGCGTGTACATCCAAGGGGACAACTCACAGCTGAAATCAATGCTAAAGTTTCAAGTGATGACTTCTTTTTACCCATGTAGACACTTTTATAATAAGAGTTATATTACAAACTCTGCTTGATCTTCTTATCTATAAGAAGACAGAAAAAAGCTGAATGAGGGCAGAAGGAATATTTGTAAAAGAAGTGGAAACTTAATGAAACAGATACTGGAAATAAAATTATAGCAAATGAATAACCATATATGGCCAAGTTCTCCCTTCTAATGCTATAAATAGAATACACTGCTATTTCTGATACCTACAAATGCTACAAATCCAGTGGAAACAGAAGTAAAAAAAATCCAAGGGCTTTCCTAGCACGTGGGCAAACTCCCTATACTTCAAGCAGTAGACCATGCAGGTTCACAGAGGGCATCAAACACACAGAGGTAAAGAGGCAGGGTTACCTCCAAGTGTGAGCTGAGACCACTGCATCCTCACCAGGATCAAATCTGCTCACAGAAATGACAGCCATTCTTCTGGATTGCCTGTTTATGACTTCTTTCTGTCCTCTTCCCACAATGTAAAAAATGACTAGAAGTCTCTGCTTTAGGCCAACAGCTAAATAAGCCTAACTGAACTTCACAGAGAAACAATAGCTGGTAACACTATGATTTACTGTGCAAAGACTTAAAAATATATACAAGAGCTAGCACTTTATTTATCTCATTCAAAGTCACCTACAATATCCATCGGTACTGTTCAGAATGAATTTGCAGTGAACAGATTGTTCAACAAACCAAAAAGAATTCTTCATTCTTGAAGGCATGTTTACTCCCAGGAAAACCAAACCAAAGCCATTTTCCTCAAGTTTAATTTGTTACATTAAATCAAATTCATATCAGTATGTACTTGATAGCTTTTCAGTATACATCCCATACTTAGCCTGCTGGAGCAAAAGTAATCTTGATCAAGTGATGTTGTAAGTAAATGAGAAGATGCTCTTTGTAAAACAGAAGAGCACTGCTTTTTTAAACCTCACCTCCCAAAAAGAATGATCAAAACATCACTGAAGAAAAAGTCCTCAGAAGACAAACTGTTAGGACAAGGAGAAAGGCTGAAGTAGATGAGTAATCTCCTCACAAAAGGCTGCAGAAAGCTGAGAGGAGCTGCAGTCCCTGTGCCAATTTTCCACAGACGAGTGGAAGCCTGGTGCTTCGCTAGGGTGGGAGGCTGTTGCACGAAAGAACCAGTGCAGAGCTGTCCATGCTGCAGAGCCTCACGCGCACACATACACTCACACACATGCTGCATTAGCAGAGCCCCATGCTGTAGAAGGAGCATGTAGGATCTTTTAGCCACCCCATCCATAAGTATATACTCATAGACATATTTCACCTCAGCGTGGCCAGTTTGGGCCCCTCACTACAGGAAAGGACACTGAGGTGCCAGAGTGCATTCAAATAATGGCAACAAAGGTGGTGAAAGGTCCAGAGCCCAAGTCTTATGAAGAGTGGCTGAAGGAGCTGGGTTTGCTAGCCTGGAGAAAAGGCTCAGGGGAGACCTTATTGCTTTCTGCAACTAGCTGAAAGGAGGATGTGGCAAGGAGGGGATCAGTCTCTTCTCCCATGTAACAAGTGATAACAAGAGGAAATGGTCTCACCTTGTGCCAGGAGAGGTTTAAACTGGATATTGTGAAAATGTGAAATATTTACACAAGAAAAGGATTGTTAAACATTTGAACAAGCTGCCCAGGGACACAGTTAAGTCACCACCCCTTTTAAAAAACATGTAGATATGATGCTTAGTGGTTCAGTGGTGGACCTGACTGTGCTAGGTTAACATTTGGACTCAATGATCTTTTTCAGTGTAAATGATGCTGTGATTCTTTATCTTCACTCAATGTTATTTCAAAGTTAGAGGCAAAGCCAAGAGAAGCTGCTTTCTGACTGGATGGCTTCAGGTACTTTTGTCAGGCACCCTTTAATACCTGAAGAAGCAGAAATCTACATGGAGGCAATTCTGTGCTCAGCCTTAGTAATGTGAGGCAGCTTTGGACACACTGCTCCATTTGTCCAGGTGAAAACAATACTCAGTGCTGCTGAGCTTAGTTTACAGGTGGGATTTCAAAAATTGCTTTGGCAGCACCAGCATGATTTTTTACTTCAGTCAGTTGAATTTTACAACTTACTGTGACAGGAATCAAATTAGGAACTGCAGAAACTGAGAAAATTGAAAATTGCATTCAGATATCCAAGAAATGTTGACATTGGAGTGGTCTGACTTGCCTGTTATATTGAAAAATCGTTAATTTTAATTAAGACTCTATTACAAACCTCTGTCAACATTGTTTAGCACCAGTTAAAATACTAAATTCAATGGCAGATAGGATTAGTAGGTAGACAGGTTTGGCTTGGCTGCATTAAAAAAGAAATTCAACAACGGTAAAAATTACAGTTAAAGCCTAAAAGTTTGCAATAACAGCTTTATTTTGAAATACTTCATAATTTTTTTCCCACTGTTGGGCTGTGACAGTTGGAATTTTGAAGAAACCAAAATAAATAACTTTACTGATTTAAAAATATGTTCTGCCTTTCTGCCAGTTCATTAAAATCAGAACTCAATTTAAAATAAAAATCTCTGTGATAAGTTGAGAGTGGGTTTCACTGCTCAAGCAATTCGTTGGCTACCAAGCTCTAAACATTTATCATCTCCCTATATGACACTTGATATTTGTATTTTTAGGAAATTTCTTCCTACCTAAAGTGACAAAAAATAGCAAACCACTGGAGGTGACTAACTCAGCATGGGATAAATGGCAACACCACTGACTCACTTGGGTGGTCGGGGCAGAGGAAGGGAAGCGATGGTGGCTGACTCGGGGAGTTATAATTCCAAGACTATTTGTTATTCTTTCATTTCACAGGAACAACCTACTAGAAGAATTCTTGATCACTGAATATGAATCTCAAGCATAAAGGAGATTGCATCTATACCATCCTCACTGAGCAATCTCTTATCCTGGAACTAACAACATTTCCATGTTGAATTCCTTGTATGATTTTAATTTAAAGACACATAAATACGGGCAAAACTGACTTTATACAGATTATGTTCTATTCAAGTAAAAATATAAAACCTTCCTACTTCTGACTCAACAGAAGTCACAATAAACACATCCACAATCTTGTTGACTTCTTTTAAAAAAATATGGATAAATAAATAATAAAAAGTAGACAGCTACATTTTAGTGGTTTGTTCTCCACTTCTGTAAATGACGCTAGAAGAAAGCTCTTCTTTTTCTTTGTTCTTTGCCCTGTGGATTAAGGTTCTGATTTATATTATCAGTTATGTAGCTCAGCTGGCTACTTTGCAGCAAGCTTTTCCTCCCTGCCAACCCAAAAAAAAAGCAGAAGGGGTGAAAAACTTGTACAAACTCCTGCCTCTCAGCAGCAAAATGCTATGAAGTCAACAATGTGAGAAAACTCTGCCTCCTAGTTCTTATAGGATTCCCTTGTCATCAAGCTACAGAAGGGAAACAACCTGGTTTAATGTTCACAAGAATTCACAATTTTGTGTTTCAAATACAGTTGCCACCACACCTTATTTTCTTGGTACAAGAAGAAACTCCACTTACAGCTTCTATTCTCTGTAATGATGCTTGTGCACCCGAAAAAGCTGAGGCATCACAAGCAGATACACAACTCACAAGAAACAAGACCAATGTTTACTCATTCGTTCAGGAAGGTGTAGCATGTTTTATGCAGTAGAGGTTCTGAAGAACAGGCTCAGTGACAACAGGCACATCTCTCCATTTAATATATATGAATAGAAAATAATAATGGAATTTCTGATTTAAATAAAAAGTAGCAAAACATGACATAGGACAGTAAAAAAAATAGACTCAGAATTATCTTAGAATAAAAGGATATATGCAAAATATATATATAATGCATACATTAAAGTATATATAATGCTTTTCTATGTGTATACATACATATGTGGATGTATTCCATGCATATGCATGGAAACTTCGATAAAACAGGATAAAAAGTCTTATGTCCTCAGAAAAAAAAAGAAACTACAGCTTTGTCTCCTATAACATGCAAAGCTTTAAAAATGCATGTATATACATGTGTGTATATATATAAACACACACACACACATATATATATGTTAGGAAAATAACTAGGCTTGCCATTGAAGACAAATATAAAATTTCACTGGTCACAGTGAATTATTTTTTTCAGATACATAGCCAGGTCTAAATTTGTTAATCACCCATGCAATTCTGTATCACTGATAACACAATGATGTAGACTAAGTGATTATTTAATTTGTTCAATTTCCCATTGCTCTAGCATACAAACAGTGTCTTGGAATGATATTTACATTAGTGACATCCAGACTAGACTCATCACAGGCCAAAACAGTATTCAGTATCAATTCTCTTTAAATTGCCACCTGTTTCTTTTCAGTGTAAAGAAAACCCCTTTTAACACGATTAATCACACTGACAGCACAAAAAGGATCAACACAAGTACTGACTGTATCACCGTATCTCAACTAAATACCACATGTCTGTTCTGGAAATTTGGTTCTCTGGTTAAACCAGGACAAAAAGAAACTGGAGAGTTTTATTCTTTTCCTTCTTCTTGCCATTCTTCTGGCATTAGGGTGTGATGCTTTACTAGAGAGAACAGAGATTTTGTTAAGAATCACCAGATTAAAGCCCTTTTGCTTTGTAGTGATGCCCAGGGTCAAGTGTCTCTGAAAATTTTTCTGGTTTTAGAAAAAAACTCTTGTTTATACAATTACTACAATCTTTTACAACATCTGAAAGGAAGATTATGTTGCTATTTTATTTTTACCAGCAGCAGCCTGGTGATAGCCAGAATTTATGGAACTGTCTACATACAAGAAAAGGAGGATGTACTATTTCCCATTCTTTAAAATACACAGTCACTCCCTCTATGTCCCTGGTTGTTAAGGAAAATAATTTCTAATAATAATTTCTAATACTTATAATGGACATTAATACTTTTTTTGAATAAATCAATCTATTTTAGCATGTAACAAATATAAACTATTCCTGCTAAGAAGAGCAGCTTAGATTCTAAAGTGTGCTTGTGCTCTCATGTGCTTACTGTCAAAGAAAGTAAAGCACAGTTCTCTAAATAGTTTGGTTGTAAAGGTTAGATTCGGATTAGGGACATCACTGAGCTGAAATAAAGATATAGAGCAATAAATAGTATTTAAATACTTCACTAACTCAGTATTAATGAAAAACTGGATTACATGCTATGCACTGGGGTACAGATAAGAAAAATAAACTATGCTGAAAGGCACATAAACCAGACCACCGTACTGTTATGTCCCCTGCCTTAATTTTGATTAAGTCTTTGTGCTTGCAACTGCACTGAACTGATAAACATCATGTAATCAGTTGTACAGCATCAGTTATGACAGGCAGTGGTCTAGTCAAGATGTGGAGGTGCCATGTTCAGTGCAGAAGGCATATCCCTACTGTGTGCCACACTCCATACTTGATGTGAAAGTGACAATAATCGAAAGCAGCTGGCACTACAATCCTAGATCAACAGCTGTCATTCCAGTCCTAAATGCCAAATGCCTGTTGAGGATTTAGAACCTTCACAGATAAAATATACTGTTGCTTTGAACAATGATAAAAGGCAGAATAATACAAATTACCAGGAATGTGGGTCACCTAATTCTGCTGGGACGCCCAAAGGCCTCAGCTAAAGCTCTATAGCCGTTAGAACTAGGAGCAGTAAAAAGGATAATTTAGCCCACTTTCCTTAAGGAGACAATGGTGAAAGTATTTCTTTCTGCTTGTTCTCACGTCTCACGTTTAAATTTTGAGCTTGTTGCAGATTGAAAGATTGCAGAAAAAAACATCTTAGATGGAGCTAGTTTCATAGAAGTTTCCAAAAGCAGAGTGCCAGATGAAGCAGAGAAATCAGTACAAACTCCCACCTGGAGAAAGGCTCTGGCATAATTTTACACATTGTTTCAGACCACAGGACACACAGGACAGAAACAGAACCTAAATTTACCTCAAAGCAAGAGAAGAACTTAAAACCTTACAGTCACCTATGAAACACAAGCTTGTAGAAAGCTAGGACACATAATTCCTGTCACTCAAGGATTACTTCTACTTTACAAATCCCAGAAACAAACGAAGTCCTAGCAATGGCATGGTTATTAGCTAGAGGTGTCCAAGTGTGATGCAAACTCTTTTTCTTTACGTGGTTAACGAAGCATTTTTATTTTCCAGTTCTGAAGTTAATAAATGTTGTGTTGTATTTCTAGCAAAATAGTTTCTATTCCAACTGCAACAAAAAAGACTGTTAAACTATTTACATAGTACGTAAATACTTTTAAATCCTGAGCTACACATTTTGAACTCGGTGGTTTTGAAGTAACAAGTAAAGTAATGATGTGGATTTTTACTATTTCCTGGAATATCAGAGAAATACCAAGGGAGCAAGGAAGGAGACTAGTTAGAAAAGATAAACAGGGTAACTGTGTGGTCAGAGGTCACAGTCAGCTTGAGAATTATGTCTGGGAAAAACAACGAAAAGAACAGTTGACTTAAGACACATATAGTGAAAATTTAAGGTATAATATCAAGCAAATCAATATGGTTTGAGAAAGAAAACTCTGAAATAGTTGGTCAAATGGTTGGTTTGTTTTTTTTTAAAATCCAAACCATGCACACTAGAATTTTTTTGTTTAAATTCCACGCAAAACATAACCAGTCATCTGGAAGACAATGCAAAAAGGCAAACTGGAGACCTAGTAAGCCAGTCAGGGTTACTTGGCAATTTGACTGTAGTCAGCTGCCCACGTGCAACCTTATTTATGCATCAAAGATCTCTGAGATGAAGACACTCTAGAATAAAATACTATAGGAAGCAGGGGCAGAGTAATAATCTGAGTGAAATTATAAAGCTTTCTTCTAATCAGGTGACTGATGAAGAATTACAGTAACTTCTTACATGTAGTTAGAACTAACTGTAAGTACTGATCAAGAGCATTGTGTTTTTACGCTAGACTTGCAAAAACTGGAAGCACGAGCATAGAATTCCTGTCCTAAGAAATGAGGAAATACCCATCATCAGAACTAATCATTGTTGAAAGAATACTCTTTTTGGGGAGAAGCATTTGGTATTGGTCTATCTAAGAAGAGGTTAGGGTAAAAGAACTAATTTTCTTACATCTATGCAAGAAAGGAATCGTTCTCTACAATAAAAATACTGCAGCCACCAGCTCAGAGTTGCGTTACAATGCCTGTGCTTCGCATACCTGATGTGCAGCGTGAAACTGACTGTTTGGCATTCAAGACTTACAATCTACATGCAGAACGTGCCAGAGGACAGCATCTGTCTATCACTGGTACAGCCAGAGAACAATACTGTGAACCATACACGATGGCCTGTATTTACAGTGACAGTCAGAGCTCCTGCTACTTTTTATTCCAAAATATAGTTTATTGCAAAACAAGTGAAATGGAACTTATTGTTCCTCTTCCAAGAGAGACAACACTCTAGAAGAGTCTTCTCTTAGAAGAACACTCTAATTGCTAAGCAAGGACTGCTTCTCACTTCTTTCCTTTGATGCCATATACTTTCAGCTTTCACTTTACAGTACTTGAAATCCCAGCATGAAGGACTGAGCTGCCTCCATTCAGCAATCTAAAAGCATCTGTATATGCTGCATGTAAATAAACCATGACATTCCATGTACCTGACTTATTTCTTGTAAAAGCGACTGGACATCCTGCAAAGGCTATTTGTGCATCTGGTGTTAGGCTTACAGTCACTAAAATGCACCAACTAGTGACTCCTTTGCTCATATTTTTCCACTGCATCTTAAGGGAGTTGTTCAGGAGTGTCATGAGTACAACACACCAGTGCGTGTTGCAGCACAATCACACCAGGTACACAGACATTGGTTGGCCTCAGTTAGGTAACAGCCAGCACTAGTTTTGTTATTTTCTTCTCTCCTTTCTGATGATATTAGTGTTTGGATGGCTGAGCAGATTGGGGAAATGACTTGGATGGAGTTAAACATACAAACACAATTACCAAGTTAAAATGATTGTGAAATCATCCTATAGCATTGTCCTACCTAATATCTGACCCCAAAACTATTTTAGTGGAATATACAAACCACGACAATTTCAGATTTTTTCTATAAAAGCTACCTGATGAAGGAACAGTTTTGCCCTGGTAATGAATGTTATTTGTCTGGTTTTAAGCAACCTGTGTAACATCTGTATCTGGCCCAGTGTTTCTATTGTCTCACATGAAGCAAGTAACTACATCTCTCACAACAAACTAGACAGGAACGCAGATAGTTTGAAGGAGAGGTGTATTGCACTAGAACAACTGATAGATTTGGAAAACACTCAAACAAGCTCGAAGGCAGAAAGCATATATTTGTATTCTATAGTTATATTTTTTGTTTTATTCTATTTTTGTGTACTATAATTGTATTCCACCACACATTTGCAAGCATACTGCACTATACTTGGGCTCCAATAGTACTTACAAACTTTAGGGGCAGTGTTTTAGCATTTTATTTTCTGACATGTTTAAATTGTAGCTCAGCTTTATTATTCCATGTAACATAGCAAAAATAAAACCTTGCCATCTTCTGTAAGAGTCATGCACTATAAACATTCCCTGGTTTCAAGTTTCACAAAATGTGTGATCTCAGAATTATTAGTTCTGTGAATATTAAGAAATTGATAATTTAACTTGTGCTACTGCATGAGAAAAATTAAAACAAGTGTTTATGGAGGAACAGAGCTACTGAATACTAAATTCATTAACTAAGCTAAATGACTCACAAATGGCATTTAGATCAGTAGTAAATCATCATCTAGGTCAGCAGGAAGCTCATTACAGACTGACAATCCAAGTGATAGAAACACTTTTCTGCAAGTGCTATAGTAGTAATTTCCTGTGTGAAAGGCTTGCTGCTGTTCCTGCATTCCTCAGGGGACACTTCTTCTCAGAGGATGTTACTCTTCCTCAGGAAGAGGAAGGAACCAGTTGTTATTGGATGTGTGGGCTGATAGCTGTCGGGCATTTTCTGCATGCCACGGAATCAGCTGTGAGAACTGTGACTATAGCCAAAGCAGGGGGGGGAAACATTGCTTGGGCAGACAAGGTCACAGCGTAGATGTACAGTATCTCAGGAAACGGAAACAGTAATACTACTTGGAACTTCCATCCCTTCTAGTTCCCAGAAATGTACTGATTTGCTAAAAGAGCAGGTATGCAGACCTGAATCAACTTGAAAAGCAGTCCTGAAGCATTGCACTGTAGCTATGAGCAAAACCCTGTACAAAGTAAGACACTGCCAGTTCTAAAAGACATCTACAATATGCTGGTTGCCTTACAAAGCAGAACCAACAGTCCAAAACTGCATCTGTTGATAGTGTCACCATGGGCAAAGGCAACATAATTAAGCAATTATCTTGTAAAAAGAGTCAGTATTGAAAGCTTGATCTTTTATATGGTTTATGTATTTTTCCTATGTTAGGTCCTTGTCCTGAGCTTCCTGTCCTACAGTAACTCAAACTTCCTCTCTGTGTGCTGTGACACTCTCACAGGACACATCACAAGCAGCTACTCCATACCTTCTCCTGTATCAGTGAATGCAGTGTCACATCCCACTGGCTTTTGCTTTAGTGACAGCACTAATGTTGCCTTATTCTATTAACTGCTCATTTCAAAACTTGCTTTAAAAAAACCCCAAAAAACTAACCAACCATTTGATTCAAAAATTATTTAGGACATAGGACAGAGTCAGACAAATAAACAGCCCATTCTCAAAAGGTACATTTCATCAGAAAAGCAGGATAAAAATAGCATGGTAGATATTATATTCTTGTACTCTCTAGTGCCTGCATTCAGAGTTCTGTCTGAAATGAAAACCTGACTTTCTCTCAAGATCCAGTTCTCTCAAAGAATGTAATGAAGCCTATTAAGAAACATCAAGACATGTATTATTATCTAATTATGTCATGGCAAAACACTTTTCCTGTTCTCTCCTTGTTAACCAGCAGTTACAGGCTGTGTTAGAAAAGCATCACTGGAAATCCACAGGGCCATTTGGGTCACATTGTTTTATTGCAAATGTTGAGTTCACCTTTGTGTATCTGATCTTTCAGCATTATTTGATGATAGTGGTATCAAACATACCATTTTTAAGATTAAGTACACAAATCTTCTTAAACACACCTGTGCCTCTACAGAGGCTCAAAATGCACGTTTAGAAATTCAGTGTTCAGGATGCCAAGTGCTTTCTTCTTTTTGGCACTTGTAACAGAGGAAGAGCTGGTTTTTTTTCATATACATCATACCTTCTTCAGAAGGCTCTTAGCTGGGCAATAGAAAATGCTGTCCCTATTGCCTTATGGTTACTCAAGGTGATTAGGTACAGCCTTTGTGCGGGATGGGAGACTTTCCCTCCCTGAAAGCAGCTGAACATGCTTAGCTGTGTGAAGAAAGCAGCCTATCCTCTTACCCCAGTCCCACATACTGTATGCAAAGAGTAAAGTCTGTCTGGAGCATACTGTGAGCCAAGATGATGCAAAATTGCTTGTCTGTAAGCAGGAGTGCAAATAAAACCTCTCTGTCCAAAGACACATAAGTGATGTTTACAAATTTTCACTTTTATTTTACTGCACCGAATACTTCTGAGTTACTCTATTTTACACCATTTATGGCACGTTTTTATAAGATGTAGCATCAGAGATTCAGAGGAGAGATTCTGGTATGCTCATCTATGGAAAAGGTGAAGAGTATTAGCTCAAAACTGGGCGAAAAGCATCTCCTCACATTATTCCCTGATTTAATTCTGTGTTTGTGATTTGGACTTCAGATAATGAAGTTGGTAGTTCGTTCAAACAAGCATTTACTAGTAATCAGAACAATGGCAGTATATGAAAAAAAATCCATAGCTATACAAGGAATGGATTTTCTTATTTCTCTGTCTAGGAGCAAGGAAGGTAAGGTTATGGGACAGGCTAGGAAATGTCAAAGCTCTTCTACTGGTGAGATCACTCCTCAGCAGAGAGCAGTCTAATTAGCAGTTGACTTTTGGACAAGATCTTGCTTTCAAAGGGACAGTGCAAGAACTAGAGAAAAAAAAAAAGTGTGTGTATTGTATAATGGGCAGAGTTTAAGTAAAAGGCCAAGGTCCCCAGAAAACTTGATATCCATGAACCACAGAAAGCTTTCATGCTACTGGATGATTTGGACAAGCCGGAGTAATGGGCTAAGGCTTAACAAAGCCAAGTGCCAGGTCATGCACTTCGGTCATAACAACTCCCAGCAAGTTACAGGCTTGGGGAGGAGTGGCTGAAGAGCTGCCTGGCAAAAAAAAAAACAACTGGGGATGTTGGTTGACAGCAGCTGTAAAAGAGCCAGCAGTGTTCCCAGGTGGCCAAGAAGGCCACAAGCATCCTGGCCTGGATCAGGAACAGTGTAACTAGCAAGAGTAGGTGCCCCTGTACTGGTGACACTGCACCCGGAGTACTGTGTCCAGATTTGGGCATCACACTATAAAAAGGACAGTGAGGTGCTGGAGCAGGTCCAGGAAAAGGCAACAAGGCTGGGGAGAGGTCTAGAAAACAGGCTGTATGAAGAGTGGCTGAGGAAACTGGGGTTATTTAGTCTAGAGAAGAGCCCCTGAGAGGAGATGTTCTGTATGAAGAGTGGTACCTAAAAGGAGGTTGTAGTGAGGCTGGTACTGGTCTCTTCTCCCAAATTACTAATGATAGGATGAGAGGAAATGGCCCAGGGGAGGTTTAGACTGGATCTTAGAAAGAAGTCCTTTACTGCGAGAGTGGCTGCCCAAGGAGGTGGGGGAGTCAACCATCCGTGGAGGCGTTTAAAAAAAGGAGTAGATAGAGCACTTAAGGCCATGGTCTAGGGGTTAAGGAGATGTAGGGATAAGGGCTGCATTTGATGATCTTGGAGGTGCCTTCCAGCCATTATGATTCTATAAACTACTACAAGTACTAAAGTTAACCACTGTGCTGTTCCCTTCTGAATTGGACTTTCAACTCAGAGATGATGATCAATGTACAAAATTGCTATTCTGTCTTTTCTTCCACCTTAACCTTCCACCTAAACCTCACTGAGACAGTTCGTGATTATTTCCACGTAAGGCTAGGGACAGGAAAGGACACAATTCAGAATAAAATGAAGCTGCATAGTAAGGAAAATACGCAGTGTATTTTGCTTTTAAGATAAAAATTTCTTCTGTCATCCTCTTCTGCAGGACTCTGGGATTGTGTTAAGTCATGCAAGAGACATTACTCCAAGGTCTTTTCAAAAGAAATTCTCATGAGGAAGCATAGTTGTATAATCCCTCATGTACACAGAGATGGAAGAACAGACGCAAATTTTTCATTCATAATTGCTGTCTTTGCAAAATATGTAGAGGGTTTCAGGTTAGGGTGGGGTTTGCTTTGCTTTTTTATTTATTATTTTTGGCTTTATTAAAAAGCAGAAAAAATGGTGTCAAAAATACCTAAACCATGAAGTACTAACTGGGGAAACACTATGTACAGAATAAGTTCAGATACCTGTACTTCCTACATCAAGACAACTACTACAAATGTGGTGCAGATACACTATTAGTGTCTTACCTGGAAGTATAAAAGTTGCACATGCTTTTACCTGCCCTCACTGTTTTTTTAATGTATTTTACAATTTGAGAGGTAGAATTTATTTGGTCACTTTCCATTTTAAAACACAGTATATTCCGTTTGCTCTGAACAGGAACAATCCTTATCTTTCCCCTTGTAATAATTAATCCAGTCCTAGCTTTGTGGAGATTGTACTGTAAAGGAACAATAAACACATCTTGTTTTCAGTGTTAACTAATACTAGAAAAGAAAGAACAGCAAACATCTGCAAGCCAACACAGACAATCTGACTTCCAGATTACAGTACCTTGCTTTGCTTCCTCCAAATCCTGTTTACATGAGCAAGGTCAGGGGATGGAACATTAGAGAGACTCTACAGTGATTTCCTGCTGCTGTCAGTAAAAAAAACTACTGAGACATTCCCTTGTTACCAACACCTTATCATGGACCGGAGAATACCAATGTATTGCCTTGCAGACCTGAGAAAGCCCAACCTCCCTTAAAAGTAAAATCAGAGAATGAAATATGAAGAAATAGTTCCAATAGTTCCAAACAAGACTTGCAATTTTCCCTTTTCAATAGTTCAGAAAACAAAGGCAATATTAAGCTGCTTGACGTGAGAAGCGGGGGAGAAAAGGCTCTAATGCTCTCAGAGTTTTCAAGAAGATAGAAAGGAGAAATACCAGCCCCCAGCCCCCTAGCCTTGACCCCAATTCAGTCAACGTTTTCAGGGTGCAATAGGTGAGAACACGCCTCATTTTAACAACAACATATGAAGACTCTTACCATTGGAAAAGTCAGATTATTAAGCAAATACCAGTTTTAACTGGTATATTTAACAGGTTTGCTTTATAGTGGTTTCAGTAACATACAGGAGGACTGAACAAATTAAAAGCTATTTTCCTGATCATAGTAATAAACAGACAGAAATTCTTTATGTTTTTATAATTACAGTCAAAACAAAAGCAACTCCATGCTGAGAATTACACTTCCAGTAAGTTCTTCCACAACACAATGACCACATTCTCTTCAGTAAGTTCACAAAAGAAGCTGTATCAGTGTGATTTTAGATGAAGACAGGTTTTCCACTGTGTTCAAAAAGAACTGGCCTTACAACTTAAAGTGAGAACACAAGCTGAAAGGATCACAGAATCATAGAATCATTAGGGATTGGAAGGGACCTCAAAAGATCATCTAGTCCAATCCCCCTGCCACAGCAGGATCACCTAGAACAAGTCATAGAATGAGTCAGGGTTAGAAGGGACCACAGAATCATCCAGTTCCAACTCCCCTGCCATGGGCAGGGACTCCCCACACTAGATCAGGCTGGCTAGAGCTTCATCCAGCCTGTCCTTAAACACCTCCAAGGACGTTGCCTCAACCACCTCCCTGGGCAACCCACTCCAGGCTCTCACCACTCTCACGCTGAAGAACTTCTTCCTCACATGAAGTCTAAATCCACCCATCTCCAGCTTTGCTCCATTGCCCCTAGTTCTGTCACTACCTGACATCCTAAAAAGTCCCTCGACCTGCTGGCCACACTTCTGATGCAGGTGCTTAGAGTCCAGAGTTTAATAATTTAAGTGTTTCCTAGCAAAATGCCTATGAAAACTTTCATACGTGCATAACTTTGCTTAATCTGTGAAGCATGAAAATACAAGTAAACTAAAAAACCCCATATAAGCAGGCATTTTAAGTGTGGAAGTCGTTATGGATGGCTGGCTTTCATGAAGCAACAAATTAGAATTCCTTGAGAAGAGGAGGAGGAGTGGAAGAGATAATACTAGTATTTCCTCATATAGATAAAGCTCAAAATATAAATGAATTTCTAAGAAAATAGGTAAACAGATATTATAAATGTACAATAACAAATCAAATGTTAAATTTTTAAATACTTGTTTTTCAAATCTTCTTCATACAAACTGTTGTCAAGAACAGATGACAGTGATGCTTAGCTGCACCTTAATTATCTGGAGTTGTGGATCCTGTTTTGGGCTTCTGAATACATGACACTGACATCCTGGAGCAAGTCCAGCAGAGGGTGAGCAAGATGGTGAGGGGGCTGGAACACATGATATACAAGAAAAGGCAGACAGCCAGGTTTGTTCAGCCTTAACAAGTAAGGATAAAGGGAAGATCTTACTGTCATCTCAGATATCTAAAGGGTGGATAGAAGGAAGACAAACCAAGACCCTTATTAGAGAACCACTGTGACAAAATTCTAGTGACATGTTACAAAAAAGTATTTTCACCAATTGAATTCTACAGGAAGCTGCTCAGTCTAGTGGTGAAATCTTCATCCTTACCTATATTCACAAATGAAATGCCAAGGCTTTTAGGAACTGGATTCAAGCTGGCCTTGCTTTATGTGGGGGAGGTCAGATGGAATGACCAGACATCCCTCAAACTTTGCTCTATCATTTTTATTAACATATCTTTACAGAAGGGAAGAAAAGGAATACTGTTTTACTCTGCTCCAAGTCATCTTAGGCACAGTAACAGTGTATTTCCCAAGACCAGCAGCAGGACAGGACAGAGTTCTAAAAGCTGGAGACTCTCATTTAGGGAGAACACTTTCTCTTATTCCATGGAGTAGTTTGCCCACTTATTGTTAGGAATTTCTGATAGCCATTTGGCAAAACATTACAACATTCTATATAGATATCATATCTTCCTGAATATATTATAGGAAGCTTTAGGGAAATTGTCATAAATCCTACAAAAGGCTTTATCTCTATTCTTCAGCAGAAAAATTAAATATGTTGATTAGCTACTTCCTGTGGTGCAGGGACGGGAGAAGGTTTTTTGCAAATAAACCTAAGACCTTGTTGTGTTAAATGCCAGATAATGACATTGAACGAGAACCCTTAAAGATAGCAAGTGCATAGCACAGTTTTCCTCTCTACACATGTTAGAAGGACAAATATGGCTAAACTAGAGCAAAACACTTCAAAAAGAATAAGTGGGTGTAGATAAGACATTTAGAAATTAACCTGGCAACCTGATCAAAGATTTTTAGCCATTTGAACTTTCTTCCAATAGGACAAAAAAAGCTATAAGCAGCTTTAAAACGGCTCCTGACAAATCTGCAGGACAAAAAAGTATACAGTGGTATTATCTGTGATAACAACTGGCACAGAAAGCAACACCAGGTGGTTGAAGCCAGGGAGATGGATGGGGGAAGAAGACAAATTACACTCTAAGTTGGGAACTTCAATTTAGAAGGAGAATTAAAAGAACAAAACAAACCCACAAACACAAGTGAGGACAGAGGAAATCTGGCAGTGATGGTAGGATGGGAAATAACCCAGTACCTGCTCTTCCCCCTTTAATTTTTATGAAAGGCACATGAAGCTTCTATAGATGGTGCCTACTACACATCAGGGAAATTGAGCCAGCTTCAGATGAAAATGTTCAGGCCACTGAGACTCAAACGCCTTTGGAAACAGAACACAAAGAGTGGGTGACCGGCCTGATTAAGAAACAGGTGATAAATTCCACAGACAAGAAGCTGGGAATACAGCAGACAGATACTGGACAGGATGATGACACTAAAAGTTGAACTGGCATTAGAAAGTAAGGAGGAGAAGACAGCTTGGCAAAGTTGGGGAAACTGTTCTTGTGGGGGATGAGGGATGCCAGTGGCAGATGAAACATGGTAATGCTTTCTGGATTCATATCAGTGGTATGATCAAACAAGTGCTTAAGGCTACAGTCTGAATCATGACAGAAGAAATGCTGCTAGATGGAAAAAAGATGCAAATGGTGAATGCTGAGATGCACAAAGATGATAACCAGTGGTGAACAGGAGAGCAAGTAGTAATTACTGACGTAGTCCCAAAGGCATGTTTTTGAAGCAGTATTTGACTATAAAGTCAGCCAGCCAGCAATCAAAAGGATGGTATCTCTAGTGGGTCAACTTATACCTACTATGAGTTTTAGACAAAAACCCTTTATAAACAGCTCTCACTTCAACAGAATTAATGAAGGCAATTAAATGACTGCCATATTTATAGACATGCAACAAAGAATTATAATGTAATCATAAATTTGAAAGCTGTGATCAGTATTAAGATCAGGAAGTAAGGAACACAGTATTTTAAAGAGCTAAGTAAACAATAAATTGCATGTACCACAATCCACTATCAAGCTTACTAAAGCTTACTATCTGTAAGTCTGCAAATGACTTCTGACAGACATTATCTTAAAGAACCATATTTCCATTGTGAAAACATAAGACAACTGCTAAACCTTAAAATACAATATGCTGTCTCTCTCAAATAAGTTATTATGATTTGTTTTGAAGAAATGGTTTCTCTTAGACATCAACCTTTGCATCATGATATTCAATAACAATCTTTAACTTAAATGTATAAAGTACCTTCATACCCTCTTAGTCTTAGAAGGTATCTGTGACAAAAATAAAACAGCAGAAACCACACCTCCTCCTATGTATTAAACCTTCAGCCATACAAACGCTTGTTATGGTAACTAAAATTGCTTGAGATACAGCTTATGGCTTCAGAGGAACAGATTCTGAGCTAAAAGAGAAATTCTCATTTTAAACTAATTCTAGAACAGTACGTCTTTTAGACTGCATACCAGGAGAGCATATTTCTCCTCCTATGAAACTACCGTTAAAACATTGCCTTCCTTTCCTCCCACATGCCATACCAATGTCATATGAAAAGCCAGCACTAGAAGGATCTAATCCTATGATTCTGTCTTAAAATGTGCTACTTTTTTCTTTCTCCTAGAGAACTACTAGATGCTTTAAAAGGAGAAAAACGAAAACATCACTTTTGGAATTTTATCAATGAGGCAGCTATTCTTAAGGTTGTCCATTATTTGCAGATAAAAACAGAAAAACAAAGTGTTTGAGAATAAGCCACAAATTCTAACAATAATATTTAGATACATTCTAAGCCCATGCTGATTGTTTCTCAGCATATGGGGCAAATCACTAACGCGAAAGCTTTGCTGTTGCACCATCTTGTGGTCAGCCTCGGAACTGTGACAGGAAGCTTGAGAAGTTCCAATACTGAGCTCTAAGCAGATGACCACTGTTCAGAAATATATTTTATTCATATAGACAGAAAAAGCACATTTTCAATAATACGCTAGTTTCAACTATACCCTCTCTTTTATCCCGTTCCCTCTCCTCTTCCAGAAGGCAACTTACCAGAGTACTGAAAGATGAAGAACTTATCTCTGTGACAGGTGGGTCAAGTTCTTGTGTATTCGGTAGATCAGTGTTAGGGTCGACCTATCAAAAATCAATTACAGTGTTATTCCAGCATCAGTGGATCAAGGGAAATAAGACTGAAACAAAAAGGACCACTTCCTATTTTAACCAGTATTCACTGAGGACTGGAAACCAGCTTTAAAAGTTGTAAAAACAGAAGTAAGATACTACCCTCAAACTATCTAACACACAATCACATATCACAGAAAGAAAAACCAGAAATACATTACAGAAATACAATTTCTACTTCCTAATCATCCATCACCCAAAACGCATGGGATTCCTACTACAAGATCTTCAAGGGTTAAGAAAGTCAGTTCTATGACAAATCAGTAAAAGTGAAGTTACAAACTCTAGAGTGAAATGGATTTATCAAGACAGCTAACTAAAAACTTGCCCAAGGCTGAAGGCATGCAATTAGTGCAGTGGCAAATGATGCTGCTGAGACACTGAACAGTAGGAAGTACTAAAAAAGCTTCCCAACTCTGTCACTTGAAGGTGTTTTTGAAACTTTTTGCATGTGGACAACTGTAAGCGCTCTGAGTTTTGCTCTTCATTTATTGTTAATTATAGGAATTTACAGCTTTAGCAGCATTTTGCTAATGACCTTTTGTGAAAATTAAGCATTAACAAAACATGAGGGAATATAAAATTTGAGAAAGCTTCTCCTTTTATTTAACCTGTAGCTTCACCTAAGGATCAGAATAACATCTCTATAAAAACCTGTGTTTCCCTACTGTGGTATTACCTGGGTGTATCAACATCTAGTAAGTTTGCCATCTCAGCATGATGTATGGAAGTATCGTTCTTATTATTTTATTATGAACTGGTAAAATTCACAGAAGGACTAGATAACTTTTAAGTCACCAAGGAAGAGGTCAGGTGTAGTAAAGATAAATGAACTTCACTCCTTTCAACTTCCTATCAGTAATCCAATAGCAGTCTTATTAGAGGCAGTGTTAATCCCAACTGTCTTATTTGAAAGTGGAGAAATAATTCCAAAACTCACTTCCCTAGTGACAGATTTATACTTCAGTTGCTGAAAGCCTGTAGATACACTTTCTTCCAATTTTGTCAAATGGACTTAGAGGAAAGAAAGGGGAAAAGGAGACCCAAAGCCAGGTAACATGGCCAAGCAGTAACTTCCTATTTCTCTGAAAGTTCTTCCATTTTAGCTGGACTTTTTTCTCTAAAGAAACTTGATTAGTGGAAGTCTCCTCTGCATATACTATTGCTACCACTTCATCAGGGTTAAGGTGAGAAAGAAAGGAACTGCAAATTGTTTTTCCCTTCTGTATATACTCGGTTTGTTTAGATTAAACAGATGACTGTCCTAAAGGACTCACTTAACTTTAATGCCTGGCACAGCCACACTTATTTGCATCCAACCCTCAGTTATATTTATTATAGGACTAACACTTTGTCACCCACAGCATGGTCCACTAAGCCTAAAACCTTTCTGATATGCATCATTCAGGCACTGAAGAGAGGACAATGCATCTTGAAGACAGTATATACCTACCAGCAATCTGTATTGTCATGCAGTTATTATTACTAATGGCTCTTGAAACATCTTGAAGATATGATCTGCCCAATATATACATGAGAGAGACTGTAGAATGAGTTAAATGTTTTCCTTGATACACAGTTGCTAAGAAAAAATATATGGTGTAATTAAGTGATAAGAGGAGAATGAGGGCATGGCAAACACTGACTAGGGTTGTAGAAAGTCATAAACCATATTAAGAGCTGTATCTATGCATTTAGATATAGAAAATTGTTAACAACAAATAAGAAACAGCAGTGTCTAAAAACTGCAAAAACATGAGAGTGGTACCTAAACCCTTCTTGCAAATATTTGTGTTTAATATTGCACTAAAATTGAATGAGGTAACAGAATGGAGCCAGCGTAAAAGTGATTTGAACATTCCCTGCCAAGGTAATGTAATTAGCCATCATACAATATCAAACACACTTAGAAAAACTTAACTTTAAAAAACAAGACAGAAAAATCAGAACAATAAAATGCAAGGTAGAGAGAACTAACACATTCTAAAGCTTTTCCAAAACACTCTGCCAAAGCTTTCCTTTAATTACTTGGTAAACTGATACATAACTATTTTAATTAGCTCTTCCAATACAATAACACAACTACCACGTTTTCTTCCATAACACCAGAAAACAAATTTGATCCTTCACTGGAGACATCCGCCTGGATGTGTTCCTGTGTGACTTGGTCTAGATGGTCCTGCTGTGGCAGGGGGATTGGACTAGATGATCTTTAGAGGTCCCTTCCAATCCCTAATGATTCTATGATTCCTATAAAGTGCTTGATGTAAGAAATTACATGTCTAAATACTGAAGTGCAACAAAACAAAACTAAGGAAAGTGAGAGGCAGGAATTGGGATCACTGCTTAGGACGGACAACTAGAGGAGGAACAAAAAGAAGCAGACTGAACTAAATACAAGATTCTAAGCCTTATGTCATAAGTCAATGGCCACAGGCCTACAAATTTAAATGAAAGTATATTCAATCTCACAAAATGATCCCACGCTTCACTTTATTTTTACAATGTATTTCAAAAGACGGCGGTGCTATACCAAAACCTAAAACTTAGGAAACCAAAGAAGTTTTAAAGTACTCACACGAAGTACTTCCTAACAAAGTGATGCAGTTAGCTGTAAAAATAGTCCCTTCAAACAAACCAAGAGAATTCAGCTTTCAGTTTGAGTAAACACTGTTCTCTGTGCTAGGCTGGAGTCCTCAAGACAGGGAAGCCAAATATTCTTATTTCTACCGCCACCTAGTGTATGTTTGGATTTCCTTCATCTAAGAAAAGATTTGCATCTGAAACGACACTGAACATTTTAAAATGAAACTTTTTTCACACTCACAACAGAAACTATACACAACTTAGTATGTTCTAATCTTAGTGCTGTGTTTTTAAAGAAAAAAAATAATCTTCCGCATGCTTTAAAGAGGTCTCTAGTATGAGAAAGATTAATTATGTACACTCTGGTAATTCACAAAAACAGCTGCCACCAAGTGGAATGCATTTATTTTAGTATACTGCACTAAAACTGCATTATTGATTAGATAATATTATTTTATGATTAGACAATATTATTTTTAAGTGTCTTCAAAAGCTCCTTATTTTAAAGTGAGAAAATGACTGGGATTTCTTTCAGCTAAATTTAGACATAGTGCTACACACCTGCATTTGGGCTGGTCACCGAAGATTGCCTCCATGGTCAAAAGAAAAAGTAGGCATCTTAATAGAATGAGTCACTTCCTTACATTTCAAAGTTGTCTGAATAAGCACAACACAAGAGCATCCCAACAAGAAAGAAGTCAAGGAAGGGAGCCGGAAGACCTGTATGGTTAAACAGGGAGCTGCTAGGCAAACTCAAGAGGAAGAAGAAAGTCATTGTTCTGGATTTGGACTGGATGATTGGGTAGTGAGGTGGATGGTGAACTGGCTGCAGGATAGAAACCAGAGAGTAGTGGTCAATGGGATAGAGTCTAGCTGGAGGCCTGTATCTAGTGGAGTTCCCCAGGGTCAGTCCTGGGACCGGTCCTGTGCAATCTATTCATTAATGACTTGGATGAGAGATTAATGTGCACTGTCAGCAAGTTTGCTGAGGACACAAAGCTGGGTGGCATCGCCGATACCCCAGCAGACTGTTCTGCCATTCAGCAAGACCTGGACAGGCTGGAGAGTCAGGCAGAGAGAAATGTAATGAAATATAACAAGGGAACAAGGGTAAGTGTAGAGTCTTGCATCTGGGCAAGAACAACCCCAGACACCAGTATACTGTCGGAGAGCAGTGTAGGAGACCTGGGGGTCCTGGTGGACAGCAGGAAGACCATGAGCCAGCAGTGTGCTCTTGTGGCCAAGAGGGCTAACAGCATCCTGGGGTGGATCAGGAAGGGGGTGGTTAGTAGATCAAGAGAGGTTCTTCTGCCGCTCCACTCTGCCTTGGTTAGCCCACATCTGGAGTACTGTGACCAGTTCTGGGCCTCTCAGTTCAAGAGGGATGTGGAGCTGCTGGAGGTTGTCCAGTGTACAGCCACAAAGATAATGAAGGCAGTGGAACACCTCCCTTATGAAGAAAGCCTGAGGGAGCTGGCTCTGTGTAGCTTGGAGGAGACTGAGGGGTGACCTCATTAATGTTTATAAATATGTGAGGGGTGGGTGTCAGAAGGATGGAGCTGGGCTCTTCTCAATGTCATCTAGTGATAGTACAAAGGGCAATGGTTGTAAGCTGGAACATAGGAAGTTCCACATCAATATGACAAGGAACTTCTTCACAGTGAGGGTAACGGAGCATTGGAACAGGCTGCCCAGGGAGGTTGTGGAGTCTCGTTCTCTGGAGACGTTTAAAACCCGCCTGGATGTGTTCCTCTGTGGCTTGGTGTAGGTGATCCTGCTGTGTCAGGGGGATTGGACTAGATAATCTTTCGAGGTCCCCTCAAATCCCTAATTATTCTATGATTTTATGATTTATCCTGGTGAATTTATTTCATGGTTCTGGTGAGTTCTATAGCCTACAGCTGGTTTAAACAAAACATTGGTGATAATGTGAATTCTGGTGAAGTGAGATACCAGACTATTGCAGAAGTTACCTGAATCTTCCTTGAGCTTTTAGGGTACTACTCAAAATGGATAATAAGTAGGAGAAGATGTCATTATACTTGATTTTTACAAGTTGTCCCTCTTCTCAAAACATGTATCTATTCTGAGAAGATCTTGGTATCTATCTAAAAATTTTAAAACTCTTATTAGGCTAGTAGTGCGATTTATGTCACTATAGAGTAGTAGGTTTTTGTAGTCTGATTTTTCTGATTATTTAGTTTTGTAGCTACTTTCAGACCTTCTACCAGCAACTCTTGGAAGCACTGGGAACGAGGAAACCAATCAAGTAACAATAGTTTCGTAGTATTTGAAAGTCCTGTGTTTGTCAGGTTGTGTGGAAGCCACACTAAATAGGTACACAGTACTAGGCATTGTTTATGCTAGAACACTAGGGATGTGTTTGCCTGCCCTTCACAGAGCTGGCTTGCTTCTGCATGGTGATTACCTACACTTTCATCTCTTCTTTGATGTTCTACATGTTCCTCTAGTGTCCAAGAGCTTTATCTGATATTAATCCAGGAAATTTTGGTTGCTGTTATATGCTAATAGAATCCTATAGAAATCACTGTTACCTGGTTTCTGTTCATATAAAAAAAAATTCTGTTCATATAAAACAACATACTGCTGTTGTGGTATTTGTTTCTTCACAGGCTTTTAAAACCTGTGCCCTGGGGTTGTTCTTGCCGAGATGCAAGACTCCACACTTACCCTTGTTCCCTTGTTATACTTCATTACATTTCTCTCTGCCTGACTCTCCAGCCTGTCCAGGTCTTGCTGAATGGCAGAACAGTCTGCTGGGGTATCGGCGATGCCACCCAGCTTTGTGTCCTCAGCAAACTTGCTGGCAGTGCACCCTAATCCCTCATTCAAATAATTAATGAATAGACTGAAAAAGACTGGTCCCAGGACTGACCCCTGGGGCACTTCACTAGATACAGGCCTCCAGCTAGACTCTGTCCCACTGACCACTACTCTCTGGCTTCTATCCTGCAGCCAATCTTTGAATGTTAACCAATTATCTTGGGCTCCTTTACCTGCCAGTACCCTGTCCCATGGGATTTCCTCTAGCAATTGCTTGAAAGGGCCAAAGTTAGCCCTCCTGAAGTTCAGGGTTGTGATTCTGCTAGCTATTCTGTTCCTACCACATGAGACCCTGAACTCCAACATCTCATGGTCACTTGCCTAGTAAATCTTGCCTAGTAACCTTAGTGTGGATTCATGAGCTGTGGTCACTTCAAATTCTACCTAACATCAAAAAAGCTCATTGGCCAATATAGAACACAACTATAATGTCAGACAGACAGTGTTTACAAAAGCTTCTGGTTTCCTATGCTACTTATTGCACTCACCTCAACTGAATGAAACTTCTCACCATGGAGATGGGGTGACCTTGGGTAAATATCAAGCGGATGAGGAGGATCATCAATATGTGTTCTCCTAATATTGTGTTTAAGAACTTCTTTATAATCAAATGAATCAAAGTTGGTTTTCCACAACAGTACCTGTAAGAAGCCATCACATGAGTAACTACTTGAAGCAAACTCAGTACCCCAAACTTAACTATTCAGTGAAATTTGTTATTACTAACAGGTTGCATAAGAATGAGCCTGCTGTTATCACTTAGTCTGATCTCTACTGCAACACAGGCACTTCCTCAGAGTATCTTGTACTTCATGTCTAATAGATCTGGTTCAATCTATTTAAAAAAATGGCCAAACCAAAACCCCAAGTACATTCCAAAGGGACAAAAGTTTGCCAAGTTATTTTCTGCTATACTGAAGAGTAATATACTGTCAAATAGATGTCCCCTGTTTATAGCCTTTAGTCTTGCAGGTCAAACATTAATGTTCGAGGGGACAAAAGAAATAGAGTTCTAAAAAACTCTCAAGCACTTGTTTGCAGTGTTTCAGCAAGAGGAACTGTTCTGAGAAGCTTACACAACTACAGAAACACTAGGCAACAGCCACATCATGATCAAATACAGAAGCAAGGCAGTAGAATGCAGAGGCAAGGCAGCAGAAGGCAATCTATCTAGCCTTACAGATAGACTAGGAAACTAAACCATAATTTATGATATTGCTCTCTCACGTCACCAAGCAATTTTATATGTAAATAATTCAAATAAGTTTATCACAAGTTTACATGATGTGCATCACCTTTGTTACTTTAAGTGCTAAGAGAAAACGTAGAGGTTCATAACACTTAAAAGATGGCAGTTTTCAAATGTCCTATGTTGATTTTTTTTCATCTAATTTAGAGAACAGCTATAAAGGTAGGACCATGATCTGACTTAAAATTACTTGCCTGTCCAGCCAAAACAACTTTTGAAAAAAGTATTTTTATTTGATTAAAAGTATTTTTAGGAATTAATAGCTGTACATTAGCAGCACAATCACAGATATGTTTACAGAAATTCCAAACAGACTAAGTAATGTTTTAAATATAAATAATTCAAGTACATACTCCTAAGTAGCTGCAGTGTTACAAGTTCGTTTCAGGTTCAGCATCTGCCATGGATCTGTCGAATGTAAGATCCTAAATACGCACTAGGAGACTCAGTGCATCAAAATGATGGACCCAAACTAACTCAGACATTGGTAAAGTGCAAAGTGGGACACAGTACAAATACTCTGTGTCAGAGCAGCCACTGGACACAATGAGTTACCTCTGTGTGGCCAGAGCTGACCCAAGAGCCCAGGCTGGCAAAGGAATAGGCATATATTTGCTCTTTCACTTAAAAATAGAAGTTTTTATGTCTTCAATGGAAGCAGATAAATGAAATAATTTGTTATATGCACATATAAACAAGTAGTGTAAAGAGCATGAACCATACAACTCTGTGTTTTTTGATTGAAAAAAGAAGCAAACAGGAAAAAACAAAAGAAATAACCAGTGCTTGCTTCAAATACTTCATGTGCTTCTCAACAAGCTTTCGGCTGGCTCTAACCAGAAAGAATATTTGAAACTGGATGCAGAGATACAAGCTTTCCTTCTTTGGAGGGAAAACAGATTTTATCTGTTGTTTAGAACTGTAATAGTTCTGTAACTATTCTCCTGGCACACTTGGAACAGCGTGGTGAACAGGTCAACCACAAACAATGTCTGTGGAGGACACGCATGTATATACCAACTGAAAATACAGGTTGGACTTGATGATCAATGAGGTCTCTTCCGACCTTGGTAATACTGTGATACTGTGATACTGTGAAAATGGACACTGAGGAATAAACTTATTATTAAAGATATAAGCACAGGCAATTACCACATAACGGTTAGCACTGCACATTTGGAAACTTAGACTACAAAAGTGAATGTTACAGCAAAGTAAGTGGCCCTTCCCACCAGAACAAAAAAAAGGGGGGAAATTTTGATAGATAAAAACCTGCCTTTCTCTAGCTAAATAAGGCCAGGATTCATTAGTAGACTTACTGTGACTACTTACAGCTGGAATGAAACTGGAGGAATAATCTGATCTGTGCACTGACTCCATGATCCCACAGGCCACATGTAACCATGGAGAAAGGCAAATGACATCACTGCACTGAACGCACATGTCATTTCAGAAGCCTCAGGTTCAAAGAAGCATTGCAGAAAGACAAGCATTTCCCAGGGATGGTGGCATTTATTTGGGAGACTGGAATAGGCTTAATGCTGTACAGTCCTTTCTATTTCTACAGCTTCTCAGATTAATCTTCTGTCATGTGACCTAGTTCAATACATGCACTTCACCTCCTCTCAAGTATATCAGTCGTCATAAGACTCAAAAGCAAGTACTTATTAAAAGTAAGGTCAATGTAGGATTACCTAGGAATCAAAGTTTAATTTTGGAAATTAAGAACTCTCATTAAAAAAACTCTTTATTATGGAAAATAACATCAATACTGGTAGTTTGCTAACATTTGCACTTTTCCAGTAACTGCCAAGTTCTGCCACTACTGCTACTAATAATGCCATATGATAGAAAGCAACTACAATATTTTTCTTTGAGTGCTTTCAGTCATTCTAGACCGTGTGCTACCTGAAACAGAGTAAAAACCAGAAACGGGGTATTCTGATAATACTCAAGTTTTTAATTGCAAAGCACTTATTATTTTCCAAGACACTCTGCTACTAGCAGAAACATACTTCAAACTCCACAAAACAGAATATAAACATGATTTATGGTAAAAAAAAAAATCAAAATATCTTAATTTCTACAGCATAGCTTTCTGATTCTACATTGAGTTTTTAGTTTTTTGTAATAGGAAATGAAAAAAATCAATATTGAGAAATACTTTCACATACTGTGGAATTCTAAACCTTTAAGCTATGAAAGTTCTTTATGGCAAATGCAAAAACCTAATATAGAAGATTCTAACTTTGATAGTATATTTTATAATTATAAGATGTATCACAACGTATGAAGATTAAGTATTTAACTTTTTTGTTTGAACTGCTCAAATAACTCTTTCCTGTATGAAATCCAGTTTCTCCAGTTTCATTTATGTAAATTAGCAAAACTAACAAAATACTTTTTTTCCCAATAGTACAAGTGAATTCTTACAATTAGAGTAGTGACTTTGAAAAGAGTTAAAACCTAATGAAACATTTAGGTGTTAATACTAGCTGCAGCACAACTACTTTGTTAACACTGAATTGCAACACTTCAAACACTTCAAACACTTTAAAAATATTCTATTTAATATGCAGTCCAGAAGTAGCCAGTGTTGTGGTCTTCTCACTGCACTGCCCAACTGAAGGTAGTAAAGTTTTTTTAAACAATACATTTTATTTTTCATCTCAGCTTTTAACTTCAGGCTCAACAAATTCTATATAATGTGTTATTAGACTAGTATGCACGTGGGCATACTGCAATTAGTGTGTTACTGTGACATACTAATTTTAACAAGCATTGCACTGTAACAAGCGGTAACAAGCATTGAGATATTTAATTTAAAGAGACAATAACAAACCTGAGCATCTGCTCCACCTGAGGCAAATTTTTCACCACCTTTTGAAAAAGCCACAGAAAGTACAGGTCCCTGGAAGAAAAAAAAATTAGCGTAGTCTAAAATGACACTATTACTGCAATCATGGTATTCAAATGTGCAGAGAAGAACACGTAATAAATACAAATACATTATTGAAGTTTAATAAACTAAGAAACAATTTAACTTTGGTAAAATCTTTGCAAAACAACTTGACTGAAGAGTTAATACATGGTATTTTTGTAAGATGCTGCTTCACAGTTACATCAATCAATATTAGGAAAACAGTGGTATTTTCCTTAGCTTTTATGCTTTTACTCGTCAATTAAAAATTATCATATATAGATATAATTACATATATTTACAAGACAACATGTCTGAATAATTCATCATCAAATAGTAGGGTTCGTTTTGCATTAAAAGGAGTAAAGAGTCTGCTATTCTCAACTGAAGTTCTCCCTCCTTAAGTGTTATGACAAATCTGTAACAGAGCCCAAGGAGCACAGCCATGAGCAGAAAGGACATGAGTAGAAAGTCAGTTCCTACATAATGTAAAGGTAAGTCTGCATAATCCATCACCATCAAGACAAAAGAGAATACCTCTGACCAAAAACATCCCTCTATCTCCCCAGGGGGGTCTAGGCAAGCAGTCTTTTATATTGTGCTGCTGCTTCAACAGCTTCCCCCCCTGAAGCAGACACCTGTCACCATCCAGTCCAGATTCTCTCTCTCAAGGTTGCTTGCTTCTGGGAAAGCAAGCTTTTTTCCACAGTCCCCCACAAGAATCTGGACATTGGAAAAAGGAACCTCAGTTCTCAGCACTTCATTAGGGAGCACTGTTTTTCAACAGATAAAAAAATAGTGTGCCAAATAACTGATTTAATAACCAAGATAGTGAATTACTAAATAATTGTAAGCACAACGCATTACTTAACATTAAGCATGCATACAACATTGGCAGATAAACTGCATGGCGACAGGTAAAACTGATGCATTTCCTTATGCACTTGTGACAAGGTCTACTAACATAACACTTTGCTGTCCACTAAGGCTTATCTGCAAGATAAAAGACAAAAGATCACAAATGCTACTTTCCCTTGGTACGTCATAGAATAATCCGTCAAGATCTCCATTTAAATGGGATTATTGTGTGTACCTTGTGTCCATGAAGAGTATAAATAAGCCTTCCTTCTAAAAGGTCCAAAATCTTAAGGGTACCATCAGTAGAAGCAGTGATGAGGTAGTTACCAGAAGGATGGAATGATATACAATTAACTCCTGCGCTGTGAACTAATTTACAGAAGACAACATTGAAAGGCTGCAGATACCCAAAAGAAAATGTACAGTTTATTTCTTTTCTCTTTTCTACTTCCCAAAGAACAACCTATTTCAAACAACGTGCTGGGTCATAGCAGACTTGCCAAAGTAGTTGCTTAGTTCTGCTCTAAAAATGAAGAGAAGTATTGCAAAGGAATAATCAGGATCCAGTTTGATACAAGACACATTACAAAATGCCAATATGACCTGTTCATAAACTTTCTCTAGTAAGTAATAAAAGCCACATAATCTAAATAAATCACATTTCACTGCAAAGAACTCCATTCTAAAAAAAAGACAAACAATATTGGTTTTACCTTTGTAATGCTGCAATAGCTTGTTCGTTCGAATATCCCACAGTTTCACTGTATGATCAGAACCTGCAGAAGCTACACAGGTACCACTTGGGTTGAAATCCACAAAATTTGAAAATCTAAATATAATTAATGAATATAGATTAATTATGTGTTTCCACTGAAACATTTGCATACTATATATGCAAAACAACATCACCATTGAGTTGTCATTAACTTGTGTGGAATACACATGTATGGAAACTCAAGGCATTTCAAGGACAAGAAAAAGAAAACAAGATGCGCATGACAAAATCAGACTGTATAATATGACTTCTGTTTAAAAAATAGTATAAATTGTCCTGAGTGAGACCTTCACAGTTTGAACTCTAACATAAATTTCCTACAAGAAAGTGCTGACAAGAGGTTGCACGCAGCAAGTAAAATAAATCTGCTTACAGAATATCTAGGTATAACAACCTTGCAGCATGTAAAAAGGATTGAGATGGCTGCAATGAAGGTAGCAAAGCATGTACATAAGAATCATATTCCACTGCAGTTATTAATTAAAACAATGTCTCCAAGACATTTAAGAAAACTGCAGGTAAGTAAAAGCACATATTTTCTAAACCTACTTAAGACAGATTGCTAATGTTAACAGAATATTGCTTTACTTGACAAGTGGAGAATTCTTAAGCTTATCTTGCTATTGAAGTACCCAATATCAAACAGTATTATTGAAAAAAGGAAAAACTTGAAAATGTTAAAAAATCCAAGGACAATTTAACTTCTCTCTGGCCTATTTCTTGGCTGTTGGGAAACAGGTGGATATATGCAGTCAGTCAACCTCTTCAAAAAAAGATTAAATATTTTACTTTACATTGGTGGTAGAAGTTCAATCTGTTTTCAAATGTAATATATATAGACATTAATAGCACAAAAGATGAATTTATACTCATTAAAATTACAGATTTATATCTCTCTTTTCTAGTAACACTTACCCTTCGTAATCTACGAGGTTTTCAACACAAATTTTATTTCTTGTATCCCAGATCTTAACAGATTTATCCTCACTGCAAGATACTATTAGTCTTCCATCAGGTGAAAATCTGAAATATTCAAGTGTATGTGTTACTAAATAACAGATATATCCACATTAGCATTAGAGTCATAAGTAGTAAAACACCAAAACCAAGAAAGACTTAATTGAAATGTGGAATTCAAATGTGTAACATTCAAAGGATATCTGAATGTCTAGTATCTCTTGTAAAGAAATAAAAGTGAAAAGTTTCTGCCCCATGCTTCCCCCATCTATTTTGCAGTCAACTACAGTGAAGAGCGGCATAAGCAAGAGAAAAAGGGTGGCGGGCAGAAGGTTGTCACTTCTGATGCTGAAGTGATTATTATAGAAAACCATAGGCATCAAGACAAAGAGGACACAGTAGAACATCGTGTTCAATTTTAACCTAGATATATATTCTCCTGCGAGTTCACTCTAGCCTTACAAACTGCCAGCAAAACATTCATGATTATTTCTAGCCTAGCAGACTAGAATTTTAAACAAGAAAATTTGTTTGCAGTTTCACCTTTGTTTATTATTTCTGACACTGAGCAACTGCATAAAGAGATCTGATCACTGTTTAAGAACTTTCTCTTCTGATTTCCCAGAGCTTTTCTTTTCAACAATCAGATTCTTTGGAACTTTGCAGAGCTCTGCACTTCAAGAGCATTAAATTTCTTTCTCAAGAGCTTTAAATCAGGCCTCTTGTAGCTGTAGATTTTCCATTAATACAGAGGGGGGGAAAAAAAATCAATTCAAAGAACAGTCTTTTCTTGTCTTTGAAAAGCTGCCCTGCATTTAAATAGAGTGCAAATCTTAACTTGCAGAACAAAGCCCACTGCTTTCACCTTTTCCGATGACGTAAGCACAACTCATTTTGAAACATGACCATTTTTTCATGCCACTGCTATTACAAGAATAGCTGAGAAAACCCACAACACACATAATAAATCTAGAAGCAAGTGAATGCTGTGAAATAAGTTAATACAGCACAAAACCATACAAGACTGAGGAAACTCACAGTACTTACCTGAAAACAAATACAGAAGACTATTTGTCTTTCAAAGTAAAAAAAAAAAATCATTTGTCAGCAGATTTAATAAGTACACACCTTAACACTGAGCAAGCTCTCAGACTGTAACTAGGAGATATATATTAAATGGGCACACATAAGACTGATTTATTAAAATTTCATTATTACTGATAGTTACACTTTTTCTTTTCTTCCTTCTGTCCCATACGCAAAACAACTACAGCTAACCCAAAAAAAACCAAAACAACCTTCATTAGGAGTCCGCTTCTTTAGAAAGAGTAAAAACAACACTTACTTGGCACAGCAAACCCAACAAGTGTGATCAAACAGGGAAAACAAGAAGCGCTGATGGCGAACACTCCATATTTTTATTGATTTATCATTGGATGCTGAGACTAGATGGTGGCTGTCATGTGAGAAGCTCACGCTACGAACTGGTGCTGTATGACCTTTCAGTATTGTTGACTCTCCATGACTAGGAAAAGAACCCAACAAAAAAACAAACCACACAAACAAGATAAAACAGTTATTATTAAACTGTAAGAGTTCCAAACACATTAGGAATCTCATCCAAATTTCTGATATAGCGTTCCACAAAATTCTCAAAAGCGTGAAGTGACGTCAGTCTTTGTAAGATCATTCTGATTAGTTCATTATCGCTATTACTTGATATCAGTCTAAAAAGGCAAGTCAACGGAAAAGATTTTTCATAAAAAGCAGAGTTTTTTTGTTTCCTTCAGCAATTGTCTCCTACAAATGAAGTGCAGCCATGTAACCCTTATTAAAAGGACTACATCCTTTAAGGCACAGAAGTATGACTGAGCATAGTACACACACAAAATTATGAATTGTTCTATTTTAATTTTTTTGAAAATACGGACTATTCCATGAAGAACAAAGTAATACAGTAAAGAATTGAAGTTCTCCAGTCTCTGTTTCTGGCAAAGCCCAGGATGTGGGAAGGAGAGACACTTTTCTCAGGTAAAGACTCAAATATCCACACTGCATACTAATGAAACAAGTAAGCAGCATACTCCAGTTATACTCACATGCAAGGAATCCATAGTCTGATGGTACGATCCTGAGAAGCTGACGCAAGCAGCTGCCCGTCTGCTGAGAAATGCACACTGTTTACTGCTTCTGTGTGGCCTGCGAATTTGTAAGCTCTGCACTGTGTCTTCAGCTTCCATACCATAAAAAACCCATCCAAAGAGGAGGTAGCTGGCAAGAAATGAAAGATATTATGAGTCTGCTCACTGTTATTAGAAAAATCAGAGCTGATGACTATGGATTTGAATTCACCAGTGAACTTACTTGGTATTAGGGGGGCGGGGCAGTTAGGGATACTGGATTTTAATGGATGCTCGGCCTGAAGAGAAGCTTGGCAGACTTTAGTGCCAACATCAAGCTTTTGGAAGGGTATCAGAAGACTGAGAAAAGTAAAGAGTAATTCTTACAGGTAGCTCACCCACTTATTAACCAAATTGGCTTGCAAGTACTTTAAAGATACAAAACAAAAAAATCCAACATTGAAAATACCATACACACGTCATTAATCCAGATCTAGAGTTACCGAATACGCTGAGAAATTCCTCAGTGATCTCCCTTTTATCTCCGAGATGAAATTTGTTTCAAGCATCAAGCGTTTAACTCTGAAGAGACAAGCCAACTTAAACTCCAGGTATCATTTCCAGCACTTCAGATATCTACACTTCTTTTGATAAAGCCCATGATAAGGTTGGTCTTCTGGGCTGCACTCACACACTGCCAACTCATGTTGAGCTTCTCATCTACCAACACACCCAAGTACTTCTCCTCAGGACCACTCTGAATCCTTTCACCGAATGCCATCTGTGCTTGGGATTTTCCCGACCCAGATGTAGGACTTTGCATTTGGACTTGCTGAACATGCAGTTTGCATGTGACCAGCTCTCAAGCCTGCCAGTGACCCTCTGGATGGCCTCATTTCTCTCCAGTATGTCAACCACCCCAAACAGCTTGGTGTTGTCACCAAACTTGCTGAGGGTGCACTCAGTGCCACTGTCCGTATCACTGATAAATATGTTAAAACAGCACCAGACCCAAAACAGACCCCTCAGGAACACCACTTGTAACTGATCTCCACTTGAACACTGAGACATTGATCGCAACTCTTTGAGAGCGACCATCCAACCAATTCCTTGTCCACCAAGTTGATAATCTGTCAAAGCCATGTCTATTTTAGAGATAAGGTTTCTGTGTGGGACAGGGTCAAATGCCTTGCACAAGTCCAAGTAGATTACATCAGTTGGTCTACTCTTACCCACCATTATCAACACTTATCTTACAAAGGTTTTATGCATGAAAAAATTTACTACTCTCAAGTTTCTCTATTTCTCCATGCATTGCATTTTAATGTATTTTGCCTACTTTGTAACACAGCTATTCCAGTTTACTTGAACACGGTATCTTAAGGATTGCTTCTTAATTCTTTGTGCATTTTTCTACCTCCAATCTCATATTTTCCATGCATTTAAGCATTCAAAAGGAGGGGGAAAGGAATCTTCAAGGGCAGATCACACATGGGGTGCTACAGCAATGCAGGCTAAACTTAGTAGCATGTGCTGACAGAATACATGTAAGTATGGCAGCATGCTACAGTCTGTGTCTCAATTGCTAGCCCACCAGTAAATGGTCCACAACTCATCTTCAATAATACTTAAAAGTATTGGATCTGAAAAAAAAAAAGAAACACAGAAGATCCAGACTAACTTTTTAGAACAAACAGACTTGTGGTTGCACATGCTTCTCAGATAAAACACATTACCAGAACCACATTTAGAGGTGAAAGACAAAAATAAAATTCATCCTTGCTGGAGTAAAAAAAATATTTGGCAAACTGCAAAACAGAACCAGAAGCAAGCTGAAAATCCACACTGGGCTGACCCAAGTACGCAACTTAGTCCAGTTTATAACCCGGGTGCCCTTTTTTTTTAGTTTTTAAACAGCTGTGCTTTGTGTATACGCCCAAGTATAACTGACACACCTCACAGGCTTTTTGGTGGTGAGTCATAATAGAACTGAACACCAATGAGTAAACAACAGGCCTTAAGCAAAGGCTGAGTTTAATCTACTTTGCTGCTGTTCTCTAAAGAGAGAGCTGGCTTTTATGTATGTGAGTATATAAGTTGCCACAGTACAGAGTTACATGTACACTCCCATTTCCCAGAACACTTCAACTTGTGCAAAAGATCAGAAGATTCACACTCAACCAAGTAGACACAGACCTTGGTCCCTCTATTTTCCTCCCACAAATATGGAAGTATTTCCAATGTCATTAACTCGGTACAAGAATTACAGGGCTGTGGATGCCATGTGTGTGTAAATATGCAAACACTGCCAGCACTACCAAAAACCTCACACACATCACAGGAGCCTTGCAAGTCTGTGTATGATAAGGTGCAATGTCACAATGCAAACAGACATTTTCAAGATTTCCTCTTGGAGAAAAACAATTATTAATTGAATCTCTATCGAGATAACCTATCTGGGATTCTAAGTAAAGTGCATAAATTACAAGGAACTTTTAATAACACACATAAGCTCAAGTTTGTGGCAGTTTATTTTGTATACCATATGTACTTAAACAAGTGGAAGAGAACTGAAAGAAGTCAGCACATTAGCCAACATTTAATTATCTTTCTGGATTTTATTACTTGAAAAGAAACCCCAAAGCTCTCCCACATTTATTCAGTGTTAACTTTACATTTCATTTTTTTTTAGATCTCTTAAAATCAGTAGTTTAAAATATATACAAGTGCTTCCCAAAATTTTCAAATCTAACAGAATATAAAATCTTTGAGTTTCAGATTTTCCAGAAATCTGTACATACTGAAAAATATCTGGAGTATTTCTGTTAGAACTGCTCCAACTCAGTTCAAAACCAGTGAAACTTGAAATGTCAAGATTTTCTCTATTATCTTTCCTTTTCTAGCCCCTCCTCCTCCTCCCCTCTTTATTTTAGGGCCAAATTATTTACTTTTGCCTTTTTTATTTTAAGGTAACCACAAAAATAGAATGGGAGATGGTGAAGACCAGGAAAATGGGTTCAGACACACACAAATAGCTGTTCAAACTTTACAAGGCAGATTAATTTAGACTTATTGCTTAAATAGATAAGGAACACTTTGAAAGACAGTTTCAACATGAAGGTAGTTCTGGATACGAAATGTAACTTTTGCCAGGTCCTAAAAAAGTTAATCATATAAAAGTTGCATAGTCTGTATTCACACCATGTAATAACTTTCATCTGAAGAAACAAGAATTGCTTACACTCTGCCACGTAGAACCCAGGCCTTTTCCCTGTCATTTCTATCAAATGCAGTGGTCTATGGCAAGCTTTTCACAAAAGCACATACTTCATATAATTTGTTGCCCCAGAACACAGTGACTGGCTCTCTTTCAAAATTTCATAAATAACTTGTAGGTCCACAGAAGATTCCTTGCTGCAGAGTGGAATGGAACTTTTCAGGAATGTCTCCTTTATATAGTAAAGGTATCCTCGTAAAAAAAAAAACCCAAAACCACACCCCACATCAATTTAGGGGAAAAATAAAATCCAATTGCAAGTAACTTCCTAAAAATAAGTTACAACTTAAAATGACCCACGCCACACAGTGGCAAGCAATTCTTAGCATTATTCAATGCTACATCCATGGCTCCACGTTTTCTTGTTCTGTTCCCTTTCTATCTTATTCGGCTTCCACCCAAACCCCTCAACTCTTTAAGACCAAGAAGATTCAAGAATTTGTCTTATACTTTTAATCTGCTTTCAGCAAATCCTTACTTATTTCAGGTTTCACTTGCTCCTTATTAACCTTTCTACCTACTAATGCTGCAGCAAATGCACACCTACCTGCTTAAATATCCACATTTTCATTGCTCGCTGGTTCGTACGTACCAGCCTTAAGTCTTGAATTACTATACTGTGGCCACTGAAGAACATTTTATCACTGGAATGCCTGAAACATTAAGTGTTCAACTTAAACCACGCATAAAGCTGAAATTCAGATGCAATATGTACTTGGAAAAAAAATTAAATCTTGTGTTATCACATCTATTCTTTATAATGACACTCAAAACTGATTAATAACGTGATTCAAGAACTAATACTCTTCAAATCTCAGCATAACAGAATACAGAAAACAAAGGCCTTCTATGAACCACCTAAACAACAAATCTAGGCTTGCTGCAAGCCATCTTTTACCCTTTCAACTCCCCTCACTTCAGGAATTCAGCTTCCCAACCCTACCAGACCTCTCCCTTGGTAATATCTGTAAATAAATGAGGCAGCGTATGCTGCATCACTTCAAAACTTTACCTAGGGCTGATGCATGCCAGCTGTTATCAAAATAAATAGCACAAAGAAATCCATCCAAAACCCAAACAGCCAGACTTTTTTCCCAACATATCCCTCCTCTACCTTGCTGATAGACAACAACAAAAAAATTTGGAGACACGGTATAGAGAGATAACCCATGTGACCCTAGGATGTCTTTACATGGAAGAGGTTACAGCGGCAACAAATATTACATCTGTGGCAAAAATCTATAACTACAGTAATTGCAGTTCTGTGCTTTTGCTCCTTCTCTATTGCCTTTAAACAGGATTCTTACTTGTAGCCATCCCTATTTCTTCCCATTTGTGGTACTGCCAGCATGTCCTTGGTTACACTGACACCACACTATTCTCTAAACCCACTAGAGCTGCTGGGTGCAGTCACAAGTAAGTTTTCCACAACAGGCACAAGGCTGCAAAGCATCGCCGAAGTACATCTACTAAAAAAAATACATCTTTTCTTCAAGGCAGTAACTGTCACCCCAAAACCCTGCAGAGCACGTGAACTCCTAGAAAACTGCAGAATGTTACAAGGTTTAAGATCCAAGTTTCCACACAAATGTCAATTCAATCACATGGTGCTACAGCATTAGTTGGGTGTTACGTATGTACATGATACTGTTATCTGCAACATCAGTCACTTAATTCCACTGCCAGAACCTGAACTTTTACTTCTGTAAGTAAACATTCTTGACTTCAGTGTTCTCTTACAGGTTTAATTTGCGTAGTTTTTTGTTGTTTAAAGAAAACAGCCATCCCTCCTCAGTCCACTCCAAAGCTTTTGTTTTACCATAATCAAGACAGACCAAAGTAAGAAAATAATAGATCAAAATTTTACAAAAATAAGAGGCATTAGATCTGTATTCAACGTTTTAGAAACTAAACCCCAGTATTTACTTATGCTTTCAATATAGTTCACCACAAAAGATAATGGTTTCTACACCCTACAGATGCATCCAAAGATATTCCAAGGTATACAATCAACCGTCGCTACCTGCTCACGCATGTAAAAGCCCTGTAGATCACAGTCTGCCTGATTCGTACCACCAACAGCAGTTATTTCTCAAATTTCCAAATCTGATTTTTATCTGCAGCATTACAAGTTCTCATTTGTACATCAGCACGGCCCTCCGTCGTACGATATGCAGAAAGGCACTTTCTCGAATGAGGATGATAAACAGTCCCATCTTCTTTGAAATGCCATATAATCACTTCCGGGATAGGAGATCCATCTTTTGGGCAGCTCCTCATACCTATGTAGTCTGCGTGCTCAGGGACCTCAGCACACAGCTCAGTTACAGAGTTAAATCTTATCTCCTTATTTGATGTGTATTCAAAAAATTGGTTGCCTCCCTGACCGTGACATCCAAAGAGAGAAAGGTGAGCCCCAGTAGGGTTATGTTCTGGCAAGACATAGTCAAGGCACTCTGAAGCTATTCCAGCATTGCGGATAGCACCATGCCAGCCAGAACGATCTTCCGGTACATGCAACTCAGCAAAGACGTTCTTTAAGTACCATTCAAAACTCTTGCATTTCAAACGCTCTCTTAGTATCTTTCTTTCAGAAATGTCTCCGTAGTTCTCTTTCCTTGCTGAAGGATTTCTGTTGTAAAAGTGCTCTTTGAACTCATCCATCCACACCTCTGCAGCACGTGCGGTGTTTTGGAGGAAATTTGGTCTAGCATAGGGTGCACGCTTTGGAAACACATGGCCTACGTGGGAGCATGGATGAATTTCCAGCATGCCTCCACATTGCCAAACCCGAAATGACAATTCCAAGTTCTCCCCTCCCCAAACATCCATTCCTGTGTCATAAGTACCCAGGTACTCAAAATATTTCTTGCTGACAGCAAACAACCCACCAGCCATAGTTGGGGATCTGATTGGGTCTGTTTCAGATTTGCGTCTGAGACGTTCATGTTTAGGCACTGAGTGCCACTGGAACGTCAGTCGCCAGTCAAACCCCCCAATCATGGGCTCTGCGGTTTGCATGTAGTACTCAAACGTTTTCCAGTCAATGGTGTCAATGACAGGACAAACAATAACAGTCTCGTTCTCAGCAATCCTCTCAAGCAGCGGCTCCAGCCAGCCAGAAACACATTCACAGTGACAGTCTAGAAATGTGAGAACATCACCAGTAGCAAAGGTAGCGCCAATTAAGCGTGCACGAACTAATCCTTCTCGTTTATTGGTTCGTATCAAACGAACCCTTTTCAGGCTGCTTATGTATTTTTCAAGTTCAGCCTTCAAATACACTTTATCACTCAAATCATCAACCAGTATAATTTCCTTCAGGAGCACTGAAGGTGACGTTTCAAGAACGCTGTGTACCGTCCGTAGCAACGTGGACCAGGCTTCATTGTAAAAGGCAATTATAACAGATGTCGTAGGCAGTCTTCTGTAGTTGTAAGACTTAGTTTTACAGCCACTCAGTCGATTGTCTTCAATGTGCCGGTGAAGAGAGATCTTGTCACTTAAATAAATATTAATTGCATACTTCTCAATCAGCTCCTCTTCCTGTTTCTTCTCCTCTGGACTCAGCTGCAGGTGAGAAGCCTTACCCCATTCTCCCAGGGCATAAGGATCTGGAGGAGATTTGTCATAAACTGGACGAGCCAAATCCACAGTCTCTTGTGCCCCGTTGGCGAAGCGTCTCTCCCATTTCCCCTTGGTGATGCTCTCCCCGGCGAGGGAGGCACCGAAGGAAGAAACCGACAGCTCGACCACAAAGTAAGCGACTGTCACAAAGCCCAGAAACACGCAGCTCTTGCGGACCCACGTCCATCTTCTGGCCAGACGGATCCTCATCGTGGGCGACGACAAGCAGCCCTGAGCGGGGAGGGAGCAGCTCCGCCTTCCTGCTGCTGGTGCCCAGGTCGGAAGGACCGCTCCAGGCTTGGCCCGCGTTTCTCGCCGCTGCCTTGGTGCGGGACCCCTAGGTCTCCGGCTGGGGGGGGGGGGGGCCCCTGGGGCCCCGGGGGGGGGGGGGGGGGTTGCGGAGCAGCGGAGCAGCCGAGCAGCCCCCAGCCCACTAGCCTCAGCGCTTCCCTCACTTACTTCCTCCTCCTCCTCCCCTCTTGCCGCGGGACAAACCCCTCCTCCCGCGCTGTGGTTTGCTCGAAAAGTTGTCGCTTAAGGAAGGGGCCGACACTCCCCTGCCTGGCCGGCCGGCGCGGGAACCCGCCCCGCCTCCGCGGCCGGAACCGCTCGGCGGCTCCAGGGGAGGGAAAAGAGGAGGGGAGAAGGAGAGAAATGGGAAGGAAGCCGCCCCGCCCGAAGTACAAACAGCACCCGGACCGGCCGCCCCGCACTCACCCAGCCCCGCGGCGTCCGCGCTGAAGGCGACGCCAGTCACCGCTGCTCGGTGGCCCCGCAAGGGCCGGATCAGCGCCGGATCCGCCTGCGGAGAGGGCGCGCGCGTCAGGCTTCCGGCGGGGGCAGAACACTCCCTCCTCCCCATCAGCCGCTAACCCGGGCGCTGCCACCTGCGGCACCGCACAGCCCATCGCCACCGGGCGACACCCGCTGGCCGCGGTGCCTGCTGACAGGCCAGCGGCTGCGCCTCACCTGCCCGCCCGTCCAGAGTGCCGTCCCGGCTGCCCCGGACCGGGCCCTTACCAGCACAGAGGCCATGGGCCGCGGACGGCGCCGCAACACCGTGCCGAGCGCCGCCAGATTCGTCCTCGGCGCCAACGGCGCGTCCTTCGATTCGCCGGCCGCCCTCGGTGGGGCGCGGCCTCGGGTCCGCCTATCGGCGGCTGAGGCACTACGCTCCCTCCGCCCTCCTCCGCGCCGAACGAGGTGTTCTGGCCGCGTTCGGGGACTCACGGGGTGGCCTTCCCGGTCGATGCGAGTCAAGTGTTGCGTGTCCGGCTTTGCGAGTTGCCGGGGTAACTGCGTCTGGTGCTCGGAAGGGACAAAGCTGCCGCCGCGGGAGTGAGGCGGGGCCTGCTGGGGCTTCGCTTGGGACCGTTATTTACTAATAATTGAGGGCTGCTGCTTGTCCGTAACAGTAGCCACACTCTGGAGCACTGTGTCTACTTAACTCTTAAATACCTGCAAATTGATGACCCTGCCGCAGCCCTGGGCAACCCGTGCTAATGCCTGATAATCCTTTCGGTGAAGAAATTTTTCTTAATATCCAAACTGAACCTCCTATGGTGCAACTTGAGGACGTTTCCTCTTGTTCTGTCACTTGCCACTTAGTTGAACAGTCCGATCCTCGCCTCTGTACAATCTCCTTTCCCGTAGTTGTAGATAATGATAAGGTCTCTGCTCAGCCTCCTTTTCTCTAGGCTGAACAACAACCCCAGCTCTCTCAGATAGATGCTCCTCTCAAGACCTGTGCTTCAAACCCCTCTCCATCTTTGCTGGCCTTCTTTGAACTTCAAAACTAGTGGAAGATCTGGCCGATCTCACCTTGATTTTGTGACTTACAAATTGATGTAGGATAGCTCTGTGTAACACTGGAGACTGGTTCTACATTAAGCCACATTAGGTAGCTGAACCTCTTCTTTTTTCCCATTGTTTCTTAGCCTGTTAACACTTGCCTAGATTTCCACATCAGTGCTCGTGTTTGTGTCATGTGGAGTTGTCTTTAAAGAGTCTTTTCATGCTCTGGAAAAATACAGCTGTCCTTTAGAAAACAAATTAACACTAATTCCAAATTGCTGTTAGTATTGCTGTGAATGTTAATGCAGCTTCATGGTAAAACAGATAAGGGAACAAATCTCAGTGAAGAAAACCTGCTCCGATAGCTATACTAGGAAAAACGGGTTGGACATCAGTTAGCATAAGGGAGGATTATGACAGCAAAACTCATTCAATATAGAAATGTTTGTGAAGAAGTAACTTATACTGCAGTTACCTGCTTTTTTTAAAATGCAGTTTGCATTTTACAGAGTTTCATCTGACATTGAAGTCTTACATTTACAGAATCAGGTCAGTAATTAGGCCAACATATAAGATTTGTCAGTTATAGGCCAGTTCCAAATCAATTGTGTTTAACCATGAAATGCACATTTAAAATAATAATTTATACAATGTGGAAAAAACTAGATTATCACAACAGGCACCCAAAAAATCTGCCAGCTGCTCCTTACATTGATTCTAGGCAGACTAATGATTTGCCTTTACAGCTTCAGAATATACTTTTTTTTTTAAAAAGAAGACATTATTAATTCTTGGTTTGGTTTAGGGTTTTTTCATGAACAGCTCACTCACCCATCCCTTTCTGTTACTTTCCATTATTTACAAAGTAAAATGCAACATGAAAAGTTGTCAATGATATGACTTAAATGTTCCACATTCTACTGTAGGAGTGAACAGGGAGTGAACTAGTTAAATTTGCTTGACCTCTTCATCACTGTTGAAGCCTTCTAGTCACTTTTCAACTGCTTTTCCAACTATACTATTTCTCCCAAGCTGTGGATGATACCTTTTGGCAGGGAGACATTTAGATTCTATCTCTCTGCAAAGCAGGTTTAGTACCTTTAGTAACCCTGAGTGATCTTAAGGTTCCTTTTTGTCCTGTCCTTTTCTCTTGAATGAGAGAAACTATCATCTGTTCTGCTCTGACTTTGTATTACTGTAGCTCATTATTTCTGGTACCTTATGTTCATAGAATGCTTTGGTCTGGAAGGGACCTTTAAACATCATCTCGTCCAACTCCTCTGCAGTGAGCAGCAATATCTTTAACTAGATCAGGTTCGTAAGAACTGTGTCCAACCTGACTTTGAATGTTTCCAGAGTTAGGGCATCCATCACCTCTCTGGGCAACCTGTGCAGCATTTCACCACCCTCAGGGTAAAACATTTCTTCCTTATATCTAGACTAAAACTCTCCACCACCCCTTGGTCTGTCACAACAGGCCTTGTGTAAAAGTCTGTCTTTTTCTTTCTTACAAGCCCCCTTAAAGTACTGAAAAGCTCAAATAATACCTCCCCAGAACCTTCTCTTCTTCAGGCTGAACAACCCCATATCTCTTAACCTATTCATTTCTGAGAGGTGCTCCATCCCTCTGATCACATCCCATTTCAAGTCCTTTAAGTTATGTTATTTATCCATACACCGAATAAATATGAGCTACAGCAGCCCTCTCAAAATTTTCATGGCTGTCCTCTGGACCTGCTCGAACAGATCCATGTTCAGGCGCTGAGGAATCAGGCCATCCCACGAGCATTGAGCTGGAGAAGCTACACTGAAGAATTCACCAGTCTGCAAACAGCCTGGGTGCCATTGTATCCCAGAAAGGGGTGATGCATGAATAATAGAGAGGGTGGTGGTACTCGTCTCTACTTGACTGGCATGCTCTTTTCCCCAAGATCTCTGATTTTGAAAAAAGGCTGCAGTGCCAGGAAGCCCCGGAATTTTGCTTGTGTAGTTGGAAATTTGCCTGAGTTGTGGAAATTGCAAATAGGATTTTCAGTGGAAGGCAAGCTTCTCCAAAGTGTTTCAAGGTGAGGCAGGTGAATGTGCTCTTTTAAAGAACAACTGGGATGAAAATTGCAGTGTTCTCACCACCCAGGCTGTCAGTTATCCCCCTGTGTCTTAGCAGTTGGTAGATGTCATTTTCAAGCAGATAGCAGTTACCCACAAGATCGCCCTGTGCAGGTCCCTGTCGAAGCAGGAATTGTGTGGAATGATCAGATAACTTGACAGTAGTTGAGGCTGAGATGGAGGAGGACTGTGTGTTCTCCCTGCAATAGAGAGTTGGCATTTCAGCTGCCAGCTCTGGTGCCAGCCTTTCCTGGTGCCTCTGTCTGCCGCAGCTGGAAAAGGTAACTTGCACAGGCATTTTTGTCTTGGCTTAACTGAAAAGCTTTTCTGAACAGAAAGACCCTTTGCTTAGTTTAAATAATTGAGAAAATTGAAAGAAGGATGATGAGAGCAGGCCATCACTTAGTGGTGTATTGGTCAGCTTTGCAATGTTGTGTTCATTCAGTTCTTGATGACCTGCTCCTGCCCTCATTCCTGTTTTCAGCTGTTTTCAGAATTGCTGCCCTCACCTCTGTGGAAAACAGGATCAAGCAAAACTCCTTCTTCACTGAATTTTCAGCATGGAACCTGTTTGTTCCCAGTTGAATTGTTGCTGACTGCAAATGATTTTCCTGTTGCTGGCAATCTGAACTCGCCACCTGCTCCTCAGGTCTTGCACAGAAACAGCAGTTCCTCTTAGCTTTTTTTATGTCATTCTGCTCTCTAACGAGATCTTGTAAATACAGTGGCAGCATCATTTCCCAGGTGCTGTGCCAGTTACTGCCTGTCTTGTGAGACTGAACAGAAGGTTTGATCCGAGTCTGGTAAGTGCAGACACCTGATGGGTACTGGCAGTGGGAGAAAGTGTTGCCATCCAGGAACACCTTGCAGGCCGGTGTTAGGACAATGGACACGATTTTACCTGTTGTTAGCTGCCTTCCTGTTGGTTTGCAGGAACCCTTTATTCTGCTAAAAAAGAAAGATACAACTTCCCTAGGAAAAGGAACCAAATCTGAATATACCCACCTGGATATGTTCCCATGTGTCTGGATCTAGGGGATCCTGCTGTGGCGGGGGGATTGGAGTAGGTGATCTTTCGAGGTCCCTTCCAATCCCTAATGTTCTATGATTCTGTGATGCTATTGTGACGAATCTCTGTATGTCTCGGTGTGTAAATCTTTTTATGTGGGGTTTGTATATGGGGTTTTTTATGTGGGGTGATTTAAATGTCCTATCGCTTTTTGTCTTAAATTGAGTTTTGTTTTTCACCTGCAATTCATGAATGGTTTCTTTTCAAACCTTCTCTGTATTGCTTTTAGTTTGGCTCTTTAGCACATTAACTAATTGCTTAATTTTGTCATCAGGGTTTGTAACCCTTGACAGGGGGCAAATGTAATATAGCAGCCCATCTAAAATTGTCATATCTAAAATGAGGACTAATTTATGTTACTCTTACTTTAAAACAGAACTGAAAACTACTACTTTCATTATGTGGGATCATACGGGTAGCAGCTTCATAAAGAGCAGAGCCGCCCAGCTCCTGGGAAGGTCTTTGGCCCTTGAGCTATTGGCAGATAAGGGACACAAGCCGGCGTCTGTGGTGTGCCATGGGTGCTGGAGGGAAGTGTGAGATAAACTGTAATGTCAGATACTCACCCACCTACATGTAGGAGAAGAATGTACTGTGGAGGCACAAAGATTTAATGATAGGCTGTCTTGCAGTTGTAGAACAGTTATACCTTACGCTCCTAGCATCTTTCTAACATCAGATCCATTTTTTCTCCTACATCAAAATGCTTATGAAAATAGATATTAGATATTAGATTTTCCCTTGTTCAGTGTATAATTTGTATTTGCACGGAAGCATAAATGAAACAACTTAAAGGAAATGTGTAAAGGAAAACAGCATCATTTAAACTTTTCAAACCATTTTAAACTGTTTAAGCCTTAAACCAACTAACCATTGAGATGAAAAGCCAAGAGTCACGATCACTTTGCCAAAGGACTTGTCTTAAAGTCATTAGAATTTGTGCAAAAGTGGTTGTATTATCCAAAGAGGTTTTTTCCATTTGTTCCTTTTAATTAGATATTTTTATATAAAAAGATACATATCTTTCTAATGACTGTGGTGATTACATTTCTTAGTGTTTCTCCCTGAACAGCACAGTAAAATAACTGATAGAGTAATATGCAGCTGAAGCACACACTGTGTGGAATCTCTTGTTATTACTTTCAACATCAGATTATAACTCAAACTCCCTGTAATGCCTGTGCATTATTTGCATCTGAGCATCTTTGCAGCCACTGACTGTTTTCTGATAATGCAACTAGTTTGACTGTAGAATTTTCTGGGATAATGCCATAATGATGTTTTATAACAGCATAAACACTACTTGTTTGGATATACCTGTGCAACTCCAAGAACATCTTTCAACATACATCTGTAGGTGTGTTGGCAAGTATATTTTTATTTCATAGAATCGTAGAATTAGCCAGGTTGGAAGAGACCCCCAAAGATCACTTACTCCAACCTCCCTGCAGTGAGCAGGAACATCCTCAAATAGATCAAGGTGCCTTATTGAGCTTCACCTTGAATATCTCCAGGAATGGGGCCTCAATTACCTTCCTGGGCAACCTTTTCCAGCGTTCAACTGCTCTCACGCTAAGGAGCATTTTCCTAACATTCAATTTAAATCTACCCTTCTCTGATTTGAAACCTTTGCCCCTCATCCTATTACTACAGGCCTTCATAAACAGTCCTTCTCCAAAGCACCTACATCTAAAACTGTAAGGTAGTTGTCTTTTGAATGGATAAGTGAGATAGGATGGCTCTTTGCCATTGTACAAGGTACCTGAGAAGCTGTTGAGCTCCAATGTTCAATGTGTTGGAGTCAAGTTACTGTAGCAAATTTTACAGTCACATATATTTAAAATCAAGGACTATTCATGCGTCTTACCGCGTTTATGAGAGTTTGAACAAGTTTGTAGAATTTAGTGTGATGTAGTGAAATTTAGAGCAAATTAATGCTTCAGCAGATGCTCTACAAAATGACGTTTGTAGATTCTTTTCTATTTAGTACTGCCAAAGGTCCCTGCCAGCTGGCACCAGAGTCAGGTCAGAGTCAGGTCACAGCGGGCGCTGGGCCGGGCCAGGCCAGAGGCACAGGGCCGTGTGGAGCTGCCGCATCTCGCCCCGCAGTGGATTTGGGCCAGGGTCCGGGCCGGAGCAGAGCCACAGCAGGCCCATCTTCCCTGGCCACCACCCTGGGGGGGGGCGGTGTGCATGGGGCTGAAGCCCTGTGCTGGGCAAAGAAACCCCAGCCAAAAGAGTCAGGGCTATGATCATTAGCCCCTTTTATCTTCTCACCTAGCCCACACCCCTCAAGCGCAGGTACATGGGACAATTCTCTTAAAGCGAAATTCACCCTTTTTTCCTCATGAAAGCACAAATCTGTACATCTGAAAATTCTGGTAATTTTCAAACAGCAACACTGCTGTTTGTATAAACAGCTTGCTTTTACACCTAAGAACTGACAGAGCATGATCCACATTTCCTGCTTGTTGTCAGAAAAGGGTCCTATGCACTTGCTACAAGACTTGTCTTCAACATCATTCCTGATGCAAGCTTTCCTGCCACACTACTGAATCATAGAATCATAGAATCATAATTATCATGAAACTTAAGTCATCACCAAAAGCACAAGAAAACTTGCATCCAGGCACATTTTACGGTGGCACATCATTTAATTGTGTTACCCCACATTCAATGTTAGCATTTTAAATAAAAAGCACTCAGTTTACTTAGAATATTTTGTATTCTAGTCTTGTTACTCTCCCTCTGACCTGTGAATTTCGCAGGACTACGTGATTGTTTCATGTACAATAACCCACAGTGGTTGTCAGATTTTAGTATTCAGATTCACAGCACCTTAGTAGGTTCTCCTCAACCAAAACAAGAAGTGACTGAAAGACTCCAGCAAAAGTATGAACTGGGAGAAGGCATAGTTTGAAGCACTTTTGACTCCAGCACGAGGAGTCTGCACTGAGATACATACTTTTCAACTTCCATACTCATTGCTTTATTTGCTCCTCTCACTTCTAACCTGTTATCCTGCTTTTCTTCCCCTAAAGCTTTCAGTAAAATTTTTGCTGCTCATGTTTTCCTTTCCATTCTTCCCTTTCAACTCCCATTTGACTTCCTTCATACACAGCATTTTAGCTGTTGTTTCCTCCACTTCTAGTTACTGAGGCACTGGGAAACAGTGAAGCTTGAGTTTTCTGTCCGAAGAACAGCCCCTGCAGCTGATAGCATCCAACAAGTTGGCAGCAGCAGTTTAACAAGAACTGGTTCTGGTGTAGTTCACCATGTTGTCACGGAATCTGTTGAAATAACAAAACTGAGAGAATACTGCAGGAAGAGAGCAGCAGAGCTGAGAAGGCAACTTGAACCAGCTTTATGGACTACGGTCCTGCTGTGTGAAGGGCTCAGCTGCAACCTGATCACATTCCCGTGCAGCCAGGCAGAGCAGTTTGCTCACAACAGGTACGAGTTTCTAACAGAGACTTTTGCAGAACAACCTACAAGGCTATCTGTACAGATATTTAACAGGTTGCAACTTATCCATTCCTTCCACTGGTAGCAAAAGAGATTGCCAGCACCAGGAGACAATTCTTGACTAGTGTCACAGCATGTTTGACAGTAGCAGAGCATCACCAGCAAGAAGCACTGACAAATTAATGCATTTGAAGGGCTACGCCCTTTTATTTCATAACATTGCACTTCCCCACCCACCCCCCAGAAAACCTCTTCAGCTGTAGAATTTTATTAGGGTGGCTAGTGGTTGTTATTTCTCATGAAGTTCCCTGGAAGGCCTGGTTTCTAAGTTACAGTACAACCATTAAGTCCTGCAAGATGGAAATAAGACAAAGGCGCAGGAGCGCTTGTCTTGTGTTTGGCAATATCCCAAATGAAGTCAGTCTGGAAACAGCTACTCACAGCTGAACTGCTGGACTTGGACTGATTCTAAGTGTAACGACTCCAGCTGGGTTTCTGGTAGCACGCAGGAGTACATTTCGGCATTTCAGTCCTGTTGACAATGATTGTCAGAGATCGAGCATGACTTTGGAAAACAAACACTGAGGGGTCTCTTGGATGTGCTGACTGCCTTTGGGGACAGTGATGAAGAAAGCTGATGCGAAGTAGTATTCTCAAATGCTATTTTATCAGCTCACAGTCCTCACTGAGTGATCAAAGAGCCTGTAGCACTTCTTCATTCAAACATACAAAATGCTGATTGGTATCAAGCTGACACACGATCACATAGTTGATATTCTGACTTGGACCCTTTGTGGCCCTTTTCAAAAAGAATGAAATCAGGGGGATTTAAAGCTGTAATAGTTATATTCAAGTGTTAACATACTTGCACAGCAGCTGGAGACTCCTGCCATCCCTGCTCTTTAAAAATAATTTACAGAACATATTTAGCCTCCTGCTGTAGAGTTTTGTTGATCTTCTGTTGAAACACTAATATTGCTTTAATTAAATATGCTGCAACATACTGGTCCTACAAAAGAAAATTCAAATGAAATCTGCACCTTTATGGTAGAGAACCAGAATATAGCATACTTAGTGGTGTAGGCACTCCCCCATGTATTCTAAACATAATTCTTCTAAATGTTTTAATTTCAAAAGCAATTTTTTACTTATAACAACAACAAAAATTCTGTGACAACGTTTTTGCAGAAATGTAGCTATTTTCTACAGTAGTTAGACTGTCAAATTTCTATTTGAATCACAGAACATTAGGGATTGGAAGGGACCTAAAATGCCCAATCTACTCCAATCCCCCTGCCAGAGCAGGATCACCTAGACCAGATTGCACAGGAACATATACAGGTGGGTTTTAAACGTCTCCAGAGAACAAGACTCCACAAACCCCCTTGGCAGCCTGTTCCAGTGCTCTGTCACCCTCACAGTGAAGAAGTTTCTTCTCATGTTTATATGGAACCTCCTATGTTCCAGCTTACATCCATTGCCCCTTGTTGAATCACTAGATGGCATTGATAAGAGCCTGGCTCCATCCTCCTGAGCATCCACCCTTCACGTATTTATCAACATTAATGAGCTCACCCCTCAATCTCCATTACTCCAAGCTAAAGAGACCCAGCTCCCTCAGCCTTTCCTCATCACAGAGGTGTTCTGCTCCCTTCATCATTTTTGTGGCTCTGCACTGAACTCTCTCCAGCAGAATCATCTCATTTTCACATTTGGTCAGCCAGCTAATTTTACTGTACAACTCATACATGGGATATCTGACAGGACTTTTATTGTACTGTTACACGCTTTTTTAATACTAAACAGCAGTTTTGTAACGTCAGGCTTCCTAGATTAGCATTTAAGTTTTACATGCAATTATCTGAGAACCAGTAACAAAGTACTTCTGTAATTCAAAGCAAAAAGGGGGAGCATTTATATGCAACAGCAGAACTGATACTGCATTTAATTTTATTTCACAGACACTTTGCTTAATTAAAGCTTGTAACACCACCACTCTATGAGAGAAGGGGAAAAGTCAGCTTCTCAATTCTGTTTAAATTATAGGCTTCTATGATGGAAAATATAATTTTCAGTGCTCTTTATTCTTGATCTGTTAGAACAATAACATAGATTTTGTCAACCATGTAAGCCTGCAAAAAAACTTTCATCTTCAGAAACTGATCTGAAACATGTAAAACTGGGGAAAACCCACAGCAGCTTTGAGAAAAAGGGGCAGATTCTTGCAAGAGACTCTGAAGTAGACATTAAGGCAGTGAAACCACACCAACCTGCACAGAAGTCAGCTTTTCATTTTCCTTAGACATTGCTGCAAATTTTTTTCTTTATACACCTGAAAGATTTACAAGAGGCAAACAACAGAATGAGGAGCAACTGCTTTCTCTAGGTCTGCAGCAGAGCTTTCTGGAGATCATGTTAAAATGTGTTTGCTTTCCTATGAATTGCAGACTGTTAATTTGAAGTGGCTGAGCCCATCTAGCTTGTAGTATAAACCACAGTTATCACAAAGCATAAGCAAAGTTTAAGACAGACTCCTTGAAGACAGTTTAAAAACAGGTTCACAGGATAATTCAGGTTGAAAAGGGGCCTGAGAAGTAATCTAAATGTAAACTCCTGCTCAAATCAGCAGAACTTCATGAAGTTTCATTCATATTATTATTCGTGAATTATAGTTTCTTTAATGCCCGCAAAGACTAAAAGGCTGTGAATTTTCCTCATGAAGGAGTGATATTCTGCTGAATAGACTGCAATCTCCACAAAAGAATAATTGAACAAGCTGTAATTTTGAACATTTGAATACTGATTTAACCCAGCAGCCCTCCTCACAGCTCAGAGTATCTTCCCAGACAGCTGTCTGCAGAAATGCATGGTGACAGGATAAACTCAGGAAAGAGGTGAAGGTGCCACACAAAAATCACTGCAGCTTAGCACTGAACAGTAACAACTAAGCTCTGTGTAATTTGTCCTATAAGTTTCTCTCCTAACAGGAGATGAGAAAAGCTTAAATCCATTTTATGCTTCACTGACCTTTACTAAGATTCACCAGGGTAGAAGGGAAAAAGAAAGCAAGATATCTGAAGGTTCCTACAAGGAGTTTTGCATTCATGACTGAATTCCTGACTATCTCTGAAATTCACCACTGAATACTCCAAGATTAGATGTTAGCTTAACGTTCAGCTCACTTGAGAACAACTCTAAGAACTGTTAAAACACTTAAGTATCAGTCCTTGCACCAAGTTTCATGTTACTCACATTAGCCACAGGACAGTTTAATTCTTGTTATTGCACTTGGGATGCAGAACGAGTACTTGCATTTCAACAAGCAACTGTTAGAGTCACAATTATCAGAGTCAGAGTTAGATTCACAATTATCACTACACCAGAATTTAAGATGTCAGGTGTTCAAGTATTCCATCAATTAAAAGCTGTTAATTCCTAGAAATCCCTTTGCTTAGTAATTTTTCCAAGCTTGAATTCCCATCATCTTCTGGTAGAAAGCCAAGGACTCTCTTCAAATTAAAGATTGTATAGATTCTTAAAAAACTAGGAGGTGGCAGGTGAACATAACAATAGTAAAGAGTTACAGGAGAATTCACTAAATCTTGAAGGTCAAATATGGCTGCATCAAGGCCTTGCACATCTTCTGCAATGTGGGCGAATGAACACACACAAAGCACTAACAAGAACTTAAGTGGTCATCAAGTTCTGTATGGCCAGAGAACAAAGTACTCTGACTGTTGCACATAGGAGAAACCTGCTTCCTTGCAGTTGTTCATGTTTGAGCATAAATGATGCTAACCTCTTCTCCTTCTACATATAGTCTCCTATTAATGCTGCAGAGTTCTCTTTCCCTTGCTGAGTAATACTCCCTGCTTTGTCAGTTTTGCAATGTAAACAACAAATCTAGCATCATGCTTTGGAATGAGAATGGTGCTGCCACCACCTAGTGAGCCACCTTCATGTCATCTTCTTTCAAGTGTTGAATACCATGCAATAGTTTTCTATGCAAAATCTCATTGTAGACCTCACTTCCGACAAAAAGGACAAGCAGTACCTGTAGGAGGCTTTTTGTTTAGACTCCATGTAAACCACATCTTGACAGATGCTGCACTGTCTTGAAGAAGGTGGTTAGATATTCTGTGTACATTCCAGGGCAGAAAATAAGCAGGAACAGATCTAAGGTTCTCGAATCTGGCCCAGAATTCATCACATGGCCCTGAAAAAGCTGGCCAGTTCAGTCCAGAGATAGAGCTGGACACATTCATCAACAAAGCTGAGGTAGGGCAGTGAGGGCTTGAAATATGTTAAAACATGCACTGCTTGGGGAGAGGATGAAGGTTGAAAAAAGCAGGAGCTCTTTATAACCAAGCATCTTCTTAAAAGCAGTAAGAAGGACATTAAGACATTCTGTTTTAATTTATACAAGGCCTAATATGACCTGGGTTCCAAGACTTGGCAGTGGCTGGCACTACTGGCAGCAGAAACTGAACTTATCAGGGCTTTGAAATAGCTTCCTAATATAGTAAGCCATACATGTTATCTTTCCACAAGTATTAAATTTACTTATTTCAAAACATGTTGGAAAACTTCCTGTTAGATTCCAAGAACATATCTCGGTGTTAGCTCATATGTATATGTTTGGCTGTTTACACTTGCTGCAGACCCCTGCATTTGCCCATTGATTTGGCAAAGACCTTTATTTCCGTTACTCTCTCCAGACTACTCCATAATGCAGTGTTTTCCTCTTCCTGAAAAGATTTATACATTAAAAATAATTTTAAAAGGAAGTTCTTTTACGTAACAAACTTTTACCTGTTAAGATTTATACATTAATTTTAAAAAGAAGTCCTTTTATGTAACAAACTCCACTTCTACCTCAAAGGCAAGATTTAAGTGTTTTAACACTTGCCTGATTCACTAGTACACATCCTAGCCAGGATACAGAATGTTAAGCCACTTCGTGGAGTAAAACTGCATTCATGCTAAAAGTTACTAATACCAGGTACACCACAATCTCTCCAAAAAGAATGAGCTTAAAGTCATAGCAAGAATTATTTTACAGAATTAGCATGCATTTTGGGTGTAAATCAGTACTGTACTGACGTTCAAGAATTTCAGTCCCCATACAGACTGAGATGAACAGCACTTTTATTTATTTCAGTTACACGGAGAATGACAAGTAAACCTTACAACCAGGAAGGCAAAGAAGGCCTCATGAGCTTAGTGATAACCATTTCATAATCTAGGCAATGTTATGATTTCTTGATATCACAAAGAAAGCATATTCCCCTTTTGAACAACTTTTCCTTATCTCTGCAATGAAATTTCCCTTGAGGACAGCACACTGATGTTAACAGAATCAAGAGGGACCACCAATGTACAAAGCCTACATCCACCCTCCCACCTCCCTCGAAAGGCTTAAGTGTAGAATTTATTCCAAGAGAGCTTACACGCAGTCATGATCACAGCTAGAAAAGAGGGGAAAACTGAAGTCTGTTTTCAAATGAAGTGAAATTATGAAGCTAAACAAAGATACTTTCTCATATGGCAGTGTACTTCATGGGTACAGAAACTGCTCATTTTAAGCCAATGCTTATATGAATTTTGTAGTAGAGAGAGTGTAGCTTACATGAAAAGTAATACCGCTACCAAACACCTAGAGTGTTTACTGTGATGTAAGAGAAGTGCTAGAAACATGTGGGAGAAAACACTACACAAAGTGTCAAGTGCAACCCCCCCATGCCTAGAATTCAGTGTATTCACTTAGGTACAATAGAAGAGGCCGAACTCTGGAGTGGTTGACAGTGGGATACAGTGCTACTGGTTGAACACGAGCCATTAAAAGGACAAACCCAAGCACAAGGGACTCTGGTATCCCACCACAAGGGAAAGATACACTTGTGCTTCTTTACCTATTCATTTCTGAAGTTTGCTCTAGTATTATCAATTATATTACCAATGTATTTCCTGCATTCCTTTGAAGACATCCATTTAAATAACTGTCAAGTAGTAATTCTGGATTATTTGGGAAAAAAATCAGTCACTGTTTTAAAGATGACAGAACTGGAAAAGGGGAAAAAGTTTTACAACTCATCTGCTCAATTGCTATTCTAAATAGTACTGGACCTACAAGAGACACACGAGGAAATACCAGATCAAGTACTGTACCATCGTTCTTCGCAGTTTAAATACAGTTGAGGCAGACAGCAACTTCTTCAGTAAATTGTTAGCTGGTGAATTTTGGTGAATAAATTACTAATCAACTGAAAAAGATGTATTTTCACCCAATGTTGTCTGTCAGTTCTCAGTTTGCCCCCTGACCTAAGTGGTCAGGGATACAATTATTACACAGTACTCACAGGAAGTTTCAGAACTGCATGCGGACCTATTCATTCCCAAGGACTGTCCTTTTGGCTCAGTGAAGACTTTTGAGTACCTTAGCTTACATTCATTCTGGAGGCAGCCACCATGAGTCCATTTACCCAAAGTATTACTTTTAGTGGGGCTGTTACCATCTTGAAATTGCAGTTTAAAGTAAACCAGTAATACAAGAGAACTTCTCAATGTTTCCAGTGAAGGAGCTGAGGGGAAAAAAAAATCTGTAAGAAACCATTGCTGCAATTTTATTTTAACAAAAGGGCAGATTTATTCATGTTTACAAACAAGTTTCAAAAACAAAAAGGAGAACATGTATGCTACCCACTAACAACCTTTCAAAATGCCAACAGCCCTCATGCTGCATGAAGGATTCTATAATTAGAAAAAAATCACAGTTCCACTCACAGTTCACCAAGACAGCACTAAACTAACATGTTTAGACAAAAACAAAGGACTAAGATTCTGATGTATTTTGATTTAATCCATTTTGCCCGAGATAACAAATATTTCAAGCAAGTTCCATCACATATTGATGTCCTGCATTAAACAATCCTACTAAGTTCTGAACAAAAGATATTCAGTAAGTTTCTCAAAATTTTTAAAAATTAAACAGTTGTTTCAAAACCATTAAGTAGTAAATGTATTTAAGAAACTAATTAGGACAGAGGCCATAACTCATTAGAACACCACTGCTCATGTTTTTACAAAGCATTAGTGTTATCTATTTGGCTATTAGTATTAGCAATTTATCTACAATATTTAACAAGGTAAATTGCAGGCAAAATTTAGTACAGTTTCAATAGAAACACCCTTTTCCTGAAAATACAGCAGTATTTGAAGGACTAGTTTTTTTTGTTTGGTTTTTTTTCTTTTTTTTAATCTCTGCATCATTTATAAGGAAGCTTCCCATCTATGAACAGGAACAAAAAAAGTATCTACAAACCTTGTAAACAGATCTGTATCATTTATAAACATAAATAATCCAAATTATTAACAGCCAACAGCAGAAATTAAAGTATCAATTCAACAATCCAGGGCCTCCTTGCCCTTCCCAGCCTTCCCCTCAGAAAAGGATCATGACAAACTAAAGCTCTGCTAACACACTGTTCAGGACCATTCTTAAGTACAACAGATGATCCACAGGTCACTTATGCTGAGTTACTGGTTATCTGTCAGAGTTCGTTATTACTCCCACCCCCAGAAAAGCACCCTCCAGTCTGGCAGAAAGCTTTTTTTTAAAAAAATAAATCTACATTCGTACAAGTGTGTCTTCTGTTGAAGTCCAAGACAAGAATATTATCTTGTCCATCATAGTGTGTGAAGAGACCCAGTTTCAATTTCTTTACAATGCAGCTCATGTGTTAACATTCAGCTTACAATCAGAGTGATGTTTCCAAACTATGTAGCGGGCTCCCTGGGGATGAAGAGGTAGCAGACTTGTTCATGTTTGTTGTAAGGTGAATTCCACTGTCAACCGCATTGTTATTTTTATTGGGAGAGGGTGGGGGACTAGAGTTGCGTTTTGTTGGAGCATCATCTTCAGCATCAGTATCATCAATAAGGGGAATATGAGGCTCGGAGTCTTCTATTCTAAATTCAGGATGCGTCATAAAATTGTGAATTGAACTTCGTGTCTCAGGTTTCTCTAGCCCCTCGTACAAAGAGCTACGAAATGCATTCACCACTCGGATCTGCAAACCAAGAAAAAAGGTTGTTAAAATGCTGCAGATTTCTCGGTAACGGCATGGTTCTTATGAGTTTGAATCCACAAACAGCTAGACATGAGTGAATCAAAACTGTATGTGATGCAGTGGAACTTGCAATAAACTGTAAAAAATGAAGAGCATTTCAGTAAAGCACTGCCAGTGTACACAGGAGGAGTAAAAATTGTAAAAGTACTGCAAAAAGCTGAAGGGCCTAAAATCAGACATGGCACTAGAATTATTCAATTACTTAACATGGGCTAAGCATATTTCAGAAGCAAGGCCAAAAATTAATTTGTGAATAAATAAATAAATCTTAATGAGCGTTGCATTGAATACTTGGGGGAGGTGGAGGGGGAGGGGTGGAGGAGAAGGGGAGTGGCTGAAAATAAGTTAGAGGATAACGGGCTACCGATTCTCATGCTAGGAATCAAGATGTCAACTGAGTATGAAAAAGCCAAGCAAGTGTAAGCCAATGTCACAACGACTGGACACTTACAAAGAGTCATGCACAAAAGGATCCCACTGTAACAGCTGTAAATATTCGAGTATATACCTATTTACCATGCTAAAGAAAGGTCCTTACTGAGTAGTGCTTTGGAAACTTAAGGCCAGACCTAGGAAACTCAATACTATAATTGTGCAATTAAGTAGCCACAACAGGTTGTAACTTTGAAGAGACTATTCAAGTAGCACAAAGTATGAGAAAAGTAGGTCATCAGCCTTTGCCTGAGTCTTCAATTTACATTGAAATCATGGATAAAATTCCCAGGCTGAGTGTTACTTCAATGTCTTTTCATTGTTTAACTAACCTTTTTTTCAAATCAGAAAGGTAAGATTACAGAATCAGAAACAGGCATTTTAGAGAGAAATTAGATAGAGAGAAATTAGAAATTTTAGATAGAAATTAGATAAAGTACGGCTTCATTTTGCAAAATGACGCATCTCCAGGTTGACCCGAATTTAACCTTTCCAAATTGTAATTTGAATAATTAAACCACCTGCCCACATCCCCTTTCTTCTCCCACACCTCACCAGCTACAGGAATTCAGGACTCATTCTTGAACTAATAAAACAAATAAGGTTAAGCAGAAGTCAGTGACCTCTTGGTTCAACAATTTTGTAAAGATAGTTTCCCCGTTCTGCGAGCTTATTAAATTCTCAACATCTTTACTCTGAGTAAGTCTCCAGCAAAGCACAGCTTCAGCCTCAAAGCTTTTCTGTTGTACAGGAGCCAAGAAACTCTGTAGTGAAAAACAACTTACTGCTACAAAACAGTAAGTCCGATTGAAAGATACTTTTTTTTAGCACATCCAAGATAACTTGATTCAAGGTGAGAAATGCATCATGACTAGTGCTTCTGCAGAGTTCCTTGATAGTAAAAGTAAAGTGACTTCCAGGTGAAGGAATGAAGCTGGAAGGTCAAGCAGTCTTCAGAACAGCTAAGATAAACCAAACAACCTCACTGTAAAGACAGAGAAGGGCTCACCAAACATGATGTATTATCAAATTTGTTACCACAGAACGACTGCACATGATAATGTCTTAGGTTCCAAATGTATTCTCTGACCTCCAGGAACAGTGTTGTTCCTACACCTTTGTGCAAGACAACCTGCACAAAGAATTTTACACAAAAGGCATTGTGTCCCAGTTTTTATACTACAGGTACATGGCTGAGCTCCATTAGCTAAGGAAACCGTGGCGGGGGGGAGTCAGGCACGCACGCAAAAGGAGGACACAAGTACCAATACAGGGAGGGCAGGGAATAGTGTGAATGTGCTTCAGAAGTAAGGGATTACATCAGGACCTGGTACTTCACTGTTCTTTATCACATGAAAAAAAAAAGTGTTAAGGAGTTGGCACGCCACATGAGCTTTAAAACAAGTCTGGCAAGCTGTATAAACTGTCTTGACACTTACCAAGAAAATGAGTGGTGACAATGCCAGTCTGCAAGTTTGCAATGCCTTTATTTGGCATGTTGCATCCCACTGTGCAACTGGTTTATGTGGCAAAATGAAATATGATTGTCTCATGGGACTGGTTTTTCATTGCTTGCAGATGGCAAGTTGGAATGTAAGCAGTAATGGAAAACAATTTTTGGCTTAACAGGACAGCTGTAATTATCACAGGAATATAAGTATACCCACAACAATGGCTTGATACCCACGCAGAATGCATCTTAAACAAGTGGTCTAGACACTCCTATGAACCCATCGTCCTCAAAGAATACAGACATGGAGGCAGAAATCAGATTACCAGCTCTTGAAAGTTATACATAAAACAGGAAAACCTAGCAATTTTAAGGTTTTATTTTCACCAGCTCCAAGTAATTAGATGACAGAGGTGACTATAAATAAACTAAGTAAGAAGCAAACGAGACAATTTGTTATATGCAATTTATACTGTCAACAGGCCTTCCTCATATTAGTACCAGAATAGCAAGGAATGCAGTAAGCACTCCAAACCCAGATGGCTGCTTAAGAGTCGCAACTTCGCTTCACAGGAACAGCTGCACTATTTTTCAACAGCTCCAAGAGAGAGACGCGATGAAAAAACACATCTGCTTTCTATTACTATGTACTGATACATCAAAAGTTGTTCTCCTGGAAGCTGTACTACTTAGGATGAGAAACTAATTCTCTGCTATTGTAGCTTCATATCTGCACTCATCATTTGGTGCAATAAGATGCTGCAGTGCCCATTAGATTCTGCTCAAATAGCAGCATGGCATGAAGTTGCTCTCTAGAGAATTCTGAATGTCTAATTAATGTTCTTGAGTGTAGTTAGGGATAGAGATTACTAATTAGCATTTTAACTAGGAGATGCCATCCTGTGCATCTTGACTGTTAAAACTACTTCTCTTTTTGTGTTCTTGAGCAGAGCTTCTCAGTATTACTGCAAGGTAGGGAAAAAAAGACTGTCTTGCTAATGGAGAACAAGTACAGAGGTAAATACTTGTGCCAACTTGCATAGGAATTCTGGCCAAGCAAAAGAAAATAATTAAAAAAATTCAGAAGGCAACAACTTAAAACAGGTCCTGAAATTAAGGGTCTTCATCCATCTGGCAATCTGAAAGCTTAAAAAGCAGAGAGAGGGGGGAAAGATGACCTCTAAGAGTTAATTTTTTAGAACTATTATTTAACCAGACTCTAAGAAATTATAGAAGGAAGATAAACACGTAATACATAAGATGGAAAACTCAACAATAGATGTTAGCTACTGGTATTCAACTACATCTTCGGGCTCCACACCTTAAAGTCTACATACACAAGAGATTAAATGTCTAGCTTCTACAGAGAGGAAGGCTGAAACTGAAATGCCACTTAAGATTGCAATATAAAGAGGGCAGAATTAAGGCGAGATAAACTTGCTTTCAGTGATTGCAAATGAACTGCTGCCAGAATCACCTAGAAAGGAAAAAAACCCCTTCAGATTTGAATTAAAGCTTCAGTATTCAACGCCTAGACCTTTTTCCTTTTTACATTCACTAAATAAATGTTTCTTCTGACTTGTGTGCATTTCAGAAGTCTTGTTTCGCCACCGGGAATTCTGATGTTAAGAAAGTCGTTACTCAGTTAAAAAGGTCCAGCAAAAGCAGAAGTTCCTGACAGGCTACAAAGAAAATGAATTTAGTTCCCCATGTTCTAATCACATTTATATTTTTAACATAACATTTGCTTTCCCAGCTTGTTTACCTTAAATGTAATTTGTGTTGCAGTACAAGACATTTTTGTTCACCTGGGTCCATGATTACTCAGTTAATTCACTTATTCAGCATAAGTCATCCTAAGAGGCATATACTCGAAAATTTACAACAGTTTTCTTGCTTTATCTTAAACGTTCCCCTGTACACAAATGGATGAAGGCACAGGATGTGCAGGCTCACAGCTTCCACATTAAATTCTTTTCTTGAAACTGTTCCACCTGTTCTCAGCCCTCTAAGAAAAAAAAAGTCTTGAGGACTCCACTTTGTGGAAGAGCTCTATAAAAGCCTGAACGATGATTTTATGTACTAAGGAGAAAATGAGAAACGTTAGGTACGTGAATTAGGAAATGTTAATTTCATGCACTTTAGGAACACACACTCACACCCCACAGTAGTAGAAGCAGTAGTAGAGGAAAACACTACATGTGTAGGGGTAGAAATATTTGTTACATCATGGTGCTGGCTGGCGATGGAGGGTTGTCGCCTTAGAGCCCCCTGAATGGTACTTCCACTCTGGAAAGCATTCACTACATCCATCTGCAAGGAATCAGAGATTGTGACAGCTTGCTCAGCAAGAGAAAGAGAGAACAAGAGAAAGGACCATCCCATCTATAACACACAAAGAGTAAAGAAAAAAAAAAGGCACTTTTAAAAACAGAGCAAGATACACAGGCAAGAGTTGCATTTAGAGCTGAAGAAAACAGAGGACCCTGAGGAATTACACATCCATCCATACCCTTTTCTGACAGTCACACCAGCTAGACCTGCCATTCTAGTCAAGGGACTGGAGATGGAGAGATTTCCCTCATCACCCACTGCATCCTACCTTTGTCAAGACCATACCTGAGTTTGTATCCTGTTTAGGCCCCTAAACCACAAGATCTGACCACGACGTAATTCTCTCTCAGCATGATCAATCTCCTCTACATCTTCTGCTAATTCTTCCTCTGGAATCTCTTCCTTCTGTGTTCCATGACCAGCCTCTTTAAGGAACTTCAGACGGCTGGTTGGAATTGTTGAAATCAGCTAATGATGAATGAAAAATCTTAATCAGGATTACTCTTCCCTTGAGAAAAATCATGCAGTACCAGACTTAGGGCTTAACATAACATCCTGCATACAATTAGCAAAGATGAAAACAACCACATTACGTAGATGGGATCAGTGCATCAGTGTAGAGCCGTCACTCCAGCTGAACAGTGGCAAAGCTGTGAATATCCTTACCACCTCAGTTGAGGTGTAAAATTAAATTCTGACTACAAACCTAGAAAACAAACAACCTTGCCAGGAACAAAGAACTCCACTTTAAAGTTACTTGACTATGCCAGGAAGGAGAAGTACTGAAGCTACAAGAGCCACTAATTCTGTAGACTGTGCTTGTACCTAGAGTTTTCAGAGCCCCTATCACTTTGATGAGCCTGATCATGTGGTTACTTCAAGCTAGAACTATATTATTGAAAGTTGCCACAGTTAATTCAGAAGTATGTAACAGATGTGTTCTTCTGTGACCTGAAAGGTTATCAGTCCATTTGGAAGGTTAATGATGTTTTCAAAACCTTCATCCAAAGTGTTACTTTGCTCCTTGGTGCACTAGTTCATCTGTCTTAAAACTGAAGAAAAGCTACATGTGAATCTTCAGCTTTTTCCAGCCTCACCTTCAGAGTTATTCCGTTGAACTATGTAGTTCAATCTAGTAGATCTAAACTAGTTTCAGGATCGCTTTCCTCAATCATCACAAATCTAGAGGACTACTTCAGCAGCCGCAGAGGAGAGAGACTGCTCCAAAAGCAAGATTAACATCCCTTTATGCTGAACTTGCTATTGTGAGGGCTCTCAGATCACACTCGAGTTTCTACTATTCTCAGAAAGCCAAAGAGCTTTTGACTTTCATGAGATGCTAAAGCACTACAAACTGCAGCAGGGAAGCTTTGCTCTTGCAAGACGCTTTGGGTCAAAGGTATTTGAAACCATCTCAATTCTCTATGCTACTTTTAAACCTCAGAGTGACTCTATTTGATTTTTTTTTAATAATTAATTTTCCAGGGAACATTATTAAACAGCTTATACCCACATTTAGAATAGCATCTCTGTGTGTATTTGCAACTAAAATTCACCCTATACATTTTAGACTGAAACCTGAAAGTGTCCTCTACAATGCAGAAGGAAAGAAACTGTAATGGAAAACTCTTCATGTGGTATGAAGAGTTTAGACAACTACATCATTAAATAATGGAAAACTCTGTAGCTCTAAAGTTTCATGTAAATAAGCTTGCTGCTTACAAGCACTGTTGTACATGCAATAGTAATGAAACCCTCAAGGGGTGCGAAGGGGGAAAGCAGATGGATCAGGGAGAACAAAAATGGCTTTGTAGGTGGGACAACTCTCCAATTATTTCATAATAATGCATATGAAGACTCAAAGTTTTTTGCTCCTCCAGGAGTTTAAATCAAAAAAATACTAAAATTCTGATTTTAAGAAAATGATTCAACACTTAATATATCTCAACATTAACACTTATTGCATCTGTATTCTTATAGAACTTCTAGTACTTACCTAGCTAAACACATGATCTCATAGTTAAAAGGTAACTATGGCTACTTCTCATTAAAAGATATTAAACTTAAGACAGACATAGCATCTAGTTACATTAACTGACCAAGTCAGAGTTAAAAATAGCCAAATAAGGACTTTCTAGTTAATTAACTAGTTGATATGGATATTACTGTTAATCTCCATAAATTCATATACTCTGCTTGAAGGATCCAAATTCTAAAAATAGAGAATTTGCATTTTCCATGTAAATTATTCCAATGCAAGTAAGATATTTGACCTTTTGAAACGCTAGTTTACCTGGCCCCAGAGTAGTGTTCCCATGCCCAGGAAAATGGACCACAGCCATTGTTCAATCGATAGTTCCGAGCAACTGAAAGGCTTCCCACCAAACTGCACAATAATTATCTGTGAAAAGTAACATCAAACAATATGTATCAGTGACTTGATAAGAGAAAATCCACTAAATGCTTCAAGACTGCCACAGAAAATTCTGCATTAGAACACGGGATTACCCATCTCAGTGATACATTTCTTCTGTCTCAGCGGTCTGAGACAGTTACCGAACCTAAATGGTCTTATGCTTTTCAGTAAGCCAAGACCCACCATTTATTCTTCAAAGGTCACATTCAGAAAAACTTGTTCACTACTTATTTTGCTTGTTTCCCTTGATTTCAGCTACAGCATGTATTTGATATTAAAAATTTATAGTGATTATTCATCATAGACATCCACCTCAGAACCAAGTTTATTAATAAAATTCCACTAATACAAGTCACAGATCCACAAGACATGAAACATTTTGGAAATAATTTAGAGTATTACTGTGCATCCTACAAGTGTTAAATGTCAGACTTTAAATCATCATGGCGTGACATCTGTGTACTAAGTCTTGCAGAAAAGTGACAGATCTCAAAAGCGAAATTAAATGAACTCCTGCTGACTTATTACAACAAACAGTCCAGACCCTAATAAGCAAGTTATCCCTCTGCACAGGAATTATATGCTTAAAAGCCTGCCTGGTAAAAGCAACAAGCCAAGTAGCAGGACAGAAATTAAAAAGAGATTGCAGTGAGCACCACACAGGCCACCCTTTAGCTGAAAAGCCCAAGGGTACCTTCATTTATTAATGCAGAATAAAGCAGTGAGGTGACAACTTGGGAGCTACTTATTTGGAAAGGCATTCAAGTTCACTAGATTTATAAACACAGTCACAGTCAGGAGTAATTTCCATGGATTTGGCTTTGTTGCGCAATAGTCAGTTTGCTAAAAACAAGAGTAGCTCCTGAAGAAGTTGTCACCTGCAAAGAATCTAAACCTGGGCAAATAAGTGACCTATATGAAGCAGAGGTGCAGACACATGGATTGCTTGAATCTCCGTGATTGGGTCACTTGGGGAAGCTTGAGTCTGAAATCAGTCAAAATGGAAAACACCCAAACAAAAATTGTATATTGATTTGTTGGTTATTTCTTCTGATACATTGAAAGGTCACTCAGAAGGTGAAACTATTTCTTGAAAGCTTTTTCCTTCAGATTCTATTTTGATAAAAATGATACTTAAGTTCCTAAAGTGTATTCATGTCCTAATCACATTAAGGAGATGTGAGAAGTTGTAACTTTTCTGTAATAATTTCTTGATGCTCATGTTCAAAGGCACAAGCACATACTATGAAAAAAAAGTTCTGACTCAGAGGAACATTCAATTTCATATTTTCTCAAGATAGTAGAATAGGATATCAAACTGAAAGACAAGAAAACTCAAAAGGTAAATACAAGTACTTCTACATTATGATTTCAGAGCAGCCTTACCTATAAGTGCTGCTTGACAGGCTTAAGTGTTTATAGTAGTATTTGTTACTGAAGGCTTTTCACATTGCAGAAAGGAAATGCCTGGCACTAGCCAATAGTAATTTCCATGGTAAACAAGTAAATACATTCCGTGTCCCAACTGCATTTCTTACCTTCCCCTGAGAGTTTACTTACCTGCACAACAAATGTCCCCAGAACAATAGAACAGAAGATAGCATTGTTAAAGATTCCTTCAAAAACGTTTCTTTCACCATGAATTTTTCGAGCATTTATTTCATTAAAAAGCTGCATCATCACAAATGTATTAAATACAATAGTGTAATGCTCTGAAGGAGGAGCATGCAGAGGTGCATTTCTTCCGCTATCGATATCAAAAATTTTCTCACCTGTGTAAAAAAAAAAGAAGGCATTTATCAACAGCTTAGTGTCTTTACACACATATACACTACGACAAAAAAAATTACGTTTAAGATCACATTCATACAGTGTTTAGAATAACTTCATAAAACCTTATCCTTACCAGCAAACAGGAGTGTGAAGACCACTACGAGTTGGTAGAATGCATGACCCAAAATGTTCTTCATCATTGTACGAGAAATCAAAGGTTTGTTTCTCCCATAAGGCTTTCGCAACAGAAGAGCTTCAGTGGGTGGTTCTGTTGCCAGGGCAAGAGAAGCTAATGTGTCCATTATGAGATTTACCCACAGCATCTGCACAGCTTTAAGTGGAGAATCCTATAAAGATAGATATGTAAGTCCTCCAATATAAGTGAACAAATTGCAGCTATTAAAGGAATTTATCATACAGCACGGACACACTGAAGAACATTATATTATTTGGTCTAGTATTTTAACTTTAAATTTAAATTCAGAAGTTAATCAGTCATGACATTTACAACTTATTAGCTGAAACAATCTACCACCAGTACCTACTTGTGTTATGCATGCTCCTGTAAAAGCAACAATTACTGCTACTACATTGACAGTAAGCTGGAACTGAAGAAATTTAGAGATGCTGTCATACACATTTCGTCCCCACATAACTGCTTTAACAATACTTGTGAAGTTGTCATCTGTAAGGATGATATCAGAAGCTTCCTTAGCTACATCAGTTCCAGCAATACCCTGTCAAAAGAAAAGGAAAAACACTATGATACAGAAGCATTTATTATAGTCTTGGTCTGCATTCAATGATGTACCGTGTCTGAAAGGCTATTTCCATGTAAGCACCTAAAGTTCTACTCAGTCAAGTTCTGCTTGGAAGTTCTACTCAAACACTGGAAAATGTAAACAAAAAGAGTTTTTGTTTTTTAACAAGCTGTTGTTCAATGCAGAGTAGCTCTTCCCAAGAAATGGTACTGAATCCTGTTCAAGGTCGAGGCCACCAGATGGCGCAGTAGTACAGTTTAGTCTATGGTCTGACAATTCAGCCGGGGAGCGAGGCACAATCCAGCGACACGCATTAGCTCGTGCAGAAGAGTACCGGCACCAAACAGAGTATGTGATGCCATCACATGTGACATAGCAACACAATATGACAAGACTGTAGCCTCCTACAGTATCCAAACACTTAAAGCCAGTTCTGTGTGTGCAATACCTGCTTTATTTTGCTTTCAGCATTTCAAAACCACTACGCTAAATAGCAAATTCTCATTTTGCCAGGAAAATGAGTCACTCAGACAACTATGCTTACACCTGAAAAGATACTTTTAAATATTACATAGTAAATGGTACATACAGAGTAGTATTAGACAAGCAGTTAAATTAGTTTCTTACAGAGATGAACTAGACAGCAAATCGGAGGAAACATTTACGTTCTTGAAGGCGAAAATAAATCTGGCCCTGACAGTGCCAACAGCAACTACATAATAGCAGAAAACAGACACTCATTAAAACAAGGCCATTGCAATCTGGAGAACATTTCGTGTGTAGCTGTCAAATTTGTCAATTATGCTTTTGAAAAAAGCTCCTCTGGAATGACACAAAAGCTCTTCCAATTTTTTCCTTCAAGGTCAGCATCTGAGCCAGTGCATCTATATGTGATACAAGAAGAGTGTAGTCTCTCACCCCCCAACCTCCCCTTCAGATGTGTAACATTAGTCTTTAAGAAACTGCTGCTATCTAGTAGCACCAAACTGCACCTTTGCAGCTTTAAACTGCAGAGGAATCTTGAGGCATCTGTCTTAGAGAGACAGAAGAAAGCTGAAGCCTAAGGTATGTCTATTTAATACTAGCACTTAAAACCATGACTCGGTTTTGAAAAGCCAAATAATTTAAGGAACCATCTAGACAAACAGTTCCTAGGTTGTCAGGAAAAAAAGACTGTACTAGATGCCTTGGTAGAGACTCAAATGCAATTTTAAACATAACTGGCAAATCTTCTCATTGTAGTTTCCCTGATCCTGTATTTCATGGAGACCAGATGAACAAAGCCATTCCATATCACATTATAAGCTTTACTCAAAGTCAACAGCATGCCTTATACTGAACATCTCATTTCAGTCATCTTCAGTATTAGTAACTCTGTTCCTACATTTTGCCAACAAGCCTTTACATAAAAAAGTTTTGGTTGCAAGTGAATGGGCATCTGTGTGTAAGTTTTATTCAAAAGGTAAATATAACAAGGACATCTTCCAGCAAATAAACCCATGCAGGAGGAAAAGTATTAGTATTAGCTGTGAGAGATGTTGACACCCTTAGCTCAATTGTGTATTAGGATAAGGAAACGAGCAAAGTTATATTATCAAATCACTTAAGACTGAGTATTGTGACAAGTAAGTCTCCAACATACTCAAGATTTTTAAAAGGAAAAAAACCCATACCATAGCAAATCCAACATCTGCCTTCTTCAGAGCTGGACCATCATTGGTACCATCGCCAGTTACTGCTACAACCTGCCTTTGTTCAAAGACAGTACTGTCAATTATACCTAAAATAAAACATTTCATATTAGTGTTACAGTTCACATTGACAACACAACATAGATTAAACCTGAAAGAAAAACCTTGTTGTTGCTTTAAGTCATTTAAAATAATAACAATTTTTAAAAAAACACATAATAACAACAGGGTTTTTTTCCTAGAAGCAGAAAAAAATTTCAGCTCTGTAGTTTTACTTGCCTTTTACTAAAGTGTGTTTGTCAGTAGGAGAAGACCTTGCAAGAACACGAAGCTTTGGCCAGATTTTATCTATCCGCTCTTGTTCAATCTACAAGAACAAGAACACTGGTTATACTTTACCGTTAAACTCAGAATATCTGCTGATCTACTTTAGATCAAAATGCTTACTTCTCCTTTTTCATTGCGTATTCTCCTGTTGAAGTCTTTGCCCTCTAAGCACAGGAAGTCTTCCCCAGGATTCAGAATACCACATTTTAATGCAATAGCACGAGCAGTATTAATGTTATCACCAGTGACCATACGCACAGTTATGCCTGCACGCTGGCACTTTTTTATTGCATCAGGTACCTGTACACAAGAAACAAAAACATTGCAAAGGCTCAGACTGCACACTAGCTGGATAAATCAAGATACAAGTGAAAGGAATTGTTTTAGCTCAATTCAGAATAACTTGTTTTAAAACTAAGATCGTCATGGAGCATTTTTTAAAAACCCATTAAGTACCTTACCACAATTATTTTCCTGAAAAACACAAAAATTGCATTTCTGGCAAAAAAAAAATTATGTAATGCCCCCTTTCTGTATTCATTTCTCAAATACTGCAGCATTCAAAAATCAGGACATACTGGGCTATAGTATCCCAAAATACTGATTATTGGCTTTTCATTTATGATTATGTAAAATTAACTACATTATTTGACCCACGACTTTTCATGTGAAGTGATAATAGCACAGATCAGACTGGAGTTCCTCTCGACTGTGGCATTAAAAGTTTTCACTACTGGAAAATACTGCCTTCCTTAGACGTCAATCACAAACCAGACTCCTTACCCAAGAGCTTGGGTGACAAACCCTCCTTTCCATCAATCCCCACGAGAAGCTGGCAAGAAGCACAACATCTAATAGTATTCTAAACAATACTCCAAATATTCCAAGTGTTAAAAAAAAAAAAGTTGTTCTACTGAGACCCTGCACAATAAGCGCCTTAAGTCATTAGTTTGTACAGAGCTTCAGTAACACTGCATAAGTGACATTAAGAAGTTTTAATCTGCTTTTATAGCTCCATTGACTTGCTTCCCAAGAAATTAGATTTTCATTATCAATTATGCTTAAGGCATACAATTCACAGTTTCTTGTACTCTCTGTAGGATAAACAGCATGAATCAAGATCCACTGTAACAGAAACACTGCAGTGACCCTACCTCAGGTCTCACAGGATCCTCGATCCCAACAACAGCGATGCATGTCAGACCAGTAACAATATCATTTTCATTGTCCCATTCCGGCTCAGGTTCCCCCGCTGGGAAGTCTCTGAATGCCAGACAGATAGTTCTCAGCCCTTCAGAAGCCATTGGCTCAATTACCGTCTTCACAATATCATCACGGTCCCTAGGCCTAAACACCTTTGGTTCTCCATTAGCACTCAGTATTTTGAAGCATCTAAAAAGGAAGGTTTAAAAACAATTACAAAATTTAACCAGAAGTTCAGCTCATTCAATGACTTATTACTCAACTCCTGTAAGTTCCCACAAGCTTTGTTTCCCCTAGACTCATATGCACAGACACAAAAAAACCAGTTGCAATACTTCCAAGGTACACTTGCTCATACGCACTTAATCTCTTCCTAGCTGCAGAACACACTGAATTAGCCAGTGATCCTACAACCAAAACAATCCCAATGAATTTAGGACACAAACATAGCTCCCAGAAATACCCATTTCCTCACTGTATGCAAGCAGACAGACCAGTGTCTGCACTGGTTGAATCAGTCAACCCAGTTTAAAGTTTGACAAAATAATGCCACCTTCATAAGAATTCTACCAGTCTCAGAAGTACAGTACACTTCCAGAAGATGTATTTGATGCTTAAATAGCTGTAAGTACAAAATTACAGCACCAAAAACAAACTCTGGTACTAACATTTGTCTTCCCTGCCCCAACCCCAAAATCTATCTAACTGCAGGGAATTCAGAAAGCATCACACGTACTGTGAAGTATTAAATTGAAAATATATTTTAACCTGATTTAAACATTTGTGTAAGAGACCAGATTCAAACTCTGTAATCTAACACTTCAAACACACGCTTTTGGTTACGTTTCTTCGTGCCAAAGATGCCGCTGCCTTCATAGGCAACATACATCCTTCATCAGTATCGAGGCCGTGAATTGAATACTACCAAGCATTCTGAACTAGTTTAGTCTCGTTCATCTGCATCCTTACTATAAAGGATTCTGTGTTTACTAATTAGTACTAACAGGGCACTGAAAAAAAAAGTAGTAACTTGTATCTTTTTTTTTTTAAATCAAAGCATCTAGTCCAACTGTCAACTAAACACAACTAAACCATGTATCCAAGTGCCAAATCTACACACTTGTGAATGCCTCCAGGTACCATGACTCCAACACTTTCCTAGGCAGCCTGTTCCAACACTTCAGTGGTTCTTCAGTGAAGAAGGTTTTCTTGACAGCCAATCTAAACCCCACCTCAGCACAACTTGAGGCCATTTCCTCATCACTAGTGACTTGGGAGAAGAAACTGATCCTCACCTCTCTACAATCTCCTTACAGGTCATAGTTGTAAAGCATGATAAGGTCTCCCCTCAGCCTCCTTTTGTCCAGACTCAACTTCAGGTCCCTCAGCTGCTCCTCTTAAGTCCTGTCCTCTAGGCCCTTCACTAGCCTTGTCTTACTTCTTTGGACATGCGCCAGCACCTCAACTTCCTTCTTGTATTGCAGTGCCTAAAACCGAACACTATATTGCAGGTGAGGCATCAGCAATGCTGTGTACTGGGGGACAATCGCTTCTCTAGTCCTGATGACCACGCTATTTCTGATGCAGGCCAAGACGCCATTTGCCTTCTTGGCCACCTGGGGACACAGCTGGCTCATGGTTCAGCTGCCCATCAATCAGCACCCACCCCCAGGGTCCTTCTCCATTGAGCAGTTCTTCAGTCACTCTAGCCCACGCCTGTTGTGCTCATGGGGTTGTGACCAAAATATATATTCACATATTTTGAAGACGTTTCCATCTCAGCCAGGAAATTATTGTCCCTTAAAGTTTTGGGGTATTCATAACTGAAATTTGAAGTCTTCTGAGTTTCCTGTATTTGATTATCAGCAACAACTAAGAATATCTTTTGACACCTGAAATAACAGGACTTGTGATTAATCCAAAGCATTCCAGGATGACTTACTGGAACCCAATAAGCTTTACATAAAAGTATCACTGAAACTGGTTGCAAACATTTTACTTGATGAGTAAGGAAAGAACAGAACTTTCCTGCTTGGAAAAGTTTGCTACATTTCTTCTATGCTTATTAGTGAGTCATATGTATGTTATAAATATTCATGTTTAACCTTTCGATGCTCAAGAATAGTCATGCACGTTATAAAGCAGAATGAGCAGCACAACTGACAAACGAAGTTACAAGCTTCGTGAAATATTTCTGGCACTACACAGGCAGTGGGTAAATGAAGTTACTTATGATATCAAGGCTTTTTCCTAAGTCTATGCATACTCTGAAACAGGCTTGGAATTACAACTATTCCAACAGTGTCTAAATCACCCCCAGTTTTCCTTGTCTTTGCCAAATATCCTTATATTATTTATTTTCTTATCTCATTTTTGAAGCTAAATGGACCACATAAGTCTGAGCTGAACGAGTTCTAGCCAACTTCTATGGTTCTATTGTTAATAAGATAAAAACAGGATACAAAATAACTTTGGAAAGTAGAAGTAATTCACTAGCTATGAAAAAATTTACATCTAAGTTCATATCAAAAGGAACAAGAGTCCTTTGAAGACTGTTTGAATGTCCCCAGTACTGAGAAGAAATAGTTAATCTTTATCTAGTGCACTTCCCTAGCTGATGATTTGGGGGGCCTGCAGCAAGCAAAAGGTAAATTGAGCTGATGAACATAATTTATGCTCAAATAGTGTGGTGTTACAGCAAAATCCAGACAGACAGGCTACAACTACTGTTTCAAGATAACATGATGCATACATGCTTGACTTCTCTCCTCAGCTAGTTAGGAGTTACCACAACCTTCTTCACACCTACAGGTTTGTCCCAGTGGTGACTAATCTCTCACTAATAGTCTAATCTCATTCCAATAAATCCTCTGTAGATGGACAGATGGATAAGGAAGCAATTTGCTTTGTCACATTAAAAACCCTCAAGTTTCTCCATTGACCAAGTTCAATCTCCTGCTAAACTTAACTACTTGGACACCAACTTGCACATCTTTGAAGCTAAAAGTAATCACTTTTCAAAAAGCACAAATCCTTCCTGGAATTAGTGGAATTTCCTAGGTCTTTACTGGGAAACAAGCAAGCAGTTTGACCAATCACACCCAAAACTAATAGTTTAACTAGAATTTATAGGTACTTTCTGTTAGCAAAGCAGAGTTCACAAGTTAAAATTAATCATGATCCACTCTTTTGTTCAGAGGCAGAGCTGGCTTTAAGAATTAAACTAATTGAAATGCTAATTGCTCATCTTATTATAGAAAGACAAACACTGTAGGAGACAAACTGGGAAGCTGACTAATCACTAGGATATAGGACTGCTGCACTTGTTTGTGAATAGGGCAACAAACGTTTTGAAGAGATGGCACAATGCTGTTTAGCACTTCAATCTCCTCACCTACCCCAGCATTTAGCCAAATATAATTGGTAAATTACATTAATAGTTGGTTCTTACTTTTTAAGAACTATCTCAGAGGCACCTTTACTGAATATCCGGAAACTGCCATCAGAGTTTTTTAACACAGTACTCATGGATTTTCTAACAGAGTTGAAGGTGTACACTTTGTATAAATCCTCTTCTGGTATTTCATTTCTTACGTCCTGATAATCACGTTTTAAATCCAAGAGCAATCCCAGCAAGGCACATTCAGTTTTATTTCCAACATGACGTGGTAGGCCACCTTCTTTTTCAGGAGGCTGAAAGAAGAACAAGAATCTTTACTGAGTAGGCAGTAACTTATGAACCATTGAAGAGCAGCATTTAGAAAACAAGAAAGGCCAAGATTGTCTCTGGGATGAGGAGTTTTACTTTCACAATGATAGCTCTATAAATTCCTATGATTCATGATAAAGTCATACTGCAGGCTTTTTAAAGTAAAAAGTTATGTACTAGTTTAGGATCCCTGAATCCATTTTTCAGACTCAAAATCACCTATTAAGTGCACTTCAAATCTCAGTATGACCTTTCTGAAAGGCATTTTTCTATTGCCTGTAATAGCTGATCAATATATAGTCCCTGAAGAAATATTGTTGCATTTTGAAAAGTGCAGATAAAAAAGACATTTAAGAGAGTTAAATGGTATTATTTCTGCTAAAATTAAGTATCCTCTCCTGTAATAACTCTTCCTCAATGACTTAGACAATGATCACATCACCTGTTAGCCTTCTACTGAAGAAACTAAATCTTTAAGCTTCTTAAGTATCACTACAAGTTCCGTTTTCCAGGCCACAGCCTACTTACCTGGAAAGAATTCAAAAACAAAAACTGGAAAGAATTCCAGAACAAGTTTCTTACCTCAGCAACGCGGAATATGCACCTACTAGTTATTTCTTAAAAGACATTTCTGAGCTTATATAGCTATAGCACTGCAATTTAGTTTCTAGGAAAAAAGGCAAAAGCACTCACTAAATCCATCTACATAGAAGGAAAGCTTTTTTACTCTAAGGGTGATCAAATACTTCAATAGGTTGTCCAAAAGCTGCGGTCTCCATCCTTTCAGATTCTTAAAATCAGACTGGACACTGCACTTAGCAACATGCTCTGGCTGACCCTGTGACCCTGCTTTGAGCAGGGGTGTTAGGCCAAAAGGATCTTAAGATGTCCCTTTCAATCTTGTGTGACTCTGTAAGACTGTCTCTAACTGAACTGGGTACAATTTGATTCAAGTTGTAGTGATAAGGGATCTCAACAGTTACATGCAACTACTTTTTTTCCCTATAAAAAGCTTTTTAGAAAATAGGACCCCTAAACTCAGTCTGTAAGAGTCTATTTTTATTTCAAAATATTTAAGTTTCAAACACTGAAGAAAGATGTTACAAATCTAAAGGCTATAAACTCGTACGACAATATCTGCAATAAAAATACATACCCGTCCTCACCTGTACTTGCATGTTTTCATTACATTCTAGCTGATTTTGTGCTACTCTTACATGTTTACTTTGTAATATAACTCAATTTGAGACAAAATGTTTTTAAAGTAAGGTAAACAGCCTCACTTACAATGACAAATTTAGACACAATTGTGAGCTTAAAGGTTAAGCTATCTTCCTTCCCAATATGGCATCTTTGAACTCTAATTTCAAAGACTAAGTTATCAGCATTAACTGAAATAAACTCTATCTGAAGTTCAGTCTCAAATGGAACGGTTGAGCAACTGCAGCAGGCACAAGATACCTGACTCTGCGCACACACACTTAACTGCCAACCATGCAGCCACAAGACAATTTTTAACTTTTATTTATTCTAATCAAAGTAACTAAACTCAAATTAACTTACCAGTATTTTGGAAGTATAAGCACAGTTAACAGAAATTCCTGTCACAAGGTAAGCCATAGTTTTCTCTGGAATAGCTTCTGGTTCTGGGATTTTTTTATAATGTTTTTCATTTATATATGCTTGGACCACTGTCATTCTGTTCATGGTCAACGTTCCCGTTTTATCTGAGCAAATGGCTGTTGCATTGCCCATTGTTTCACATGCATCCAGATGTCTCACCAAGTTATTATCTTTCATCATTTTCTAAGGAAATAAAAAGAGTCAATAGCTATACAAGATCATGACTTAAAATTTCAGAAATGTTCCTTTAGACTTACACAGCAGTGTCACTGTGTAAGAATTCTTTTAAGTCTGTTATGTCATAGAATGCCTAATTTTGAACAAGGTTCATAAATACAGTCTTAATCTCCTGCAGACTACTGGTACTATTCAGTTAAAAGCAAACTGTTTATGACAGTAAGTAAGAAACTGGAGAGGTACAGAGTAAGCTTTACCAGATACAACATTTTAAAAATCTATTTTTGCTTACATGAAAGATTAAGTAAACTACGTTGCACCCTTATATCTGTACATCACATGACACATTTTTTTAAGCTGCTAGAGTCAGACTTAAAGTCAAGTATAAGCTTGGACCTCAATGTTTCAGCTACAATAAGTGAGTACAACACACATTTCATAGGTCAAATATTGCTTAAAATTCTTTACTTAACACGCTTGGATTAAGCCATTACAAGTTAGTGCAGTAAGTTTTAGAACATGGTCTTAACAGCCATCATCTTTGCAATTACATTTTTAGATTAAAAAATAGTCCCAACATGCTGAAGCAGTAAGAAACTTAAAAGAACAAAGAGCAGGAGTTAAAACACAAGCTGTACTCAGTAGAAAGCTGCAAGTGCCACAATATTCAGCCATCAAGGAGAATCAATCTGAAAACTTTTGTAAACCTGAACTGCCACCAAAGCATTTGTTATTTCAAAATCTAACATAGGTTTACTGTTTGCATTACTGTGGACTCAGAGATTTAAAAAAGACTGCAGCAGACTTCTTATGCCATTCAGGTAAACAAGAAAAGCTTCTCCCCAGTCTGCTTTACATATGTGAAGCACTATATCTCAACTGAGATTTTGCTGCTGATGAATACACCCATGTACCTTTTAAAAAAACTATTCCACATCTGTCCACTTACCTTAACAGAGTAAGCCAGAGATATAGTGACTGCAAGTGGAAGGCCTTCTGGTACTGCCACCACCAAGACTGTAACTCCAATAATGAAGAATTTCACAAAATACTGAATATAGATTGGTGTACATTCAGCAAGCCAAAGTCTCTTCTGAACCCAGAAGGTATCAATTACGAAGTATAACACCAGGATAATGACCGTGATTGCAGACATCAACAAACCTTGTTTAAAAAAAGAAAAGAGTTTTCAGAAAATCTCTCAAATATTCAGCAATGCAGAACATAGAAGTGTAAACACTTCTGCTTTTATATGAGTTAGTTTAGAATTAAAAGTGGACACAGGCAAGTCATGAATCATTGAGGTAGTTAAAGATGTTCCAACTTCCAATGCCAAGTACTCTCTCATATTTCACTTTGAGACTTCTAAGTATTTTTTTTACTTCCCATTTAATTGAGAAGTCTAGATTAATTATGGAGAGGAAAAAAACCAATGTGTAAAGTTAGTTGACTAAGCAGATTATGAACTAAAATAATTCAGCACTACAACAATCGTTTTGATGAGGTTTTCAGTAGAGAAAGATGCTGACAGTCTTGCCCTTGCCTCCTGATGAAGGGTGGGGGGGTTTCAACAGTGTAGTGTTCAATGAACTGGAGTAACTAGGAAGATAAATCAGAACCAGTGCTAGCAAGCTGAGTGGTACTCTTCATGAAAACAGTGAAGGAAAATGGACTTGACTGGAACAAAGGAATAAGTCACTGAAGTATCAACTCGTTACAGAAAGATGCACACCATGCCAAAGCACACAAAATGCAGGCTTGAAGTACATAAGCATTTGGAGGGAATGAGGAATTACAATGGGTTTAGAGACACAAAGGAAACAAAGCCATTACCTATGAAACGTGAAAAAAGAATTTAATGAATAATATTTCACACTAAACATCCCATAGAAGCTTTATTCAACATTTGTTAGTACAAGTTTCTCTGAAAAATTAAATAAGAAGTGCTGAAGATAACAGTTTAATTGCTTCATTCTCACATTGTCTTATGACATTGATGCTGCGGTCAGCCCTTTTGACGCTGTGGGCTGGGCTACAAGGCTTTGAAAAATTCCTTCTAATCTAAATCTTTCAACTATTCTGTGTTGACAAAATCAAATTCTTAAACACTTGAATGAAACCATCTACATATGCCTTAAAATACACACTCAAGCAACTACTTACCACAAGTTTAGGTAAGGCAGACAAATATTAACTGATAGAGTAGCAGAAGCCAAAGGATAGTACAAAGTGAATAAAAATGTTACACGTACAAAAGGCCTGTGTGAAATGGAAATCCCTATGCTACTGAAAGTATCATCAGAGATAATCTGGTCAACCCTAACACATTTTTCCATACATCTTTCATAACAGGTGTTCAGCGTTATAAAGTTGGAATTATTTAAATCGAGGAAGAATTACAAAGCCATCTTACAATACACTAAGACATTCGGACAAAATGGCATAATTGCAGGCACTGGAATCTTGCACTTAAAATAATTAAACCTGTCAAGGTTAGATACTTAAGTAATCCCATCACAAACTGTGCATGCTCCACCTTTACTACAAATGCATGACATCCACACAAGTTAGATACTGATACATCATACCTGCTTTGCCAATCTGAACTGCGAGCTTTGTTAGTTTCCCTTGGAGAACCGACTTCTCTTTCTTTGGCAAATTTGATCTTTTCTTGTCTTTCTCATCTCCATCCACACCATCTTCACTCTTCAGTGGTTGCATTTCCATGGCTGCACCATCCTGAGCTTTAGCTAGGAGATCAAATAGAATTTAGCCACTGGAAAGCTCCCAAAACCCAGTGATACTTAAAAGGCTTAATAAAAGCCATCAGACTACACTAAACACCAGTACCAGTACAGCATAACGCCCTGTATCCAGGGATGCCACACTAGATGTGAATGTTTAAACAAGTGTATTGGATGTAGGTGCCCGGATACTTGCAACAGGGGAGCTTTACTTCATCTGTTAAGACCATGGCAGAACAGCTTACTCCCTGCAGCCCACAGTGGACCACACTGGAACAGATATCCACACTGCAGCTCACCAAGCACCACATCCTGCAACAGACTGGATATGCCCTGAAGGAAGCTGTAGAACTTGTACCATAGCAGGCTCATGGCAGGAGCTGTAGCCCATGGGCAGATTATGCTTCTGCAGTCTTTTCCTGAAGCACTTTAACCTGTTGGAAGGATCCACACTGGGATGTTCATGAAGGACAGTAAAATGTGGGAGGGATCTCCCATACCCCAATGGAGCTGGGAAAGAGCATGAGGATGAAGGCTTTGCAGAGATAAAATTTTTTGACATAACAAAAAACCCTGTTTCCTGCCCCCTGTGCTCCTCAGAGGGAAGAGGTAGTTAAACTGGGGCTGAAGTTGAGCCTGGAAGGAAGTGGAGATAGTGAGATGATGTTTTAAGTAGTTTCTCACCATCTTGGTCTACTTTTAATTGGCAATAAGTTAATCTTCCCACATTAAGCCTGTTCCCTGTGAAGATCATTAGTAAGTGATCTCCCCATCCTTATGTCAAACGACAAGTTTTTCATCCCATTTTTTGTCCCATCCTGCTGAAGAGTAGGAGTAAGAGAGCAGCTGCGGGGGCATATCCAGCCATATAAGGTTCATTTGCCGTAACAAGATAGCGTGGAAATCATTGGTAAAGTTTGATTTAGTATTATCTAGCTATGTTGAGACTACCAAGTTCATTTAAGTATTTGGTTTGGGTCATTCTTTAGCATAAGAAATTTGAATTAAGTATTCAATACACATTTTCATAGGAAACTGGAACCTGCAAGGAAGGATCAAATAATCTTTATTTACCTTTGTTACGGTTTTCAAGAGCTCCATCTTGCTTTTTACCTGTTGGAGAGAGAAACGAGTTGTGTTTTAAATTGGCTATGCCAAGTTCATGTCAGTGTTAATATAAAATGCATACCAAGTAAACACACTTCAAAGAAAAACAGAACAAACAGGAAACTGAGCACTGACATAACAGAGGCTTTACAAGTGTAAGTCAGCTCATGGAAACAGCTCATATTAGGGGTTTTTTTTTTTCCTTACTTTTCCCCATACAAAACCACTGCAATTACCATAGTTAGGTCACATTACCATAGTTAGGTCTGAACATATTACTGATACAGACATTTATTAAAACCTTTCCTCTGAAAGGCTTGCGTAAATGTTTAAAAGTAATTTGTGACATCTGGTGGCCTCTGTTCTTCCAAGAGTTGGCAACTGTATCTGGTTACTACAACAGTAGAATCTCACTTCCAGATTCAGTGCTTTCATACAACACTGCAGAATATTTATAAATCCATACCAAATCTCAATAGAAGTACAGCACTGGATTACTGGATCTGTGCTAACTCTATTTACGCAAGCATGAACATAATCTGTTGGCTACGTACCAATACTACACCACTAAGACAGTCATGCAAGTCAGTAATAAAGTACCTTCCAACTCTATTCAGAAACGAGTTCAAGACATCATTTATTTCACTGTCTTTATTTGTATGAAAGACTGGAAGTTAATGAGTAAAACATTAAAAGGTAACCAGAAGATCAAACACATCACATTAGGTTGTGGAGTCTACTTCTCTGGAGATTTTTAAGACTCACCTTGAAGCATTTCTGTGCAATCTGTCTTAGGTTTTACGATCCTGCTCGAGCAGGGGGGGTTGGACTAATGACCCTAGAGGGCCCTTCGAACTGCTACTGATCTCTGTAAATATAGCTTATTGGGGCAGCTCCAGGATGACACACAGCCTTTTTTTATTGGGTTTTCAGGTAAACAGGTTCAGAGACTATTTTAGCAAGTGACAAACTTCTCGTAAGCATTGTAACTATAAGGTCTGCTTTCCATTTGCAATAACTTGAAATGAAAGCACTAAATTAAGGACCTTAGAACAAAACAAGTGATACTGAAAAATTAAGTCTTTGGCCTTAGGTTACATGGACTGAAATGCATGAGAGTACCGAGATAGAAGCAACTCAAATCAACTAGTAGCCTGTCTGGCACGACATTTAATACCTCCATTATCTTGTTATTATTGTAGACATTCTCTCAAAGCACCCTCAGCACAGATGAGTAAAAAATCCAAAAAAACTCAAACACCACCACAAACTTCACACATTCACCCTGCCAGAAATATGCCACTTCTGAATTTCTTAAGAACTCACTGTCTCCCGATTTGCTATGTGTTCTTTTGTGGTTGTCCTTTCTCTCTTACAAGAGCAAATTTCTACACTTGAGTTACTTCTAATTCCTTTTACATACATGTGCTTTCACTCTAAACCAAGGCATATACATCCAAGTACAAATAGTCAATGTAACCGCCTTAATGCTCACAGGAGAAGCTAATTTAGTTTAACAAGGAGAATCTTATCAGGCACCTAACTTAAGGGAAACAGGAAGTTATCTATCTTGTGAGACAAAAACCCACAGGTTTTCAGACCCCAGGATAAACCAAAACCATGCTTGTCAAATAGTTCTGCTTCTAAAAATATTAATTGCTATCAGAGTATTAATAAAAGCTATAATCTTTCTCCATATCTCCTGTAACAGATGGTGGTGTTGCTTGCTTCCTTCTCCTTCCTCTGTAAGGGAAAGAGCAAAGGGTGGAAACTGTTCCACACTAACCCTTGGATGTGCTGCAGAAAAAATTTTACTCTTCACTACTATACTTGAGCTTAAAAATTTTGAATTTTCAATTCTTGTCTTCTTGCAATTAACTTCTGAAGAAACTTAGTATTTTAAGAAGGGTCAGAATTGTAAATTATTTGTTGGTTAGGACAAGGCAAAAAGCAGTTTGATCTTAAATCCTTGTCCGAAGCACACATTTCAACAATTGCCTCTTGTTTGAAGGTTGTTAAGACTCTTAAGCACATTTCTATTTATATTTTTCTACATTTCCAATTAATGTTCCTCTGATGAAAATGTACACTTTCCAGCCGGAAATCTTCAGACTCAGTCCCATCCAGTAGACCTTACTAGGTTCTAGACAAACATTTTCTGTTGTGAAGCTCAGGATGAATATGCCTTGTGAGAGCTAATATCAATACATCATTGGTTAACATTTCTAAGCTTTGATTCTCAGGATAAGGTTATGGGCTTAGATAAAAGATCTTATAATGCCAGCTTCTGAGCAAGCCCTTCAGAACAAGGAAGACAACCATTTCATACCTTACAGAAGGGCTTCAAAATGCCATGGGTTACAAGCCACTCATCCCTCCAAAAATAAAATTTACAGGAAAGCTGCTAGAGATTTGTGTTGTGTGCATCTCTGAGCCTTTAGAGTTTCAGCTCCGGAAGAAAACGTGGCAGAAGCAGCTGTCTGCTCACCTTTATCAAAGTTAGTTTTATTTTTGCATAAGATGCCAAAAATCTCAGCATCAATGATACAACATGTCTCCCTTCAGCATGAAAGACCTCCCTAGGCTGGGTATTTTTTGTATCTGTCAAAAGAATCGGATACTTCCTAGGCTGTTGTCAGTAATAAACTGTTTGCCATAAACAAATAATTTGCTACTAGACAGTGTACTTTAGCTTAATTACACAAGATGGCAGATTAACATTTTATATATGGTTGGCTAGAGGTTGTAAACTTTCTAACCTCTGCTTGATCAACCTGATCAACTCTTATCCATGTGATAAGAGTCAATCATCATGTACTCTCATGTCACTGAAGTTAGGTTTTTCTGCCCAATCCCGTGAAACCTGCTGAAAAGTATCACATTTCCATAAGAGTTTTCTGACTTCAGGTGACCTGAACATGTTTTTATCCAGTAACATTCAGGAGTTCACCCCTCCTTCCCCAGAGATTGAACATTATTAGGCCTACTTTTCTTGTCCTTCTTCTCTTTTTCTTTCTCCTTCTCCTCTTCATCTCCTCCAGCCCCCAGTAAGGTGAAGATGATTCCAGTCTGAGAGTTCACACCTACAGCAGTAACTACCATTCTTCCAGAGCCTTCCATCACGTGTGTACCTGAAATAGTCAATCAGTTTTCCATTGAGGCAGTCATATGGCAGAACACAAAGGTTCTCAAACTTCATGTTGTCAAAACTGTCAGATGTGATTATAGACCAGCATTGCCCACAGGCTTTAATTACCAAAACTATCTTGCAATTAAAACCATAAATGACTACACCAAAAACATATGTCAGTTTTTAAGAGTCTGCTGACTTTGATAAAGTTTTCTATTAGTTAAAACAGTTTTGGATGTTTTTACAAGTCAGCCTAGATGAGGTTCAGTTTGCCAGATTTTAACCTCAAATTTTTAAACACTTTACCCCCCAGACACACCTGACAGCAGCATAGGATCTCTGTCCAGAGATTTCTTAACATGATCAGATTCACCAGTCAGTGAGCTTTCATCAATTTTGAGGTCGTTTCCTTGAATGAGTACACCATCAGCCGGTAAGAGATCGCCTGTGAGAGAGCAATGGGTATGTTGACTGCAGTTCCTTTTTAAAAATAAAAGTTTACACGATTTATCAGGGTTGGAAAGGGTCTTCAAAGGCCATTTGGTCCAACCCTCTTGCTGAAGCAGGCTACAATTTACTGAAAAGCATAATTGCCTAAGAAGCCTAAATCAAGCTACACTAAAACACATCAAAATGAGTCTCCAGAGGGCAACCCGTTCCAATATTTAATAATCTTTACTGTAGTTTATCCTCATACTGAGGAAACATTTGGAACTTCCTGTACTCAAACTTGCAGCCATTCCTCCTTGTCCTGTCTGACACAAATGAAAAGAAAGAATTCCTCAACTTTAAAAGTATGTTTACCGTATTTCACTTGTGCAATATCTCCAACAATTATGTCAGCTACTGGTATCTGGATGACTTGGCCACCTCTGATGACTGTGAATTTCTGTTCTTGTTCAATACGGCTCTGCAATCCCCGAAATTGCTTCTCTTTACTCCAGTCATTGAAAGCTGTTACCAATACCACACAAACTACAGATAGGAGGATTGCTGCTCCTTCGATCCAACCTGCTTCAGATTCCTCCTCCTCTTCACCAACGTTTACTGATCCACATACTGCAGAAAACAGGTTTTAAAGAAAGTTCATGTGGATACATTATCTCAACAAGTTTTGCCAAATGGAATAAACTACTTATTAACAGCTGCTAAACAATTTTCATGCTTTGCAATTTTACATTAACACTCAATGAAGCGAGAGAACATGATAGCCAGAACAGATCAAGGAAAATAAAACACCTATAATCTACCTGAAAAGAAATTTATGCAAAAAGTTACCTGTGCTTGTTAAATGATTGCACAAGAATGTAAGGCTAGACAATTAACGGCCTTCTGCTTTCTCAAGATTTTTGAATTTACCTTTATCTTTACCAGATATCATTGCAAAATTCAATTCAATGAAGGCCAGATCCTTTAATCTCCTGTTTAGAAGTTTAAATATAGCTCCATTTCTTAAATTAGAAAGTTGCCAGTGTCATATTGCAAATCAAGGAAAATTTAAGACTTGCTGACTCCCCAAAGAAAGCACATGACTGTAAATTATAAATTCTGAAATATCTCAAGCTAAGCTAAAAAAAACCAAAACAAACCAACCTACTTACACAGAAACATGACTGGATCCAAGACCAGTCCTTGTTCTTGCTAGGTGCAGTTTACCTCTGGCATTATTTTCACTGGAATGACACCAGACTGACCAGGAAAATATTGCCCTTTCAAAGCAATCTAGAGTTTTGGTAATATTTGCTCAACAAGGAGCAATAAGCTGCTTTTCCACTGACTTACTGTCCCACATCAAACTTATAGGATAGGCATGCTGGACCAGTAAAGTCAGTAGTACAGTACAGGCAGATACTTTTTAAAAAGTTTACTTACATGATTCATTTCCTCCTGGAGGCTGGTAAAAAGAAAGGCCCAAGGATACTACTGCTGCAATTTCTAATATAATTAGTGTAACATCCTGTAGTGCTTCCCATACTAACTGAAGAAATGTTTTTGGCTTTTTAGGAGGTATAAAGTTCTTCCCAAAAACTGCTTCTCTCCTCTCTATATCTGCTGGATTTCCACTTAAACCTATTTAATAACAAGACAAAGTTAGTGACACACATTTGCATTTCATCCTCACATAAGAAATGATAGAAGTTTTCCATTCATGGTGTCAAGTCCTACTCCGTATTTCACTAATACTGAAAAGACATCTCAAATATAATTATGTAAGTACCTTTAAATCTTCATCACTGTAGAAAACCAAGTCTATTTATATGGACAAAGTATGAACGATAAAAGCAAGCTGATGGTCTACCTACTTACACTTAATATGATATAGCAACAGAGTAATAGTAACAGACATACCTTTGTACAAAGTAAACCAGTTTGTAAGACAAGATCATTAGT
>VXBP01007107.1:215984-229463 GCA_013400115.1 Rhinopomastus cyanomelas | reverse complement strand
TATCGAGATTGAGTAGCACCATGCAGCTTTAGCAAGACCACAGCCTGTGAAGCCAGCTCTGGTTCCCACTGTAGGGATTCTGTATTCAGAGATAACATCCTAGGATCCTACAATTAATGTAACATTTATAATGAAATTTAATAGAATTAACAATATTAAATATAAATAATGTATTTGTGCATTGTTTAATTATTATATAAAACATTAAAGTTGGTGGTGCAATCCCAAGCATTATGTGGAGAGAAGCAGACACTTAAGGATGTTTACATGTAGACAGCAGTTTGCTCTTCTGAAGCTTTACTTTATCTCCTCTTCTGGAGGAAATCCATGTTTAGCACTGTGCAGTATGTGTCACAAGTTTTTTATCTGCCTTGCTTCTTATATGGCATAAGTTCTCTGTCTCAACTCTTGTACGATTCTTAAGAGACATTAGCAAGCAAGAGTGAGCAGTCCTTCACCAAAAGGCACTGCATGCTTCTAGAGTTACCCAAGTCCTTTAAAAACAAAGGAATAGCAAGCATGTTCAATGCAAAGTCATGCACTCAAGGTCTTATCTAAGTACAACTCCTGTTAATTCGTTCACCAGTTTACAGCTGCCTAATCTGCCATTCACAATTTAAGCCAGTAGCTCATTTTTCAAAGCCAAATGGCCAAATGTCCAGCCACATTCAGAGCAAAGGCCTGAATACTTCATCCATATTGCCCCCAAGGTTATAATCAGCACCTGCTTAAGACAATTTTGCTACTAGCAGGGTTTTTTTTTTTTAGTAGTTAGCCCAGCTGTTTTGTGATAAAGACACTGCAAACACACTGATCAATAACAGTGACCACTGCAACTGGTTTCATAGTAAGTAGGGTATTTAACACCTCTAACAGACATTTCCTAGAAGCATCACTTGATGTCTTTCAAGACACTTTCAAGACTGCAGACCTCAGTTTTAAATGGTAATAACTGCTACGTAATCACTTAACTGAAAAGCAAAATACCCATGGATCTTTAAAAAAAAAATGGAAACTAAACATACTCTTAAGAACTAAACATATTCTTAAGTGTACACAGTAAACTAGGTTTATTCTAACACTTTCAGGTTCACAGTTTTGAAGGCTTAATACAGAAGAGAGTTTTTACTAGAGAGCCATAACACTACACTTCTTGAAGGTAGAGCTTTGAGGTGCTTACTTTCAACGGAGAGCACTGCAAGAGACATTTTGAAAATCAAGCTATATAAACAGGATCTAGAGAAACTCAGGGCAGCTTGGCCATTCCAAATGGCTGGCTCATATTGTTATTTTGCAACAGATAACATTTCTCTCTTCCTTTTAGCACATCAGAATTTGGAAGTTTATTTGCATAATGTCAGCAAGATCAGTTTCCTCCTCTGTTCACAGATGAGCATCACAACATCAGTAGACTGCAATAATCCTTGACCAAGTGTATATAAAGTCAAGCTAGTATCAAACCCACTTAATGGAGATTAGTAAATAAGCCTAGCAAAGACAAAGCGTTTGTATTTTTAGCATTCCCCATAAGACATCATGTGCCATCACTGAACTTCCTACTATTTACCATGCAGCTGGCAATTTCGTAATTAACAATCTACAATGAGGACAAAACTACTGCCTTTATGCCTTTACACTGTTTATTATGTAGCTTAACTCAGGTATTTTAAGTTATTTGGGGTTAAGTTTGAAAAATATTAGGCAAGGAACCAATTAAACTTCATATAAACTTTGGTATAAATCTAAGAGTTCCTAGGCAATCTAAGTCATGTAGACCTGTGGAAATAGTGATGATGGTCCATCTCTCCAGAAGACAGGATGGCCTTTTGCTACTACAGATAGGTCAAACACTCACAAAACGTGTAACTGTATACATTTATACATACAATGATCTAATAAATACTAAGCAGTGCAGTCTGCCCAGTGTCCTTTTTTCTAGAAATAGCGGTAAACAGTTCCCACTTCTCTTACAAATAAGGCAGACCTGACCCATATTTTACACAAAAACAGATATCACCTTAGACCATCAACTTCAAAGACACTAAACAAGTTGAACTCATCCACTACACAGCATTTTAGAAATCTCCATATCTCTGCTGTGAAGTCGCTGGTCATCATTTCATAAAAACACAGAATCACTAAGGTTGGAAGAGACGTCCAAGATCACCAACAGCCAACCCAAGTAAGCCATGCTTCCAAGTGCCAGATCTACACATTTGTTGAACACCTCCAGGGTTGGTGACTCCACCACCTTCCTTGGCAGCCTGTTCCAAGACTTGAACATTCCTTCAGCAATGAAATTTTCCCTAACATCTAGTCTAAACCTCCCTGGCACAACTTGAGGCCATTTCGTCTTGTTCTAACACTAGTTACTTGGGAAAAAAGACTGACCCCTGCCTCTCTACAATCTCCTTTCAGACAGTTTTAAAGATAATAAAAGTATCCCACCAGCCTCCTTTTCTCCAGACTAAGCAATCTCAGTTCCCTCAGCCGCTCCTCATAAGTCCTGTCCTCCAGACCCTTCACTAGCCTTGCTGTCCTTCTTTGGACACACCCCAGCACCTCAATATCATTGCATTGAGATGCTCAAAAGCTGAACAGTGTATTCCAGGTGAGGCCTCAGCAGTGCTGAGTACAGGCAGATGATCACTTCTCTAGTCCTTCTGGACACACTATTTCAGATGCAGGTCAGGATGCTGTTTGCCTTCTTGGCTACCCGAGCACACCACTGTATTCTGTTCAGCTGCCCATCAATGAGCATGTATCCCCAGCTTGTCTTTCCCAAGCCTGTAGCATTGCACGGAGTTTTTATGACTGAAGTACAGGATCCAGCACTTGGCTTTGTTATCCTCACACAACTGACCTCATACAATTTCATTCATAAAGAAAGCTTCTGAATACAACGAAGGGCCTTGCAGGTATACACGAGACTAACTCCTGTAACACATAGCAGTGTTGTGCTGAAGATTTACTCTACTGGAAATGTCTCCATTTCTATCCTTATAGACCAAATTCGACAGACACATCTAGTTCTAGTTTTACAAGAGCTCTCCAGTACTACCTCCAAGCAATTTATAGCAGCTTACCTGACAACAGGCTGGTTCTCCAAAGGTTTGTGTAATGATTTAGAGCCCAAATGACACCTTAGTAGAGGACACTGCCCTAACTCATCTTACTTAACCTTTTCTGAGCTAATTATCACAGTTGACTGTTGAGACCTTCCTGTGTCTGTTCTCACACTTCAAAAAAAGAAAAAAAGATTATGCCCTTTTATTATGTTAGTGATTATATTTAACTGATTGCAAGATAGTACATCTAAATGTCAAATCCCTTTGAAAGGGAAAGGCCTTGATCGCATAGTCCTCAGCACAGCAGAATCAATCTGCAGGAAAGGACATCTGAACCTTTCTAGTTTTAGTACATTAACACTCATCACTTCCATGAGTTAACATGCTTGGTATGTTAAGGGATATGAAGTGGATCCTGCAGTATAGCAGGTATTTAGTGCATCATGACCATCTACAACCACAGATCCAGCTACTTTGCAGAAAATAAATGGGCCTTAAACCTTGCAGGTTACTGTAAAACAGGACTAAACTCTCAGTTCAGTTTCTGATTGTAAAAATCTACAGCCTTTTCTCACTAGAAAAGGAAATTTTCCTTTCAGTACTATGCAACAGGTCAACAGGGTAAACAGAAACTGCTGCTGCTCCTATGTAAAATGGTGTTACACTGCTGTGCTTCAACATCCATGATCTAAACATGCCAAGGAACTGAAGCTTATACTCTTCATACTTTACAAACGTATTCAGCCTAAAACTGCTCTACTCCCATTCACTGGCAGGTCAGGTATAAGAGCTGGCTGCTTCCAGTTTTGTAAGATAAATCGGGTTAATGTACCGAAATAACTTCAGCAGTCTGGCTTCAAAAGCAGATCAATTCAAAACATGCTGAATACAGATGTACCCAGAGATACCTTCTTGATCCAAGAAGACAAACCTTTCCATAGAATTTCTGAAGAACAGAAGCAACAGCTCTCCAGGATTAAGACAGCAGATACTTTACTGCCATCAACATGACATCACATTGGTTAAAAGCTGTATGAGTGCTCCAATGCTGAGACACCACAATTTGCAGCAGCACTTCACATAAAGTTATGTTAGATAAAAAAAAAAGTAAAAATATCTGTACATTATACTACAATTTAGGTATTTTTTCCTTCCCCAATTAAAGCTTATAGCTTTCATTTACATTGGAACAGAGTAGTAATAAAGAGCCAGATCTTAAGGAAAACATTTGGAAATCTCTCAAGGAAACTTAAACATATTAATTTGCTTCGCATTCTCATTTTGGAGCGATAAGTCCAGAAACGAGACCAAAAGCACGAAGTAGCCACATTTCAGAATGCCACCAAATCCAAAATGGTTACAGCTTCTTTAAAGATTCCTATTTCTAGAGAGTAAGATACCTTCATCACTTTGCAAAACTTTAATTAATAGTGACAGTACCTCTTAGTGCCTAAAGCTGTATTGATAGCTATTTTGTACAGATCAGATTAAACCTACGTAAATGCTATAGATGTAGATCCTGCCAATAAGAATTCAATATAGTACAAATAGAAAACAGATGGATGTTTTTAAAATTATTGCATTAGGAAATCTAAGAACTAGGTAGAGCAACAGAGATGCATCAATATGCTCTGTGTTAAGACTACTTAAACCTTGTGTTCTATGACAGCACATTCTCAGTTGTGAACTACAGGTCATATGGGTTTTTCACAAAACTTGTGCTTTCTCAGCAAGTTAAACATTGCTGTGTTGCATTGCTGTTTCATATGTGGATGCCAAGTGAATGAACTTCATTCCAAAGTGCACCTTCACCTCTAATCCAACATCTCGCATGCAGTTAGACCAGCTGAAAAAACTCCTGCTTACTAAACAACATTGACTACCTCTGCCTCTGAGGAGTAAGAAGTAATCTTTCATTACAGTAACTGAAATAATTCTGTAAACAGAGTTTTCTCAAAAATAATGTTCAAATTGACTTACCTTCATTTGGTGAAGTTTTTAATTTTGTACAGATACCATACACATCTCCGTAGCATTCCTGTATTTTATGCAGTGCATCTGCAGCTCGAAGTTCCATAAGAGAGCGGAGCTCTGCAAGAGTAACTCCAAAATCTCCATGGTTAGCTTCTTTCACAGCATTCTTTACACCACTATATGCAACCGAGTTGTTTGCCATGTCACCCATGATGTGTGCAGTCTTTAATGTAGACAGTTTCCAGTAAGGAAAAAAATTTCAATTTAAAGTATTTCCAAAAGTAAAATAAATCCTTTGGGTATGAAGACAGTCAAGAAAGCAGACACATCACTCAAGTAAGAGACCCCGTCTGGAGAAATATCTTTGAGGTTGTCCCATGGCATGTCCTGTTCCTCAAGCAAAATGGCATGTAGAGCCTAGAGAAAGAAAGAATAAATATATATTCAGTTACGTAACAGCTATGCTGAAACACACTAAGACAATCCTACTGTTTGTATGGAGGTTACAGGGGGGAAATTAATATGCTAAATTTCTTAATATTTCTTATAACATTTTTAGCTATTAGCATTCAGCTGGCAAAAGTTGAGGCATGGTTGACCATCAAGACCTTTAAAAACACCTAGAAGTTAATCCATTTCCAGGGAAATGAACTCTGGAGCATCTACCAATGTCACACAGGGTAAGAACATGCTCTAGTTTAAAATCCCATCTTTTTAGCAAAACTTTCACCATGGAGTTTGGGATGAGCAAGTTGTATTTTCCCATGAGTTCATTTGCACAATTCTCAAGGAAAACAGCCTTGGAACTATGGTAGCCCAAGAACACAGTATTTTTGAAGTAGGACTATATATTCAGGCAGACTTAGGCTTTAATGCATTTTTGTGTCCAGTTTTAGCCCATTTCTTCACAACTCATGCCTCCCACAGTATCTGCATTTAATTCTTTGAATGGTGAGAGACATTGCGCAATACCACCTTCTTACATAAGGGATAGGGACAATAAGAGCAGCTTTTCTGTCTTATCAGAGCACTGTAGCTGAGAAACAAATATCTATCCACAAGTCTCTTAATCTGCACAGGGACTCTATTTAGTTCCCACTTGGCTAACACATCTTGCATGTACACATCTATCTACACAACAGTCTACTGAACATGGAAACACTGCATGCCTAAATGAAGATCTGGTGTGCACAGAAGCCAGTTTTATCATGATAATGAGGCATAGTGAGCTCGTGTAACAATATATTCTCCTGTAAAACACTAACTGCCAGGCTCAGATGAACAATAACTTGGACACTTCCAGGTCAACAAGACCCTAAGGTGTCTTTTGCCTAGGAAAGGTAAATGGATACCACAGAGCACATTGTTTTATGAAGGCAAAGAGTCACACAGCAAAGAAAAGATTTCTGGCTATTGCCCTGCTAGGTGAGAGGACTGACTAAATCACCATGCCCATGTTGAGGCACCTAGTTACCAGAAACTGAAGGTCTTGGTTTCAATAGTGTCTCATTTCTCTGCTCTGAAAACAATCAGCTTCAGGTGAAGTCAGCCTGCCATTTTAAGCAAGCTGCCACAGTATCCCATTTGCACTGAAAAAACCACCAATGCTTAAAGACCCCAAAGTTATGTCACTCAACAGTGCCATCTCCAGCAGAACTACAACTGCTCTTCTCTTCCTATCACTTAGAGATTCTGAAAAAAGCATTGTCAAAAAATTTGCTGTTTTACAGAGAAAAAGAGAATAAAGCAAAACATATTAATGTGCTTAAAACTTGAATATCCTGTAACATCAAAGTACTCTATTAAAATAGTAACTACTTTGTGTTTCTTAAAAAAAAAAAAACCTGCAACAGTTAAGAGTCTGTGTGACAATGGTATTAAGCTTCATGGTAGGACGCAGTTTTGATTAACACACATTCTTCAGCTCTTGTTCTGATAAGAGTGTCCTGTAAGTGAATAAATTTGTTAAAGTCGTGTCCAAAAAAAGTGCTCTCTAAAGCCACACCACTCCTTTATCTAATACCCAAAAGCCAGCTGCTGTTGGTCAACTAATAGCCTAGGAGCACTTAGCAATGGGGTTCCGATCATAAGCTACAACACTGTAAAACAAAAAGCAGATCAGGGAAATGAGCTTGAACAACTATGGAGAAGGTGCTGCTGTTGCTAATTAGACAAACATCAGCAGAAACCCTGCACCTGAGGTCCACATACACCCAAAGCCAAGTACAGATATGAAGTTAGGAAAATGGCACAGCTCTAGCCACTGCTCACTTGACACTGAAAAACTTTGAGACTGAATACCAGACCAGTGCAAGATGTGTTTTCATGTGCAACCAATCTGAAGAGCAGTAACACTGGTTAATCACAGCTCGTACTGTGCTTTGAACACCAGTTCTATGACCTCTGTGCATCCACATCCATTTTTAAGACAGTAACAGTCCAGTGATTAGCAATTACTCACAGTTTGCATTAAACAGTTCTCAGACGTTCTAAAGTACCTCAGTGGTGTCTAACATAGTGATGGACCCTCACAAGGTTCACAGACAAGCTCAAGAAGCTCACATGAACGCTACAAAAACAGTGCTGTTCTGCAGATGAGCTCTAGTCACGTTACAGGCTATTTAGCTCATCCAACAAACCTTAAAAGTTTTTGTTTTGTGGATTACTACAGAAAAACCTCACACTACAAATTTCTTTAAGAAAAACATCCTGAACACAGTTTTGATGTCAAAACTTGCAACATTAGATTGCTTCCTGTTACAGCAAGTTCTAACAGTTCACTGTGGAAACAAAGTGGTGAAGTCTAACACAACTGCAAAAGAGTGAGATTCAAATACTTAAAAAGCTACAGAGATAATCTAATTACATTTCTCTTCAACTACTGGAATATTTTTATTTTGACCAATTATCCAGTTCTCATTCTTGCAGCAGCCATCTGAGACACATTCTTTGAGAAGCATGAGCACTGAGGCACTACAGTTAAAAGCAACTCACATCAAAATTCCATTCTGCTTGTATCTCACATTTTAAATTTAAGAATTATCAAACAAAGTCTGTCCTGACTATACATCATTGCTGACATTCCAACCTATTTAAATTTTCAGTCAGTTGAAGTTCTGTTAGAACCCATCTTAAACAAATTGCATACAACATGATTAAGAGAAGACTTGTCTTATAGTAGGCACAGCAACTTTTGGATAATCCTTAGTTTACACATCACTGAGACTAGGAGCAACTTTAAAGCTATTGTGTGTCACAGTCAAGAGACTAAAGATCCTGTACTACAGTGGTATGTAGCTGTGGTTACGCAGCACAGCTCTCATAGGAAGGACTCAGGCACTCAGGCAAACATCTTTGGGGAAAACCCTGCTGACCTTGACTGTAATAACTTCACTGACACATCATGTCATTGCAGCTGCCTTTGAGAAGCATTGCATCTTCAATTCCTTACCCAAATCAAATTAATATTTATCACTAAATGAGTGTGCTTGCTACCACACAGTCAATAATTCAAAACCATAATCCATGAAACAAAGTTCGATTATTTTACCAGTGTGTTGACCAATGCTGGCCTCATGAACCTTTGTAGTTGGACTGGAAAAAGGACAAGCACACAACAGAAGTTTGTACACTGAGATGTTTACCAAACCGTGAAAGAGACTATAGATTACAACTCTATTTAGTGCCATCAGAATGTACTTTGTTGACCTAGCTAAAAGCTGTAACATGTTTCCTGAAGAATATAAACCCATGTTAATCACCCACCTTGCCCTGCACAGCAGCTACTACTGAAGCAGCCCTGAACATTCTGAAATCCAGAAATAATAGTCCTTCATGTGTGAAACTGTTTAGTAATTGGTAATTCCTTCTATTTGGAAGAAAGCTATAATCTATAATCAGTCATTAAAACTAAGGCTACCCTGCAGTGATAGTATCCAGTAGCCACATTGGCAATCTAGTGCGAACAGCAGTTTAAAAGCAGCATAATTACTATTGCCCAAACACATGGGACCTAGTGTATCTTGGCCCTCTATCCAAGCCCTTCCAAGCTGCATTTACTTGCTTCACCAGCATATAGAAAATGTATTTTAAGAACATTAAAGCTGAAACACTTAAACTCACACTTCAAGATCAAAAATTCCGCATTATCTTCTCTCATTCAATTTAATTTACACATCTGCTTGAACTCTATGCATTCAGATATTAAGCATTAGCTGGTACTAGCATTTGACCTTCAACAACATGCTAAAGCCAGCCGCTGTAACATAGGAAAAGGCTTGCAAAGTGATTATCTCGGGGAAAGCCTTTGTTTAATCTAATTAGTTCAGTGAAGACCAGAGAGATCTGCATACCACGAGGCCACAGTGATAAAAACTGTCCCCATATGCTTCAGCTGTCAGGCCATTTGAATCCGTTTCAAAAAACAGCTTTTAAGATACTAAAAACCACAATATGCTTCTGCATACTTTAGTTTCAAATGCACATCACTAGGTAGGTTCCACAGCTTCAAGCGATCACGTGACATTTTCCTTGTGATGCGAATTGTCTGCAATATTATAATGACAAGTACTTGTAACTGGAAAAATTACCTGGAAACCACACTGGAAAATGTGCATCACTCTTCTCTGCAGAGGCAATTTTTTTACTTTGAAGTAGACTCTCATACCTACTTATAAAGGCTACAGAAATGCACCAGCTGCTGCAGAAAAATAAGAGTGCATGCTAATAAATCCAAAGGTCCAGAAACGCAGGTATTTGCAGGTGACATCCCACAGGTTAAAATGAGCCTAACTGAACAACTAAGAGTTAAATCATTTCAGCAGCATGTTGTTGTTTTTAGGGCAAGAGAGATTCTGCCTTAGGAAGAAAGAATTACAAACAGATTGAATCCCAAAGAGGGAAAGGGCGCAATTGTGGAAGATGCTCTACAACAGGAAGTTTTTAATGTACCACATTCAGCCTTAAATGTGCCCGAGAGTGGGGCAGTAACAAGTTTCTCTTGCTGCAGCTTGTGTTATAATCTGTAAATTCAAAGGTCATGACTTTTACTGAGTTTTCAGTGAGAAATATGACTTCATTCTGGATCTTAATCTCGTGGGAAGCAGATGGACTTGCTTAACTGAAATAAAAAGTGGCTGCTGCTTCTGGACTCTGCAGTAGATGTAAACATAGGTATTTATTGCACTTAACCTAAAGGTTGCTCCTATCATGACTGACAATTCTATAGTAGTGGTTTCACCAAGTGGTGGTTTCCTGTCTTTGAAACCCCACATTTTTCACTATTTGAATTATGTCTAACAAATTAGGACTTCATTAGTCTGAAGTCAGTTTAGTAGTACAAGTTAGCAATGTCACAAAGAATCCCCACAACATTCCTGTCCTATTTTGGTAGCAGCAAGGAATACTGTAATACTCTTGAAGGTGAGTTATTATAGCATGAAGAATATGACTTCCTCTTCTGAAACAACTTGTTCCACAGCCTCTGCAAGGAGTCTGTCAAGAGAACTAAGTCTTATGCCATCAACCAACCACACAGGCCTGTAGTGTCCTGCCTTCTCTAAGCCATGGCCTTTCTACACTTGTGAAGCATGTCAAGTCTGAAGTGACAGATGGATTAAGAAATATCATAAAACGCTGTACAGAATAGTCTTCATAGGAAAAACTACCACAAGCTTAAACTAATCATTAGTTTTCTGATTGTAACGTATTTAAACTTGAACATAAGCTAACTTGACAGATACAAGAGAATGGATTCAACAAATAGCGCTTCAGAAAAATCTAAGAACACTTTCAAGAAACATCTGACTTTAAGACACACTGCAAAGCCCTACAGAATGAAACCAGTGTTATTACAGAAAGCATCAAGTGTCAAACATATTTAAAAAATACCAGGCTTTCATACTCTCATACTTCATATCACAATGCTGAGTTTTCCACAAGAAGCTAAACACTTCAAGATACAAAACCATGCAGAAGAGCTGAGTATTCAACTATGTAAAACACTTTCTGGAAAAAGAAGTTAGTCATTCCTGGTATCCATTACTAGAGCAAGGTTTGAAGGATCCTTTGCAGTCCATAGCTCTGATCATCACAGCTTCTCTTTTCTTCACTCACAGGGCTAAAGCTTCCTTCTCAGGTACTTCCTTTTCCTAAGCTCACCTACTTTTTGCTCTGCAATGACATTGTAAACCAAACCAAAAAGGCTAAATTTGAGAGGACATCTCATAATACCAGGTAATTCCAAGTTAAGACTATAATCCCAGAGAAAAAAAAAGAGTTTTAACCGCTAGATGTGACTCCGTCCCATTTGGCATTATTCCTAGTGTGTTCAAGTATCTAAGATGCATTTACTGTGTGGGTCAGCCTCCTCAGGCAACTTGAGATGAGTGGAGCTGACAAAGTTTGGCAGATGATGGCTAGTGGTGACAAGGCTCCATCTACTGCTTTTCAAAATGAAAGAAAAAGTTTACCCTATGCCTATCTATATTTTTCTTTACTTAAAATCCATCGAGTCCTAAATTAGATGAGGAAGGAGTTAAAGTCTCTTAATACTGCATAATTTGGGCTAAAAATGTTTATTTGGCAAAAAAGCCAAACAGTAATAATTATTCCTATAGGTATATTACTTGTCTTGAGAAATCTTTGTTTTCCACAAAGCCTCTAATTTTTGCTGCTTGTCTTTAACTCTGCTTTTAATACCTTTTGATCTAAACACGTATTTCAGATGTTACCTCTACTTCTACTTCAATCTTTTAATTCCCAGAATACCATAACCGCACACTACCAAAACGGCTTTAAATGCTTCGTCCAGTGATTTTCCCCCTTCCTATGTCATTAGACAGTAAGCAGCATTAGTGTAATTTTTTTGTTATTCTGAAGCTCCAGAAAAACTTCAAGAGCTGTCGACACCAGAAATCCTGTTTCAGAATGTGTTACACCCATTTCAGTAAAAATATGTTTAAGTTGCATATAACCTTCAGCCAAAACTAGAATTTTCCCATCCCATCCTTTTTCCCCCTGTATTCTTTCATATTGAAACTCATTTAAACGAAACAGTATGCTTTTGACCATAACCATGCTTTCCAATATTAAAGAGCTATCAAAAACGTTTAGAGATACAAGCCTGCAGGCAAAGAACAAAAGTCCTTCCCCACCTTGTTCTTTTCGTATTAAGGAAACCTTGAGAGAAATGTGACATTAGTCTTAAAACTACTATGAAATATTTATGCATAATGAGATTAAGGATAGTTAGTTCCATAAAATCACTTTGCATGTGGCTGACTCCCTTCTATACAGGCAGTAAAACCCAGCAGGGCAAGTTTTAAGGAATTTTTGCTGCCTTGTACTAGTTTACTTCTACAAACAGTACTACTAAATACTCTATAAGCTCACTGAACTATAAATATATTATATAAGAAGAGCAATATTTATGTGGTAAATAATCCATTTGTAATCTTCAAAATCATCCCAGCACACAATATTCTGGAACGTTACAAAAAANTAAAATAAACTCTTTTTCATAATCCAAAGGAAAATTTGGGCACACACTACAGTGCTAAGGTGGACTTCTATTTTGTCCTCTCGTGGCCAAAGTTTGTACATTTCCCTCTTATGCCAACATAAGAGTCTTCATTATGTCATTTTTGAAAAGCAACCTCGAAGTACAACAACACAGTCTATCCTTATTCTTAACCCTTAAAAAGCCTTTCACTTTTTCAAAAAATGTGTAACTTGAAAGCTATGCTATCTTCCCCTGCATGTTAATTAATCCTCACCTGCCTGAAGTAGTTTTTCCGAGTAAACCCTTTCACTAATAGTAATTACACTTGCCATCTTCTAAGAAGCTGAAGTTTCAGGTCTCTATGGTTCAAATATTGTAACCAGTCTGCATTTGTGTATTTCTTGATTTCTTGCAGAACTACTGCACAAATTGCTGCTCCTGCTGGTGATGGCAAGAGGAGGTTCAGGGATATTTATTTTTGTTTTGGTTGTGTTGGTTGGTGTTTATTTAAAAAGCCACCTATGGTTTTGCAAGAAGCACAAGTATAGAATTTTTTGCAAACCTCAACTGCAATCCCTTCAGCTCTTCTGGGTAAATTTTTGACAGTTTAGCAAATGAATCCATTACTAATGGGCCCCCTCTTTCTGGTAGAGTATAACAGCAATTCTGTCAAATCATTGAGTGATGAAAAGTACAGCTGTGTACAGTGTGCAGGCACAAGACTTTCACACGCAGAGGTCCTGAAGCAGCTCCTTACTTGACATGAACAGCGCTGCAATGTACACCTGCTGCCCTTATCCATTTGCATGGGGGGAAAGCCACCTATGTTAATTTGCAACTATGTTAATGACTTTGTTAAAGCCTGCTGTCACAACAGTCACACAGGCAACCCAGGGCTTAAACGCTAACTTCTGGTGTGCCTTTTTACTCTTCTTT
>VXBP01007107.1:201105-215971 GCA_013400115.1 Rhinopomastus cyanomelas | reverse complement strand
GCCACTGGGAGACAGAACTTTGGTTTGGGTCCTGCTCTAAGTTTCTCATGCGACATAATGCGATTCAACCACTTTTAGTACCCCTTAATTTCTTTTTTTTTTCCACTGCTCTTGCCCTCTCCCTGCACTCCCATAATCTCAAAGGGCAAACAGGCTTTTCTGAGTCATGCCATCTCTTCCTTCAGACAAAAAGAGAGAGAAAGCCTCCTCCCACCACTAGCTGTGGCTGTAGTCATGCATTTCCCTTCTTTACAGCCTAAGATTGGGCTTCTTGCAATGGACAGGTGCAGAAAGCAGTCATTCAAAAGAGCATTTCTTCACCCCCTCCACACCTGTAAAGTAAAGTTAATACTTAAATATCAAGAATTTCTACTCCTTCAACAAGTTACCACAACAGATACCTCTGATATTTTTTTGACAAGATGTCAGATTAGACTACTTATTTGCATAAATCGTAAGTGGGCAAGTCCACACTGCCTTTAAGGCACACACATTCAGCTCCTCGTGAAACTGTGCTGCTGTCACCTTTACGTTAAGGTCGTATCACCATGAAACAAAAGATAACAGGAATTACCAAAACTCCCACTGTGAAGGACTTAAATCTTTCTAGCGACAATTTTGGAAGATGCCTAAAAATTTCCCTTTCTGTCTCCCAATGCTCCACACTTTCCTAAACTTCCTCCCTGCGTTCCTGTCATCCTCTCAGAATATTATTACCTAGTTTCTCAGCACTCTATGAATAGATCCTTTTAGCTGGAAGGACACATAGCAGCCTATCTTCATTTCTAATGGAGAAGGTAGATGGCTACAAAGCTGCTCTGCTAGGACTGTTCTCCAACAGCCTGCTTATTTCAGTTCCTTTAAGAATTACTCATTTCAATTAGTTTGTCAAAGGAAGTACAGAAAAAGACACTTGAAAACTTTTACAGTTAAGGCTGATGCTAGCAGCATCGCCAAAGATCCTAGCAGAAGGTGACAAGATTTGGAAAAAGCTGGCTGCTGAAAGTTTGAAATCCGCCAGTAACACGTGGCAGGCTTGTTTTCATGCTTTCAGACTTAAAAGTTCTTCCTCAGCATGGTACCAAGCACGGGTAAGGAAGAAGTGAAACTTCTTACTGAGGAGTCCTACACATAGAAAAACAACCATACACCTTATTTAAAGGTTATGCTACAAATTTGGCTCATCTAACTTGTGAGCATATTCACGTCTGCACACTCTGTTAAGCAGGTTGACAGCCAAGCTCTAGCTTCGTCTCTAATCTATGTTTAAATTCTTAGTTTGATTCTACTTCCAAATATTTTACAACTTTGTTTTCTGTTTCCCCGTTCTACAGCAACAGGATGCTTTGAAATAGACACAGATTTACACCAACACACACACACTCAACACAAGAAGTCAGATTTTTGCACATTCCTACTGAAACCTTTCCCTCTAACCAAAACAGCATGAAACTGATGTGGTGGTTGGTTAGTTAGTTTTCTGGTCTTTGGTTTTGGTTAGTTTTTTGTTTTCTGTGGGGTTTGACAGAGGGGTAGCGGTGAAATATCTTTTGTTGTTATTTGAACACAATTTAGAGTAGTTATCTAATTTAAGGAATCCATCAATGTGATTAAACAGTAAACTGTAAGAATCCCAAATGAAATGCGTTAGGGAACAAGCAATTTTTGGCATTTACACAGCTGTCTGTCAAAAGCACAACTAGTTTGAAACATGATGCTTTATACATGTAATTAAGACTAAACACCTTCTGAGACAGCTTTCTTCCTTCAAACTTAAAGAGCAGATACTTACTAAAACATTACCACATTGTTCAGCAATTATTAAAATAAGCCATTAGCTGTCAAGAAGTATTTTTCACTGAGCAAATATTTTCAAGTATTTAAACAATTGCCTCAGAGCAAAATGGCTCAAAGAAAGCCTAACCCAGGCTATTTTAAGCTACTTTATTATTTTAAGCTATTTTAAGATTAGAAAACAGACTCCTTGGAGAAACTTGGAGGTTTCTAAAACACACTAGGCTTTCCTAGAAAATGGAAGCATTTCCCGTCACATTGAGAATGCTCAGCTGTTCTTGCTTGACAAGGTTTGGGCTCAAGGAAGGCATTGCTAAGCTAAATTTTATGGCCTATACTATAATCTCTGCAAGTTCCTGTTTAATAATGTTCATGTTAATTGACAAGTAAACTACAAGTTTTGACATTCAAACAAGAATTATTGAACTTGGCAGTAAAACCCTGAATTCTGATAAACGAGAGGATATCCAAGTCATAGGAACAAACCTGAAGACCTGAATCCACAACAGCATCCCAATGCAAAAAGCTGGAAGAAAAGGATATTTGGTAGGGGCAACACACTCCCCGTGAGAAGATGACTTATTCTAACGCTTTTATGAATGCCTTGGCAACTGCATTTTATATAGCTAAGCAGTCCCTTCTCAGAATTACAGCAATGCCTAAAGACATCTGCAGGCAGGCACAGGTATACCCAAAGATAAACCTGACTGGAGGAACCAGAGAGCATTTGGCTGCACCAAATTCTTAAACCAGGTTTGCACAATAGTTTTACCATTCTGAAGCATTTGACTGTCATAAATTACACAAGCAAATGACTGGACAAAGAACTGCGCTTTCCAGGAAATGTACTTTGCAGGCACAAAAAGCTAGAAAAGAGATTTAGCAACCAGAAGCCAGGCTCGCAACATCACAAGGCTCAGATGTTCTAATTCAGAGATATTCAAAACTATCAAAGGCTAAAAAAGCAGTTTGGCTTGATATTCACTTTCTCAGTTTCAGGCCTCTTATTAACTCGTATGACAAGGTAATTACTCTCTCAATTACCCAAAACTGTTAAACTAGAATAAATAGTATGACACAGTAATAGTATCAGAAAACACTACAACCATGAAAAATGCATGTAAAAAAGTCTATTGACTTCCAAGAACAATTGTTTTGATTATTGATATATCTATTTATACAAAGACTACATTCAAGGGCTGAACTTCTTCCATTCTGACTGAAAACTTTTGTATCGTATCTCTTCTTATATAAAGAAACTAGTAGTCTCAGAATAAGCAAATAAATGCACAGAGCAATGTTATTTATGGAAGGATACTAGTTCCCTTGCCCCATGCAAGGCTTACAGATATTATAAGTCTCTGCAGACACACAGCACAAAACACCTATAAAAACAGGGCTCACAGGTTAAGTTTTTGCCTAGATGCACATGTATTTGGTATCTTAATTTGGATAGCCCCATTCAATCGTTGACACACAGACCAGACTACAATTACAAGGGTATATACAACACCAGTGTTTACCATTATAGCAGGAGATAGCATCTGAGACACCTGATTAGCTTTCAGTAACTTTTTGTTGACCCATTTTTCAGGAAAATCCTACTCCCATTCATTAAATTGCTTTAACTCAGAATTTCACAGAGGGATATTTGTAAGCAGTACCATTTGACTCTTTAAACTCAGGAAAGCTTTTTTTGCAAAGCCAGCAGAGGGAGTGCACACATCATTTTACTTATTGGTTGTGGAAAAGGTACCTTGTAAGAAAGCACTAAAAAAGCTGTGCCTGCAAACCTAAGGTGGTTACTTTGAAGCATGCCAAGAAATTCCTCGGGCTTTCACAGATACCCATGTCAACTGGTAGTAGTGTTGGTGTATTGTGACTGTTGCTTGGGGATGAGGAACATCTTAAAGTCTCATATGTAACAAAAATGACAGAATCAATGCAACTGTAGTAACAAGTACCATAAACTTGATGTTTCACATATGAAAAAAAAAACAACAAACCCTGCACCAAAACCATATAGCTACAGTTCAAACTGGCGAACAGTTTTTATTCCTAAGGATTCTGCTTTCCCTCAGTTTCAGAAAAGATAAGGTTTTTAATTGCTTAAAAAACAGCTTCACCTGGAGAAAAGCTGAGAAACACAGTTCAAGATGACCCACTAGCAAAGGAGCCAGGAAGGTACAGTGCAGTGGATGGTATCGTAACGCTAACCTTTCTGCTGGCATTCACAGAGGCACACATCTAGTGACAAGTTTGGTTTTACACATCCTCTGAGAAAGAGCTCTGCTGCTTTATTTAGCAGTTCCATTGATCAGCCTGCTTTGGCAATTATGACTGAATGGTGTTGACACGGTAGCGGCTGTGGAAACAGTCTGAAAGAGGAATAAGCTTTAAGCAGACACTGATAGCTTTTTGCCATCTCGTGGAGGTGAATACTAAGCTCTCAGACATGAGGCTTAGTGTACCTTCCTGTCAAAAACTCCATAAACACTACTTGTTTGTTTAGACTGCAAAAGTTTGACTTCTTTGTTTGGGTTTTTTTTGTTGTTTTTTAAAATAGTGTTTCCTAACTTGTTGGCAAGAGGCTAAACTAATATAAAATTTGCACCTATCTTAAGCATTTATCAAGTGATCTTAGTGGGTGGTTATTTCTAAGTTTCATTACTGAAAAGTTTGTGTAGTAAAAGGTGACAAAAATGCAATGTGCTTCTTAAGTCCCAAAATGTGCTCTAGAAGAGTGGCTAAATACTCCCCTCTCCCAAAACTAAAGACAATTTTCCACCATCACAAAACTCACATGAACTTTAAAAAGCTTTGACAGTTTAAATCATTAGACTTGGATTACTACAGGCCCAACAAGAATGCACTTGTAGTCATGGAATTCAGCCTTCACTTGCTTCACAGCTTGAAAATAAAAGAACCCTTCAGCAAGTTAGAGGCTGCTTCTGCTCCCAACTTCCTATAGGAAAATGGTATTCACTTCCCACTTTCATTTTCACTTAGTTGATTGATGAAATAAACCAAAGTAGGACAAACTGGTTCCTAACTTACAGGGGTCACAGCTGAATATCCTGACTGACTGAAGTCTGTTCCCTAGCATGGGAAAAAAACCACCTCACAGTTTTGCTGTTGAAGTTCAGGGCTCCAGCAGAGTTGCCATTTTTGTGCTGTGCCTGATCAGTTACCAGGACTCAGGCCAGTCTGCTCAGTACACTTTATGTAGGGCAACCACAGCAGGAAAATCCTTGCTTCTTCCACCAAAATACTCAAATTATTATGCCCATACTCAAATTATTGCCATCTCTTGTAACAACAGCAAAGTCTCTGCAGATACACGAGAAACTTCTCCAGATAAGAAAAATCACATTTTTCAGACAGAGTGGTTAACCAGACCTACCACACACACAATCCAGTAACAGTGCCAATAGCAGTCACTGGACTGCACTGAACCTGCCCGTGGCAAGTGAATGGGAAACTGCAAATGAAGTAAAGATGCATTTTTCTAATGTTGTGACTGCATTTATGACTACAAAGTCATAAATGGGTGGTATAAGCAAGGTAAATGCCCAAAATTCACACAGCAGTTTGAGAGTACAGTCACAACTTTTAGCTCATTCTGCAACTGGAGCCTCATTCAATTCATAAGTAACTCTGTTTACAAGTTCCTACAGCAAATTCCACAGAATTTCAAACTTCAGAATTACTATGGCTGCTCTTAAGTCTCTATAGAGTTTTACTGTTATCTCAGTTTATAACCTGAAAATCTTAGACTTAGTACACAGGTACTTCAATTATTAATCACTCCAAGATTCAGTACTTCAGTAATTAGTAACAAAGCAAATAGCAGATGCAAGATCACTTTTAGGAGCCCAGACTGAAGTTTGTGATCTTCCCTAACCCCCTTTCTCCACTCACCATCCGGAGGTCCAAGATGAAGTTCTGAAGCCTGTTTATAGTCAGTTACAAGTTTGCATTCCTCCATCACATCAGAGATTCACCTGACCAAATGGTAGGCACTTCAGGCTTCTTTTTTTTAAAAACAGTCAATGCATAAGTTTTAACTCCTGTCAAAAGATTAAATTTAGCCACCTAGAACGCAACCTAAAATAGTCGCATTCATCTCATTTGTGTTTGTTCCTCTTCAACAAGAGAAGAGGCCCAGAGTGACTAGTTTAAATTTTTTAAGATGCTTATGTAAGTGGCCAAGATTGCCCTGCTCGAGTCAAGTGCAGTCAGTTGAACTCACATAAGCAGCTGCACTACCATGTCAGAGCAGACACATGCAAAAGGAAGGATGTGGTTTCACAGTTAGTTTAGGAATATCCGAGCCTACACTACTGCCAGAAGGTACAGTCCTGTGCTAGCACTGACCCCTCAAGGTCAGGGGACAGCCCTTGATGAGAACTGGTGACAAGGCAATGCTGGTGATTCCTCCTGAAGGTCATGTGGGGGACAGCCACTGCCTCATTTCAACACAGCACAGGGCCTCACCAGTTACAGCCAGTCATAAAAGCTCTTCTCCTCACCCCATGTTCATCCTGGGAAAAAGAACCTAGTTGCACAGTCTCTGCAAGGCCCCACTGAAGACTGTCACCAGGGTACCTCCTCCTTTTCAGCTCAAGCAAAGCCATCTGGCTCAACCTCTCCCCACATGCCACAGGACAGCCCCTAACTGGCTTATGACCCTCTGCTGGCCTTTGTCAGGAGAGCTACAAGTCAGGAAGTTTTAGATGCACCTCATGAGCACAGTAAGGACAATTACCGACCAGCCACACTCCTACTCATACAGCACAATGCGGTCTGGTCCTTGCTAACACAGGACCCTGCTAGTGATTTAGCAGGGTAGCAGAGACTTTTCCTGTAAATCTCCTTGTCATTCAGTCCACCCACATGGGGACATGCACCAGGTGGCCAAGGCAGTTTCACTGTCCCTGTTCACCTCACCCCCAGGATCTAGACCACCTAGTAGTCCTATCACCACAACCTAGCACCAGATATCTCACCATTTTCAGCTTCTTCCAACCATCACAGCCCTTCAAGAGTGTTTTTACTGGGGTGGCTCAGTAATGTTCAGAACTGGCCTTTGGCAATGCTCATAATGAGCTTCAAACAGGTCTGGTTTACAATCACTGTCTCAAAGTAACATGGATTTACTCTGTCCAGTTCAAAGCTTTTTGCCTGTGGTTATGTATAGAGCTTTATTCTCCATATTAATTTATCTAGCTTTAGATTTGACAGTAGAATGAGAACATAAAGCTTCAAGCCTATATAAATTCAGCTTTTCAGTTTTGGAGTGAGTAATCCACTTACCAAAAATGCTACTACAAAATCTACCCAGAAAACAAAGCATGTTTCTCAAGCATCTAGCCCTTATATTTTTTCCTGTCTGATAAGCTATTCCCCATGCCTTGAGGCAGCTTAAGTTCACACCACAGCTTTGGGATCTGAGACTTTGCACAACCAAGACAAGCTCCACCAAAGGAATTTGGAAATTGTCAGACTTTGATTAACAAGAAGCAAGTCTGAGGTTCAGTACCCACAATAAACAAGAGTAAGAAAAAAGAGCCACACGTGTATTCATCACTCACGAGCAGATGACAGCCTTAGCATGTACCACTGCTTTATGCAGTGTTATTTCATTTGTGGAAGTATGCATTTTTTTTTTCCCTTAAAGTTCCTTCAAAAGGTTCCTCTAACCTGGCATGCACCACTAGCAGCAGACTCCATTGGGAGGACAGCTCCACTACGAGCTACTCCACTGCTGACAAAAAAATCCAAAAGGCAAGAGACTGTGCTCCTCTCAAGTCCTAATAATTTAGTGCTTTATTACCAAATCTCTTTTAAAACACTTTAGAAATAATGTTTTATTTTAGAAACAAATGCCCAGATCTGCAGTCAACATAGCCAGATCTACCTATTGCCAAAAAATATGTGCCTGAAATCAGATTTCGTGAAGATGTTAAAACATTTCACTGTGTAAAGCAAGCTAACTGCAGAATAAGAAAAAAATCACTGACATTGTTAGGTTACATGGACTTCGGAGCTCAAGCAAGAGAACAGAAGCTGAAATTATTTGAGGTGTTAATAAAGCAGAAGTAAAGTAGTTGTGCTAGCAATGGTACAGCGTCTTCCTTACCCTCCCCAGCTGTCAGTCTCAACTATGCATATCTGAAAGCCATCTGGCACAGATCCTGCCAGCCAGTTTAAATCATTTCATGTTTCATACAACTTCAGAGTGAGGCTGACAGACAGTGCTCTAAATTAAGTATTGACTTGCACTGTATTCCAGAGGCTTTGTGAGGTTTTGCACCAGCTTCATTCCTGAGTAAAGAAAAACTGGCACATCCAAGCAACATAAAACAATTTAACATGCAATATAAACAGTGATAGCAGTAGCATTTAGAAATAAAAAAAACTGCTCAAAAGGCAGAATAAGATCCTGCTTTAGTCAATGCTATATATAAACAGCCAGGGGAGGTTAAAAAAAATACCACTTCTCAAATACTTTAATGGCTAACCATACATGTTAATCTTCTCATTTCTGGATGCATCTCCCCAGTACTATCTAGGTAAAATCTTCAGAAAGCAAGTCTGGACAAACAATACAAAAATAACTTTTCATTTCCTTCACTGTAGTATCAGAGACTAGCTAATCATACAGCAACTGTGTTGTAATACTTTTCTAATGTTTTACTTAGTGCAAAGATTTTTATGGACAGATCCAAACAATCTATTCTGGAAAGCTATTAGGCTGGCAGTCAAACTACTCTCCAATCTACGGGCAGAACAACTCCAGGGTCTTCTACATGAAGAGATTAATACTCTGCAAGAAAAGCTTTCACGAAAGGACTCTGCAAGGAAGAATCTTCCCACACTACCAATCCAAGTGCTGCTTCCCTCATGGGAGCCTCACTTCTTGTCTTGGAGAGCCCAGTCTATGCATAATGACTGTGTAGCACAAGTCAGCTACTGGTGCAGTGAGTAGATGCAAAGGAGCAGAAATGCTGCACAGAATGGGCAGTTATTGTGCTGCCCAAAACAGAGTGGAAATAGAAGTAGCTACCAGGTCACCCCACCTGCCCCTTGAAACCATTCACTCATGGTGACAAGCTAAATAACCAAGTGTAAATGAAGCTGTTGCACTGCCCTCAGTGGCTGTTGGATTACGTGAATCAAGGCAACAGCTTCAGAAAGCCACCATAAAAGTGTGCCATAGCTTCAGAATACTCAAAAAGCAATCAAGCACCTTAAATTAATAAAAGCGATGAGCAAGTCTTTTGATCAGGACTTAAAAGACTCCCATCTCTTGAAACACCAATCATCCAAAACAAATGTTTTCCAAGCTTTTGAAGAGTCATGGTGGCTATGATCACAAGTTTCTATAACTTTATAGAACTAAAATTTTAAAAAAAGCCCCATAAATAAACCTTTGCAGTAGCTACAATACTACTTTACTGCTGGTGGCCAAGCTCATTTCAATGAAGAGCACAGCCCTTTGACTATTTTTTTTTTCTACAATGGAAAAGCTCCATCAAGCTAATGTCATTTCTCTCTCCTTTTCCCATATGATGCCAATCAGGTTTTTTTTATTTGTTTTCAATGCAGACAGCTATTCTGATCTGATTCACAGATGTGGTTTATCCTATCATACACCAATGATTTTTTCTTTTTAAAAAAAAGAAATATCATATAAAATCCAAGACCTCTTGATTTCATTAGAAATGCAGTTCAGGAAGCCAAAGTACACATCACAAGCAGCAGAATCCAATCCTGAAAAAGCCATGTGGACAAGCCAACAGTCACTTGAACAACTGCAGAAAAGTTTTTGTGATCTGTATGCAAGGACTCATGTCTAAGAGTCCAGCAAAAAGAGCACTGCCACTGGTGTATGTATAGTGAAGATGATTAAGAATAATCTCATATTCAAAAATTTTAAAATTAATACCAGTGACTTTCAATACGGACATAAGAAAAGGAACACAGCATTGTGAACCTTGGGTTCAGTCCAAAGAGAGAGGTGGAATCTTCTGCCTTGAGATGGAGTTTGTCACTACTGACTATGCAGAGTACAGTACAGTACATCCCAGGCCTCCTCCTCGTAGAGGAGACACTGTACACCAAATGGTCAGAACCCAACAGTGTTGTATTCCCTGCTGCCACCTTATCTTTCTGTGAATATAAGGGCACAAGTAAGGGTAGCAGATTACAAGTGATAGGCTGTGCAGAAGTGTGTTTTAAGAACACAGTGGTTCTTGTGCTCACTAAGAATTAAGGCAGCATCCAGATCATAAGCAATAAAACTGACACATCAGAACATTGGAGTTCATCAACAGTAGGAGGCTTTGAAGGAATTTACCTACCTCTCTCCTCCCAAGCTAGATCAGCAAATAGCAATGAAACAACACAAGCCCTTAGTGCTGAGATTGGACATGCCACCTAAAACAAAGTGGTAAAACCAGCCAGATGTAGCGGCCAGTACCAAAGCTCATCAATTCTGTCATGCTCCAAATAAATCTATGCGTTCCGTAGCTGCACAGTACAGCTGCAGACAGCAATAGGGGGGGGGAGGGATACAACTTCTTTAGTCCAAAGGAAAGGCAGATAGTATTTGTCTGTCTTGTAACAGCATGTTACCTCTTATGGCACAGTAAGAGTTTAGACGTCTTTTCAGAGCTATTTCTGGGTTTTTTTAATTGCTTTTCTAAATGCCTTCATTTTCTTTATATTTCTTCTCCCACTACAGTTTTAAAATTCCAACTAAGAAAGCCTCATGACTACTTCGCAATCCACCTAAATGAAAGTAATAACTCCTCCTGCTGTCATCAGCCAGTTAAAGTAAGACTTAAGTGGCAACAGAAATCACTGTCATAATGCTTACTGGAATATGAACAGTCTGAATAGGCAGAGCCCTCCCCTCGAATTCCCTGTTCATATCAAGTGAAACCTGTCATGAAAACTAGAAATTCATTTTTATAAACTGTGTTTATAAGCTTGGTAACTTTTAAAAAAGACAAACTGAGCATTTGAGTCAAAATGAACCTTTGTAGATGGGTTGGTCTACTATTTTTCCTGATTATTTCATGTCAAGTGTTATGTCTCAGGAATCCTGTACTGCTTATTACCCATTGCCCTGTTTTGGAGATGCTAAACACATTTCTAGTTTTCACGTGCTACAAACTTTGATGTGGGCTTCAGGAAAAAAATATTTTTAATCAGCCCATTGGGCAACTAGTCTTTTCAGCCATTTGAAGTCAAAGTTAGGGAAAAACTAAGATGAGTCAGTTATTTAAAAGTTAAGAAATCTAAATACAAGCAACTCTGAGTTAGATTAGCAATTCTTAATGCTTGTGAGAAGCATCCATCCTGCACATGAATCTTCACGTTTGCTTTTTCAAACGATATCATCACATGTCCATTGCCCTCTTTGTTCTTCAATTGAGTGAACTTTGCAGAAACAATAAAAATTTGAGAATAATCAACAGGTCTGAATTTTAAAAAAAGAGCCTACTTGACTGTTGCACACACTAGATGAAGCCAGGAGACAGAGCTAATCTTAGCTTTTTTAAACACAACACTGTAAACCCTAGATTTTCTCATTTTTATTTAAAACTACACTGAACAGCAGTTTTTTACAAGTTTTAATATTATTCATTTTAAAACAAGCTGAGAATACTAATAGTCTCCATTTCAGAACTAAAGAATACACACTTCAGAATACCATTGCAATTTTATTGATCCTTTTGAGGAAACATGCAGGCATTTCTATAGAAAAATCTGCTATGGATTCAAATAGTCTTCCTTATTTCTCAGAAGATATTTACATGTAAATGCCTTGGGCTAATCATGGCCGTTCATTATTCTGCATTAAATTTTGCCAACTGAAACCTGACTTCAACTCTGAGCAGAATGCACATCCTTGATGCACTAGTGTTACATTCCCTTTAAGACCAGAAGAGAACATATATTAAAATAAACAGTTCAAACACTGAAAGACATGGCTGAGGTCACATTTCAGCGGTAAAGAATGCTCAGTGCCATTAATATTTAGTCTACCTTAATGGAAGAAATTTGAGTTAGAAGATACTTTAGGTTATCTTGTCAAGGGAGACTTGCTTGCTATGGCATTTATTGATTGCTTTGTCAAGTCCATTTTTGAAGTTTTCCTTTAAAATTGAGTACCCAACGCTAAGATCTTAAACGTTGGCAGTCAGTTGTTTCAAAGCATCCATTTTTGAGGAGGCTTTAGCAGATCCAACCTACATTTCTTCCTTCTTACTATCTTCATCTTCTGACTACTTCCAATTTACTGTATTCTTTTCCAAATAAACAGGAAAAAAAATGTAATTGCTAGATCTTCATTACTGAGCTGCAGGACACTTGCAAGCCTCTTGGCTTCCTGCTAAACTTCCACAATGTGGTTTAGAGGTTCTCAATTTTAACAGCTGACACAAGTTCTCTGTATTGTGGTCCAATACAGACCACACTTTCTAAACGTGATCCTAATGTTAGACTGCAGAGCATTTTAACTGGTAGGATCACTTAGAGATGATTATCCAACTGTATACTACATGAATGTGGATGCATGGCTCACATCATGATACATAGGCAACTTCGTGAGAAACCAATACTCCCTTTACCCAATGCTAATGCAATACTAGCCTGTTTCATGCTTTATGTTCCCAAACACATCTGCTTAATATGCAGTAGCAAGTCAATGCATGTGCGCATATGCGGAGTGCAGCCACAATCCACTTAAAAATTAGCTCTGACTTACACAATTTTCATTAGCCAGCATTTTTCTTAAAATGAATTGAAGTAGTAATGTAGGCATTCAGCACTGAGACAGCAACATGGATAGGGAAAACCCGCACGGGTCTGTACATAACACAGGATCCCTGTTTTCTGCAGATCACAGAACCTGGGTGGGTTAGCATAATGAACAGAAATAGCAGCAACATTAATGCTGTCTTCCTGACTGAAAATTTCATATTGAAGTGTACAAGTATTTCTCCTTGCTGAATTCAGTGACCACTTTTTCCACTGACACCGAGAGAGTTTCCATTCATTATGCCATAACTATTAAAGACCTTGTACATCAGAAACTATTTCTGCCAGAAGAGCTAGTAGCTTAAAGACACCCAAGTTTAATGCTATTGAAATTCACGATTTTTGGTGTTTGGAACAAGCCCTTAAAAAGATCCAACAAACAGCAGCGGGGAGGAAAAAAAAAAGGCTATACCTACCACCTTCTGAATATAGCATATGATGAACCAAGAAGCTGGCAAGTTACCTAGACAATATCTTTTCAAGTACCTAAAAACCACTATTTCAACTCAAATCTATTAGGACCCACGAGTGTTTAAAACACGTAGCAGCTTTTGGACAGGTGGTGGTTTCTCAAAGGCACACTTCACTCTGCATGTCTGCTTAGCATGTCATGACTAATGATACAAGACATAGGTTTCAGGTACATGTAAGTGGCTCATCACTTCACTTCCAAAAAGGGGCATTATTTGACTATTCATCTAGCTAGTCACCCCTCAAACACTGTGAAGCCAGATACCTGTACAAACACAGACTCGGAATGCTGGTTTAGATGAGGCACAAAACATAATCACCAGTCATTTCTGAGTAGACATCGAGGAAAGCCTCAACACCCGAAGTCACAAATTTAACAATACAGCGACATGTATGTAGTAGATATTTTTAAGGATTGGGGTAACTGGGATCTCAAATTGACAAGGAAAAACAAAAAAATAATTTGCTAGTGTACATCTTTCTTCCCCTCTAACAGGTTAACAGTCAAGCATTTAAAAAACCCATTTAACTACCAGAAAGGATTTATGTCGAGCGTGGCACAGGTATTGCGCTGCACAGGCTGCATAAAGCTGTGCCAGAAAGCTTCCCCTCGGGCGGAAAAACCTGGGACAGCTTCAACCACTGCTGCCCATTTCCAATCGCTTGTCCGTGCTCAGGACGACACCTCACTCCTCCGATAACCTCCGGAACGCTCCCGAACACGTCTACCCGTCAGTGGTCCGCAAGACTCTTAACCCTAACTGTCAAATCCACCTGACCTGAACCTGACAGCACCAGAAACCAGCCGAGAGTCCGGGTAGGCGGCGGGAACGCTGGCACTCACGCTCCCGCCGCCCAGATCGGCCGCGGCCGGTCCGGTCATCCCCGCCGGAGCCTCCGGCTCCCCAACTCACGTGGTGCCGCATCCAAAGGTGACACCGACGGCACCGCCGACTGAGCCGCTTCCCGCTGCTGACCGGCTCCGATCAGCCGTACAGCGAAGCCCGCGGCGGCTTCGCGCTCCCGGCCCAGTTCTCGGCACCGAATCCTCTGCCCGCCCGCGCCAGTCGATGGGCAGCAGGGACTAGCATCGATAAATCAAAACAACCCGCTCGCTCCGCAGCCGAAATCGGCGATCCGGGGCCGCAGCGGGGGAAAGGTGGCAGTGGGGGCGGCTACGCGGCTCCCACCCCCGCAGGATGTTTGCTGCCGTGCGGCAGCACCGGACTAATCCCGGCTACTTAACCCAGCGGGGACCGAGCACCACCTTAATCTTCCCCGTGTACGTACCCGCCCGGCGGAGTGCGCGGGGCCGCAGCGGTGTGGTGGCGGCGGCGGCGCGCACAACGGCCGCGCTCTCGGCGGGGTTCAGCCCCGCATCCACTGCCCTCAAGGTCACGCCGCGCCCCTGCTTGTCAGCGGCGACCAGGTGCACGCTCCGATTACCTGCTGGAGAAAGCGGCCACAGCTCCGCAGCGCGGCCCCCGCCCCACCAGCCGCGCCGCCTTGCCGGACGAGCCCTGCCTCGGCCGCGCAGCTCAGCGGCGAGAGCGAAGTGCCGCTGCCCCTGCCGCCGCGCCGCTGCCCGCCCTGGCCAGCGGGAGGAGATCCGCCCCGAGCCGCAGCCACTGCGCTTACCTCGGCGCCGCGAGGCCGACCCGCCTCCGCCCCACCGCGGCGCGGGACGAGGCGCCCGTGAACCTGCCGCCGCCCGCTCGCCGAGCGCACAAGGTCCCCGCGCTACCCGCCCTGCCCACGGCCGGCCCCG
>VXBP01007107.1:156084-201001 GCA_013400115.1 Rhinopomastus cyanomelas | reverse complement strand
CGACCGAATTGGGGAGAGAAGGCGGGAGGGGAGGGAGAGGGCACCGGCGCGGGGAGAGCCGGGGGAGAAGGAGGAAGGGGGAGAGCGCGGACCGTCCGCCCCGCCCCCGTAGTCTCACCGGCAGAAACGAGCGATTCGCCCACTCGGCAGTGCTCCTGCCGCCGCTCCCCGGTCTCCTTTCTCCGGAGCGCACCGGGCAGCGCGGAGCCCTAGAGCCGCGAAACCACCGCTACGGGAACCACCGGGCAGGGCGGAGCGGGGCGGGGCGCAGCAGTCCGTCTTCCCGCCCCCCTCCTCCTCCGCCCGCCGCGGTCACTCACCCGCTCCTGCCGCCCCCTCCCCTCAAGTAACCCTCTCTCCTCCCGTCGCCCCTCTCACCCGCCTGCGGAACGCCGGTCACGTGACGGGGCCCCTCACACAGCCCGGGAAGGGGGGGTCCTGACGTGAAGCGTCTTCAATGGGGGAGGCGGAGGCGGGGTCGCGATAAGCACCGCGCCTGGCGAGGGGGGGAAGGGGGTGGGAACCCACGCCTTGCCCCGCCTTGCCACCGCTGCCACTGGCGGGCGGGCGGCTGACGCGCATGTTTCCATGACGTAGTTGGGCGGGGCCACGGCGTTTGATGGAGCCCGGCGGGCTCCGGGGGTCGGTGACATTGCCATGAGCAGTTCCCGTGGGGCGGGGCTGGGCAGGGCAGGGCGGGGCGGTGCGACGCGAACACCCGCCCGTGGGTCGCCGCCAGCGGGGCCGGGAACTGCCTGGGGGCTGCGGGGATCCCCCGGCGGCGGGACAGACTCCAGTCCTGCGAGGGAGGGGCGGGGCGCGCTGCGGGGACGAGACGCGTCCGTTGCCCTGGTAGGCGGGGGCCACGCGCGGGGGCGATGCCACCCGTGAGAGGCGGAGGCGGTAGAGCGCGCGCGGCCGCACTAACGGTCCGCCTGGGCGCGGTTCTGCCCGGTACCCGGGGTCGCGAGGACGCAGCTCTGCCGGTCCCGGCCGAGCCGAGCCGTGCCGTGCCGTGCCGGCTGGGGCCTCGGGCCGCGTCGCCTCACAGCCCTCCCCCATCTTCCCGCGGGTAGCCTGTCGGTGTCTGTGAGAGCCGCGGGGAGCTCGACGGAGACTGGGCGAGGCTCTTTCTGCGGCTGCGGGGGTGACTCGCCTGCCCGAGGCGGGAGGTATCGGGTCCCCGTTTGCTCCGGAGGGGCCCGAACGAGATTGTCGCTGGCTGCCGGTGCTGGGGTCCAGCCTCTCGTCCGGCTTGTCCGCCCCTCGGGGAGTCCTGGTAGTGCCCGCAGGGGGACGGAGTAGGTGCGGGGGCCGCAGGTGTTGGGCGCGTCCCTGTTACCAGCCGAATGCTCTTCGGTTGGAGAAAGGGAAGTAAATGGGTTATGGACGTAAGTGGTCCGAGGAGACACTGGAAGTGATTGACAGGGCTGAGAATTAAACTGGAAATAAAAGACCCTGATTTCAGTTCTCTTCCAACGCAGTAGGTCACCTCCCACCTCCGCTCCATGAAAAGTCCCCATCCATAGACCGTAACGTAATCCCATAACCCCTTTGTGTGGTTTTTCGAGCCTTGTGTTGACATCCTACCGCCCCTCTGTTGGTCATCTCTCTGGGATGACTTGGCCAGCTGTGCCACAGACTGTCAGGTTCTTCGAGCCTGCCATAAATACCAGCTTCTTTGTCACCATTCCAGTGCCGCTGCTGCCAGAGTCGGGACTGCAAAAGAAATTAATTGGAGAAGCTAGTGTATCACTGTGTGTTGCAGACCCGAGATGGTGTAGAGCCTAGAGGGTTAAAGCAACAAGATGAAGTAAGCACAAAACAGCTCACAAGGACTGGCAAATAAATAAATCATCCTAACTACGTTATTATCATGGCTTCATTGTCTCTTTCTTTCTTACCTGAATGCCTGATACATTATTCTCCTTGCTCAAGAGAGGCAATCAAAAGACACTGTGAACAGTAAATGGCTCTTGCCCATTTTGGATGTTGCTAAAAATAGTACCCTACTTCTCCACTTCTAGAGGTCAATTGAAAAATCAAAATACCAAGGTAAGTGATCTTGCAGACTGCTCTTTTGAGGAAGTTTCTTGCATTTCTTACCAGAAGGAGAGTATAAAACTATCTGAACACACATAAGCTGAATTCTCTTACATTCTGTCTGCAGTTCAGCACCCTTCTCTGCACTGATCAGCAAGGCTTCCCCAGGCGCTTGGAAACTGCATGTCTTGACACAGCTTTGTAAGCCTGGCAGATGTGTTCTGCACAGTTCTGTCATACCTTCTCGCTCTCAGGAAGACAAAGTAAGCTTTGGTCCCTCTAAGAAGGAGATTGAGAGTTTTAATGCATTGCAGTTTGGGTATGTGTCTGTACTATCTTATTGTTGTCTTGAGGGAAAGTAGGTAGGTTGTGCTTCAGATCTTTCTCAATGAAATCAGAATAATATCCTATTTTTTCCCCACCAAAGAACCAAAGGTGAGAGGGGGTACTCATCAATAGTAATTATACTGCTATGGTAGAATTATCTAAGTGGATACATTTTCCAAGGCACAAAATGGTTATTATTTAATGTTCCTCTTGCACCAACATAGGAGGACAGCATAAAAACATGCAACACATGGACTGAAAGTAGGAAGACATTTCTTGCAGCTCTACAGAATCTTCTCCCTGATGATTTATAAATGTTTCCAAAATTAATCCTTGAGCTACAACACTCTCCGTATTTTTGTGAGAAAATAGGCACTCTTCTTTCTAAAGGTTAAGATGTTTAATTGACTAACAGAAAACTCTATGTAATGTAGGTCACCAGTCACATAAAGCAAGCAAAACCAAGATGCACAAAGGAATAGTTCTGGAGATCTTTCATTTTACTTTTGAGGAAACATTACCATTTTGGGAAAATTCAGTGTGGCTTGCAGACAGTCTGGAAAGGCCAGACTTGACGAATTGGTGGCAATAGCCCAATTCATTCCATGACCAGTGTTCTAAGGGCAGAATTATCATACATTTTAAGAAAAGCAGAAAATGTGTCACGGAGAACTTTAGTATGTTGCCTGAATCTGATCTACTTACTGTGAGAATTTTGCCATAGAGAGTATGCATTGAAGTATTTAAATTGTTACGATACTTGGTCAAAAATGAGTAAGGTGGCCAAGGTCTGAGTGACTACCTCACTCTCTGATATGAATGAGGAGCCTTTTGGCAAAATTGCGTGACAGATTTGAAGGGAAAGTAAAAAGTAGGGTTGTCATAGCTCTTGCATAGATTTAAACTTTATTTAACCTTTAATCTATTTTCTTGACTATCCTGCTAGTGCTGATCCTGTTCGATCTCAGTCAATGAATCAAATGTGATGAAAACGGAGAGCACAGAAAAAGTGTGAGAAGTTGGGGAGATGAGCATCCAAAGCTACAATGGGGCTTGCAGAGTTGAACATTTTTCATGCCAGTTGGACTCCTCCCAATGGACATTCTTCCCCTAGTACTAGTGTTTAACCACTCTCTTCCAACCACCCTGGAGAAGGTTCTTTCCTGTTCCCCCGTGATCCTGGGCAGAGCCCTGCCCCCCATTCCTGCCGGGATCTGAAGGCTGTGTCTTGTGATGGTTCCAGTATCCTGTATCCTATCAGATCAATCTGTTGCCTAAAAGACCAGACAACCATCTAGATAAGCCAACAATTGACCTCTGCCCATCTTGTATAGTTGTCACAATGACTGAATTGTTCTATCATTCACTCATGCAGGCTAGCAACGACCTTGCGAAACAAAACTATATCACACATTTCATTCATCCTGAAGTTGTCTACTTCTCTCTTAGCTTATCTCTAAACCTTTGCATTTTTATCAGCTAAAAAAGTCTTTCTCCTAACTGCTCAGGAGTTCAGTATATGACCATAACTTGTTTCCTGCTTTGAATGCATACCATAATATTAAATACTTCAACTATTTTTAAAATTCTATTACATTTCCTTCACATAATTTTATTTTTTTCTTTTAGCTTTATGTTCATTTACTGTAATACTGCAGGATCAGCAGTGTGAAAGATAAAAAAGAAATAAAGTAATATGCAAAGCAACAGTTATTGCACAAATTATTTTTTCATATACATTTGAAGTATATCAGAAAAAGCTACACTGGACTTCATATGTTAATTGTCTCTTCTTTACATGTTCTTTTCAGATGCCATCACGGCACCACAGCTTTACAGTCCCAGCAGACAGATAAACGAGTAGACACATATTTCATAAATGAAGGTGTGATGTCTGCAATGCAAAAAGCAAAATAGCAAAGCATGGAATTCTGGAAGTGATGAAGAATCTGACCAGTTAAAGGACTTGGATCAGGCATGGGAGAGAAGAATAAAAGAGAACAGGGGAGAATAACCGTACTTCACATTGCTACAAAGAGCAGAAAATATAACAAGATTGGGAAGCTTTTAATGATAAACTTTAAAAAATAAATATAGGTGTGGGAAGTTTACGTTAGACATTAGCTAAAGCTTCTTCGTTTAAATTATGATCAGGCACTGGAACAGACTGCCCACGATTGTGGCTGAATCACCATTCCTGGATGTGTTTAAAAGTCGTGTAGATACGGAGCTTAAGAACATGATTTAGCAATTGTCTTGGTAGAGCAGATTAATGATTGGACTCGATGATCTTGAAGGTCTTTTGTAATATGATCGATTCTATGATTCCATGTGATGAGACAGTGTGACCATGGCTGCCTTCTAGAAAGTGAGAAATGACTGGTGAATTAATGTGTGCCACTGGAAATAGCATACTAGCAGAGCTCAAAAATACATACAACAAGCACTTGGCTACCTTCACTAGAGTGACTTATTATACAGAGCACTTCCCCACTTTGGAGCTTACACTTTCTTCCACACAGCTAGACCCTTCCTGCTTCATCACTGAATTCCTAAAACATGGCCAAAGTTTCAAGGAAGACTTTTCTGGAAGCAATTTGGTCCAGTTACTGGGAGGGTTTGTTAAAAATAATACTGCTGTTGCCCATCTCCCTAAAGCTTCTCTTAGCCATCATCTTTCCACGCTGATCCTCGATATGGAGATCAATTGTTCAGGCTGCTTACCTGTGACCCCAAGATTCAAAATGCGTGAGTATGCATTTTAATTACCAATGTGCAAATGTGGGTTGGGGCAGGGAGTGACGCAGTATGTACAATTTCACACTGAAATGAAGTGTTTGTTCCTTTGATTCATGCTACTGTGGGTACTTCTAAATGTGCTCCTTTTTAAGGCTTCTTTGCTAAATTTATCTGATGAAGTTTTGGTCTTGTATTTGAGAGCTGATGTTAGTTTCTGAAGTTTTCATTGATTTAACTGTTTCTGTGCGCCTGTTCCAATTCCTGCTGACTGAGTATCTTGTTCATATATTGTAGTGTTGTGATCTGCTCCTCTTTGATCAAGTAAGAAGGGGTTTGTTTATTTTTCCTCCCAAGATAAGAAACAACATGGGTAACTAAGGTATCTCTGTCTCAGGCTAACATCAACTTTACTGATAAGACTGAGTCACACTCCAGACTCACAAAACCTGGTTTTAGGAAGAGTAAATGTAGTCCCTCCTCTCTCTCTTCAGTGCTGAATAATTGTTTTGAGAAGAGCAATAAATTGTCTCTCGGCAACGGTACTTCAAAGTCCTTCGGATGAGAAAATAGACAATTCAGTTAAACCCGAAGTTCCTTTGGCAAACATTAACATTTCTGCCCCTTGGCGATTTTTCACGATGGTTTTGAAACATTTAAGGGTCATTAGAGCTAAGAGCTCCCATTCTGCATTTCCTTGAAGGAGGAGCATCAGAAAAAGTGCACTATCTTGTTCCTACTACCTTAAACAAGAATTAATCATTCCAGTGATGGAAGCATAATTGGGTAAGTTGCTTTCTTTGTTGATCAGATACAGCTGTAAGTAATCTTGGCTGTTTTTAAGATTAAGAAAAACATCCCACTTACCTAAACCTACATTTAAAAAATTTTAATAATGACCTGTTTTACCTGCACAATCTAAAACCTTGAGTTCAGCCTTGCAAGTCTTACTCAGGAATAATAACTTCCAGATTACAAATAGCAGATCTGAAGAATATCAAGATCAGCGTTTGGATATCTGTGAAAAGATATGGATATAAAAAATCTAGTGCCCAAACCTTAAAGTGAATCACTCTTCACAGCAGTACAGATAAAGTATTACATTAAAAGTACATATGTAAAACCAAGCACGCCTAGAGTGCTTAGGCATAGGTTATGGACAGTCAAGAGGACAGTCTTGACTAGGACATTGTGTCTACCATGAGGAAATAATAACTATAAATATTCATATAAGGAAGAACTTTAAAGTATAATGTAGAATGTTGCTTGCTGGCTCTCAAAACTGAGGGAAATTAACTGAGTTCTTGTGACATCAACTATATTTATATTATGTACTAGTAGAAAAGATTAATAGGATTTTCCTTTCCCTAAGTTCCCTTTTTGTCAGTTGGATGACATGGCAGCCTTGTATTGAACCACCAGAGTTTAAACATGTCATGATATGGGCACAACTAGTAATTGGACTGCTGTAGGTTATTTTCAGGCTGCAGCAGGTTATGTAGAGGCAAAGTCAGTTTGGTCTAGGACAGAAGTGCATTAAAAGATAGAATATTTTGTACATAACAGCAGTCCAAACATTGACAATGTTGTTATCAGTTCTGACTGAATTCAGTGAAATCTGGACATGTTTAATAATTACTAAACAGACACCTATGCTACTAAAACCACTTTTTAAGAGGGATTTAAAAATTAATCCCCATAGAATACTCTTAGACCTATTCAATTATAGATGTGCAGTAAATCTTAAATTTATTTTTTATGTTTCAGTCAGTTTGATGTTAAACACCCCTTGATTGGTTTCATTATTCAGCCAGTTCTCAATGCCTTTCACCTCCAAGCCCCAGCAGTGGCTTTGGAACTGCAAGCCACACACAGAATGGTCAATGGGAATATCAGAAAGGGCCACACCTGGTCTGTTGGACTATAGTTAGAAGCAAATGTGTGAGATCTTCCTCGTAAGGAATGGTCTTTCAAAATGTTAAGGGCTGGTCCCCTGGTCTAAAGCATCTGAGAATTACTAGTCTAATACATTCATACAGATTATCACATCTTTACGTACTGTTAATGAATCAGCCTCTACAGGAATACTTGTTCTACAGGTCACTGCAGAAGGACTTGTAATGGCACTGCAGAGCCGGAGGTTTAAATGAAGCTCAGTTAGAATCACTTCTCTCCACTGTCTGCTCTGCACTAAGACTAATTAAGAGGAGAATTTAGTTTCATGATGGGGAAGACCCAAGTGTTCGTATGTCTCTCCTGTACACAGGGAAAAGGCAGAAGTAAAAAAAAAAGAGTAAAAAATTCAGTTATGTCACAGTGTAGTTTCAAAAACAGCTGAGCTAGATATTTGGTATCTTCTAGAGGTCTTAAGTGTTGAGCTACACTTTTCCACTAGTTTTTCCTTTGCATAGCTCCCTTTGCCTTTTTAAAAATCCTTTTAGGTACTTTCTCCTTTGCCTTACATTGAGCTTTATTTTTTTCAACTTCAAGTAACACCTTTCCCACACTTGCTACCAGACAAGGAAAACCAAAACAACCCCCAAGAACGACACCTGGAACCAATGTATCAGATGATGAGTTTGCAGTTTGTGCTGTTGGAGTGTGATATTCTTCCTCTTGCCGATATGGATAGGATTTGTTTGTCCCAATACGAGCATCTAAGAGAGGCACATCTAGACATGTGCTAGCAACTCCAGGCTCCTTTTATAGTCAATGGTGAAAAGCTGAAGCCTCCATAAGGCAATATATGTAACTTTAAGTTTGATATTTTGGATAATTCTGTAGTTGTCTCTATTTAATCTTTACTTTTGGAGCTAAACAAGGATGAGTAGTTTAAGTGCTACCTCTTAAATGGTGAACTGTGGATATGTGAGGTGAACTTGTCTTCCAGCCTGCAAGATTTTCTGGACTCTCTTAGTCCACCAGCTGTTATTTTCAAGTGGCCACTGAGCTAGACAATGTATGCCACGAAGATGAAAGTAGAAAAATATGCTAGGAGAAATGGTTTTTAAAACAATCCATTGCTAATGACATGATCATGAGTAATGACATGAGTGAAATGTGTCTGAGTCCAGTGTAGCTATCTGTGAGGAAAGGAATATTTGTGTGCAGAAGACTCTGGACTTAAATTCCACTGAGCTGATGGATCAGAGTCCTGATAGACCCAGTGCAGAATAAACTCTCCTGAGATTTCATGCTTTGCTGCTAGACCAGCCTCCATGAGAAGGAAATTAGTGTGGGTGCCATACTGAAATTTCTCAAGGGTAAGGTGTCAAATTGGCAGCACTATCACAGCCTGTTTTGAAAATGATACTGAGACTTGAGTGACAAGCTTTCATCCTTCTAATTACTATATGTTTGCCTGCTTTCCACCTTCACATGGTTCTGTGGAAATCCACAATGCTCTGATGAAGTTAAATATTAGCCCCTGGAAAAGTGTTGAGAATCCCCTTCAAAAATAGAGTTAATGTGGGAATAAATAAATATAAAAAAAATATAACTATACCTAAAGGTCATAGAACCATTGAATCATAAAACTCTTTTGGTTGGAAAAGACCTTTATGATCATCAATTGCAACCTTTAACACAGTACTAAATCAGGTCCCTTAGTACCACACCTACATGTCCTCAAACTGCCTCCAGGGATGATGACTCCACCACATCCCTAGGCAGCCCATTCCAAAGCACAATGATCCTTTCAGTGAAGAAATTCTTTCTAACAACCAATCAAAAACTCTCCTAGTGTTACATAAGGCCATTTCCTCTCTTCTGATCTCTTGCTGCTTGGGAGAAGATACCAATCCCCTCCTCTCTACAACTTCCTTTTAGGTAGTTAAAGAGTGATAAGGTCTCCCCTCAGCCTCCTTTTCTCCAGAACCAAATAGGCCCAGCTCTCTCAGCTGCTCCTCACAGGACTTGTACTCTAGACCTTTCACTAGCTTCATTGCCCATCTTTGGACCCACTCCAGCACCTCAGTGTCCTTCATGTAGTGAGATCCCCAAAATGAACGCCACACTCGAGGTGCGGTCTCACCTGTACCGAGTACAAGGTGCAAACACTTCCCTAGTCCTGCTGACTACTCTGTTTCTGATACAAGCCAGGATGCCATTAGCTTTCTTGGTTGATCTCAAACTGGCTGTCAACCAACACCCTGGGTCCTATTCTGCTGGGCAAATTTCCAGCTATTCTTCCCCAAGCCTGTAGCGTTGCTTGGGTTTGTTGTGACCAAAGTGCAGGACTGAATGCTTGGCCCTGTTGAATCACATATCACTGACCTCGGCTCATTGATTCAGCCTGTCCAGATCTCTCCGTAGGATCTGGACCGGATGACAAGAGGATTTACCTCCATTCACCATCAATGAAGAATATGCCTGTTGAAGCCATAAGCAGAATGCATTCAATACCTCAGCCTTTTCCTCATTCTTGGTCACTATGTTTCCCCTTGCATCCAGTAGAGGATGGAAACTCCTCCTTTTGCTGTTAATGTATTTATAGAAACATTTTTTTTTGCCTTCTATAGCAGTAGCCAAATTAAGTTCTAGTTGGGCTCTGGCCCTTCTAATTTTCTCCCTGCACAGCCTCACAAAATCTTTGTATTTTTCCTTTGTTGCCCATCCCTTCTTCCACAGGCCATAATCTTCCTTTTTCTTCCTGACTACCAGACAAAACTCTGTTTAGCCACAGTGGTCTTCTTCCTGTTAGAATCATAGAATCATTAGGGATTGGAAGGGACCTCAAAAGATCATCTAGTCCAATCCCTCTGCCAGAGCAGGATTACTTAGACCAAGTCATAGAATCAGTCACAGTTGGAAGGGACCACAGGATCATCCAGTTCCAACTCCCCTGCCATGGGCAGGGACACCCCACCCTAGATCAGGCTGGCCAGAGCTTCATCTAGGCTGGCCTTAAGCACCTCCAAGGACGGGGCCTCCACCATGTCCCTGGGCAACCCATTCCAGGCTTTCACCACTCTCACAGTGAAGAACTTCCTCCTCACATCCACTCTAAATCTACCCATCTCCAGCTTTGCTCCATTCCCCCTAGTCCTGTCCCTACCTGACATCCTCAAATGTCCCTCCCCAGCCTGTTTGTAGGCCCCCTTCAGATACTGGAAGCCCACAATAAGGTCACCTGGGAGCCTTCTCTTCTCCAGACTGAACAGCCCCAACTGTCTCAGTCTGACCTCATAGGAGAGGTGCTCCAGCCCTCTGATCATCCTCGTGGCCCTCCTCTGCACACGCTCCAGCATGTCCACATCATGTTCTTTTCCTTATTACTGACGTTTCCCTCTGGCATATCCCCTTCTATTTTAATTTTGCTCAGAAGACAAGAAGAATTATCCATTTTAGAAAAGAATTAGGAAGCCCAATGATTTTATGTGGGAACCACATAAAATTGTGTTATTTTTAGAAAAGGAACCAGAAGTGTTGTGGTAGATAATTATAGAATTATAGATGATTGTTAACCATGAGAAATAAAACCATAAATGGTTAGTTAAGACCTGTAAAGCCAGAAGGCAGGTAGTGTTGTACAGATAAAGCTTTTCCTCCTAACTCTGTTCCTCTTTTCCAAATTTGATTAAAAACTTCATGAAGGGTTAAACTGGCATTAATATTGAGATAGATAAGAACAAATTTTTTTTTTCCCTTCTCTCAAAACTTTTTGTTTTGAGGCAGGGGGGTTTTTGAATAGCTGACTACAACCTATTTTCTTGTTCAATGCGTTCCACACCTTTGTTTGAATTCTTATATTTCGTTTATAGTTGACAAAAGTAAATAGAGTTATGTGAGAGGCAGAAACAAATATCATAAGTATCTCATAATTGTCATGCTGCTGTCCACCAGGACCCCCAGGTCCCTTTCTCCTACACTGCTTTCCAACAGGTCAGTCCCCAACCTATACTGGTACCTGGGGTTGTTCTTGCCCAAATGCAGGTCTCTACACTTACCCTTGTTATACTTCACTAAATTTTTCTCCCTGCCCAGCTCTCCATCCTGTCCAGGTCTTGCTGAATGGCAGCACAGTCTGCAGGGGTGTCAGAGACACCACCCAGCTTTGTGTCATCAGCAAACCTGCTGATAGTGTACCTAATTCCTCATCCAAGTTATTCATGAATAGATTGAACAGGACTGGTCCCAGCACTGATCCCTGGAGCACTCCACTAGATACAGGCCTCCAGCTAGGCTCTGTCCCACTGACCACCACTCTCTGCCTTCTATCCTGCAGCCAGTTCACCATCCACCTCACTACCCGATCATCTAGACCACACTGCCTCAGTTTGGCTGTGAGAATGCTATGGGACACTGTGTCAAATGCCTTATTCAAGTCAAGATAGACCACATCCACCGCTCTGCCATCATCTATCCACCTGGTTATGGCCTCGTAAAAGGGCTTTCCCTTTGTGAAGCCATGCTGACTGTCCCTAATGACCCTCCTGTCCTTGATGTGCCTGGAGACAGTGTCCAGGACAAATTGTTCCATCACTTTTCCTGGGACAGAGGTGAAGCTGAGTGGTCTATAGTTACCTGGGTCTTCCTTCTTACCCTTTTTGAAGATTGGAGTGACATTTGCTATCCTTCAGTCCCTAGGCACCTCTTCTGAGCCCCAGGACCTAGCAAAGATGATGGAGAGTGGCTTAGCAACGACTTCCACCGTCTCCCTTAGCACGCATGGGTGCATCCCACCTGGGCCCATGGATTTGTGTACATCCAGCTTGATCAACTTATCCCTAACCCAGTCCTCATCAACCAAAGCAGGCTCATCTCTTGCCTCAACTTTTCCTCTGGAATCTCAGCAGTCAGGGGCTTGATAGCAAGACAGCTTCCAGAAGTATAGACAGAGACAAAAAAGGTGTTGAGTATCTCTGCCTTCTCTGCAGAGCACCCACCAGGGCACCCACCTCATTCAGCAGGGGGCCTATGTTGCCTTAGTTTCAGTTTTACCTGCAATATATTTGCAGAAACCCTGTTTGTTGCCCTTGACCTCTCCTGCAAGGTTTAATTTCAAGGAGGCCTTGGCTTTTCTAGTTGCATCCCTACATTGTCTCATCAGAGCTTTATAATCACCCCAAGTGGCCATCCCCTCCTTCCACGACCTTCCATGACTTTCTTCTTCTTCAGTTTGCCTAGCAACTCCCTGTTTAACCACACAGGTCTTCTGGCTCCCTTCCTTGACCTCTTTCTTGTTGGAATGCTGTTTTATTGTGCTTCAATAAAGTGGTTTTTGAATGTTAACCAGCTATCCTGAGCTTCTTTACCTGCCAGTACCCTTTTCCATGGGATTTCCCCTAGCAATTGCTTGAAAAGGCCAAAGTTAGCCCTCCTGAAGTCCAGGGTTGTGATTCTGCTAGCTATTCTGTTCCTACCACACGAGACCCTCAACTCCACCATCTCATTGTCACTGCAACCAAGGCTGCCTTCAACCTTCACTGCTTCATCCAGACCTGCCTTGTTGGTGAGTACAAGATCCAGTAGTGCTCCTCTCCTAGTGGACTCTTCCACCATTTGCATCAGGAAATTGTCAGCAACGCACCTAAGGAACCTCCTGGACTCTGAGTGACTGGTTGAGTGGGTCTTCCAGCAGTTATCTGCATAGTTATCTGAGAACCATGAGAACCATTGTCGTCCATCTGCAGTACTAGGAAGCTTTTACTTGAATATTTAAACATGCACTTATTTTCCATCGTTATAAGAATAAGTGATTTATTTTTTTTCTTAATATATTTCATCTTTATTGCACTCCTGATACATAGGCCACAGCAGTATTTGATCTGAAGCCTCATGGTATGTGCAGACTTCATCTACATCAGGAAGTATTTTTAAAACAGAAATAACTGGGCACATACAATTTAATTCATAGTTCATCTTTTCCCAGTTTTTATCTGTGGCCCGCTATGTGCAGAGGAAGAACAACATTTCAGAGTGTTCATATCTTTCAAGAAGCGATAGGAGGAAAGGAAGAAAATTAATCAATAAAGTCCCGATTCCACACACCCCTACTCAGCTAACACTTTGTCTGTGTTGACCTATTGTAATAGAAAGACATTTATTAATTCATCTGAGTAAGAAGAAATTGGAGGAGTAATGGATCTCAAGCATGAGTCTCTGAGTCATTGTATCTTAGCTATTAATTCAGTGACTGGTTCAGTCTAGCCCCCTCAAATTTTTCAGGGCTGTCTTTACAGGCATTCCATTGGTTTACAGGAATTAAACGCTAACTGAGCAAGAAAATACGATTAATTAATCGTATGGAATTAATTCGCCTGAATTCCAATTTGTTTGGTCTGCGTTTTGAACCATTAGTGAAATAAGAGGGGCAATAAATCCAAAATGATCTTAAATACATTTTTAGAACTTAAGAAGGTACTGCATATTTATGCCATAATCTGTATAAACATCAATGTCATCATCTATTTCCACTTGGCTTTAGACACACGAGTTGTTTTTTGCTTTATTTTCAAACGTGATTCATGAGGTTATTCTATGCTTCTTATACAGTATTTCTTCTTTCCTGATAATGCCTATTTGTTCTCTCTTTTTGGCTTGTTTTTCCATTTTTACCTCAAAATTACTTACATTTAGTTGATGACTAGGTTATCTGTTTAATTAATAAAATCATTACAGAATAGTTACCATATTATGCTGTGTATTAAATGTCTTTGGAGAAATAACTTTTAGTATTTGGTGCTTCCATTTTATTTCTCTACAGTGTTATTATACTGTGATACATACTATGTATGCATTCATAATGATTTATATGATTGCAAAGCCAGAAATAAGTCTAAAATATTGTCAGGTTTCCTGGAAGAAAGAGAAGTTTCACTTTATCAAATGTCAGGAGTAACAGGTGGTATTTTGTAAACTGTCGAAGACATGTTAAAGGTTCATGAGGATTCAGATGAGCTGACATAATGTCCATATACATTGGCAAGACAATAAGTAAACTTTTTATTGTAGGTAAAAAGGAACAGCCTTCTAATGGACCATCAATGCAACTAATTCACTAAATACCATATAGTGGGCAGTGTCAATCTTCTAACAGTAAAGAGCAACTAGGGAAAAGATCTCCATGTTTTATTCTTGTCTTCCTTGGTATTTGTTTTCCTCCATAGTTAGTATTTATCCCATCAATGAGGTTAATATTTCTTCAAGAAACAGATATAGTGAAAGAAAATATGTATCAACTGTGTATAAGATTAGTTTGTTCTCTAAATTTTTCATTTCCATAATAAAGTTTACAATCGTTATTTTTAAAGATATCTACTATGATATATTTATTATCCTTTGGTACACTTTAAGTTTCATATGCTGTTCACTCATTAAATTTCATTTACAAGATAATAACAGGGATATATTTTTATGAATATAGCTTGATATAATTGCTACTCCCTACTTAATGATACCATTGCCTTGCAATTAAACAATTTGCTTTACCCATAGAAAAGTTTTCCATTAGATCTTTTTCCTTTTTGCCCATTGAATTGCAGCCAATTCTTTGGTAAAACTATTTGCTTTTCCATCACACGCTTTTAGCCTCACATTTAATGCACACTTAAGTATTCTACTGAACTCAGTACATTTGATGTCACAATTGCAAGGTTAAAAACATTTGATTTGTTGGGTGTTGCCATAGAAGAAAAAACAATGTTGCCTCTGAAGATTTGAATGGGATATAAACTGTCTTTTATAGCCAGTATAAACCCATGAGGGCTATGCAACTGTGGGGTAACAGTGATACACTTTAAATAGGACAATTATTCTAGTTTCTATTTCTGATCAAGGTTTGTCTTCCTTTAATCACGCCGGGGTTATATGGTCTTTTGCTATAAAGACATGCAGTCTTTCACTAAGTTACATAGAGTAGCAAGAGAGTTCTATCTGTATTACAGTGTCTACTCATCAAATCTGTAATCAAGCACCACTTGAGTAATGGTCTCAAGTGTTGTGGCACAACCAAGTTCTAACATCAGCATCACACTCTGTCTGACGGAGACCACTGCACAGGTCAGATACGTTTTTCAGATACATTCTCTCTTGGTTTGTGGTTGTTGATTCATCCACAAAGCACCTTTCTGTCATGCAACAGCCTGAAAATCCTTTGAGTGTATTCCCCTTAGAAGACCCACACACAATGTGACAGCAGCACCCATTAGCTCTTCTTCAGTAAAAAATCCCTGTAGCAAGTGAAACATAGCCTCAAGGTGCTTTCTAGATATTCTTTACTAAAAATTACCCTCCATAGAATCACAGCATCACTATGGTTGGAAAAGACCCTTGGGATCATCAAGTCCAACCATCATTTTGTCTAAGCTGTGGGGAACCTGGTGGTGGGGAAAAATAAGGCCTGAATCAAAACATTAAGCCAAATCTTAGAAATGTAAATTCAGTATATGTCTGAGATATATGAGGGGAACAAAGCACATTCTGCGCCAGCCTTACCTCTTCTGAAGATGTCCTCTGCTAAAGCTGAGAATGAAAACTCACCTGTATGTCCCTATGACCATATAGTTTGATCTGTTTATACACTCATTACGCTTGTACCTATTCATATTCGTGGTTCTTCAGGAGGTGACAAACAGTAATCAATCATATCATATATGAATCATATAATGTGTTGGATTGGAAGGGACCTTCACACATATGTGACAGCACAGTTTACCCACTCCAGGTTGAAATCTTGTCTAATGGCTAAGCCAGATCCTTAACTAAGTTTTTCTGCCTTTTGTTTAGTTTTTACATCAACTACTGCATATTACATCTCCAGATTTTGATAATGTAACCACTTAAGCCAAATGGCCACTATGATTAAGGCAGAAACATTTTTTTATTTTCTAGGGCAATTAATTAGATATCCACACTGTCACTCCCACTCTTAAAATAATCTCCATATGTTCAGTTATCCTAGGAAAAAAAAAATGAAAGAAGAATCTGGAGGGAAAACTCATAGCCACATCTCTGCAACATTTTTTCAGACACCTAAATTTCTGTCAGTGCTTTGGGAATCCATAACCCCATTTATACAAGCTTAACTAGTCAGCACACTTTGTAATTTCCACACAAACAATGGCCATGACAATTTCGATCATATATTTGAAATAGAAAAGAGAAAAAAATCAGAAGTTTCACTCATGAGATTTTAGTACTTTTATTACATCACAGAATCAGAATCACAGAACATTAGGGATTGGAAGGGACCTCTAAAGATGCAATCCCTCTGCCACACCAGGACCACCTAGACCAAGTCGCACAGGAACACATCCAGCCGGATTTTAAATGTCTCCAGAGGAGACGACTCCACTATCTCCCTGGGCAGCCTGTTCCACTGCTCCATCACCCTCACTGTGAAGAAGTTCCTTCTCACATTTATATGGAACCTCCAGCTTACACCCATTGTCCTTTGTTCTATCATTAGATGACACTGAGCAGAGCCTGGTTCCTGACACTCACTTGTCACATATTTATAAACATGAATGAAGTCACCCCTCAGTCTCCTTTTTCCAAGCTAAAGAGATTGAAATCCCTCAGCCTGTCCTCATCAGGGGGGTGTTCTACTCCCTTCATCATCCTCATGGCTCTGCACTGAATGCTCTCCAGCAGTTTTGTGTCCTTCTTTAACTCAGGGGCCCAGAACTGGACAGAATACTCTGGATGTGGTCTCACCAGGGCAGAGTAGAGAGGGAGAAGAACCTGTCTTGATCTGCTAACCAGCCCTTTCTGATACACCCCAGGGTGCCATTGGCGTTCTTGGCCACAAGAGCACATTGCTGTCCACCAGGATCCCCAGGTCTCTTTCTCCTACTCTGCTCTCCAACAGGTCAGTCCCCAACCTATACTGGTACCTGGGTTTGTTCTTGCCCAGATGCAAGACTCTACACTCGCCCTTGTTATACTTCATTACATTTCTCCTTGCCCAGCTGTCCAGCCTGTCCAGGTCTCACTGGACGGCAGCACAGCCTGCAGGGGTGTTGGCCACTCCTCTCAGCTTTGTGTCATCAGCAAACTTGCTGACCATGCATGCCAATCCCTCATCCAAGTCATTAATGAATAGATTGAACAGGACTGGTCTCAGTATCAACCCTTGTGGAACTCCGCTAGATCCAGGCCTCCAACTAGACTCCTGTCCCACTGACCACTACTCTCTGGCTTCTATCTTGCAGTCAGTTCACAATCCACCTCACTACCCTCTCATCCAGACCACACTCAGCTTGGCTGCAACACAGTTTAGTAAATTTACATGTGACATAGCACTAAAAATTTGCATATAATTTCTCAAGTTACTAATATTATGATAGATTGTCTCCAGTTCATTTAATGTCTTTTTTCGCTAATTAAAAAATCCATACTTTCTTAGTATTTTGTTTTGCATTACCAGAGTTCTAACAGGTCTTGTAGGATACTGGTTTGGATCATGTTTTAAATTAAGTGCCTTGTGTAATGGGTGGTCTCGGGTAAAAAAAGATATATCGAAACCACTTCTGAAATTATGGAGCACTGTAGCACAGGAAATGTGAATAACTTACAGCTAGTGAAATCTAGAAATATATCCTGTAACCACTTATGTATCCCTGGCCTGACATACTTGTTTTCTCTGTGTAACTTTCTTGTGTTTTAAGGCATTAAAATATTCCCAGAAGTTTACACCCTCACCTGAGCATTTCCATTGCACAAGACACAGTGTGACTGACCATCAGATAACAGACTTTGACATTGCATTGGGTCTGGCTCAGACAGTTAATTTTCCCCAGAGCAGTCCTCATAATGCTGTGCTTTTTGTTGGTAGCTGGAGTGGTGGTGATAACACACCAATGTTTTTGCTACTGCTGAGCAGTGCTGGTGTTGCATCAAGGTTGTCTCTCTAACATTCCCTCCTCACCCACAGGCTGGCAATGGGCAAGATCTGTGGGAGGAGACATAGCCAGCTCAGTAACCCCAAACTGATCAGAGTGATACTCTGTACCACATGATATCTGCTCGTCAATAAAAACTTCAAGAAAGGAGAAGGGGGTGGGTGGTATTTGTTCATATGATGTTCCAGAGCAAACACTCCCTACTGAAGCCCTGCTTCTCAGGAAGTAGCTGGACATTGCCTGCTGATGGGAAGTATAGAATAAATCTTTTCTTCTTCTGTTACTTCCATGTGTGGCCTTTGCTTTTGCTTTATTAAATTGCCTTTATCTTGTCCCTTGAGATTTTTCCATCTTATTTTCTCCCCACCTCCTCCATCCTGCTAAGCCAAGGTCAACCCACTCCAAGCACACATGCACAAATCTTTCACACAGGGCTGCACAGCTAGCAAGAATCAGATTCGTCCTCTCTTTTAGCCTCATGCATACCAGTGTTTAGGGTGCTTTCCATATAGATCTGGCCTTGGCAGGCAGTTTTCTTCTCCTAGTTTTTGGAAAGGGCTATGACAAATGAATCCTAACCCTCCACTGAAGTTGTTGAACCATGCCAGTGCTATAATTATTTGTTCTACAGAACCTGAAGGCATATCAACCTGCAGGATTTTATAGTCTCCATAAACAAAAGCAGATTAAGGAGGAAAGGCTTCAAGTTTTTATGTAAAGATCTGCTTTTAATATGCCTTATCTTAGTTCAGTGACCTTCCTGTCTTTAAGGTTTCACTTTTAATTTCTACATTTTCTTGTATCTAAGGATCTCATTAATTACTGGGTTCTATGATTTCTTCCAGTGACTGCCTACTTGCTCACTTTTTTTGATCTCAAGAATGTTATTCCAAATGTATATCTTTAAGACAGAGCAGACTGCTTAGTTGCTTAGTTATAGCCACACCTGTGTTTGGGTTTTTCTTTTATGAGGAGGTTGAAGAAGAGTGTTAGAGTTTAATCATTGTACTCAGAAGCAGAAGGTCTCCCTTCTTTTCCTGCATTTTTTTCTTCCTTTGATCCCTCCTCTCTTCTTCCTTCTCTACTTCCCTGCCCTTTGACCCACTGAGGAATTCGGTGAGATTTATGAATTGATTGTAACTACATAAACAGACATTAAAAGAATTGCTCTTCTATGTAAGGGCAAATAAAACAGGAGTTTGGTGAGAAAATTTCCATGGAAACAATAGTTCAGTGACAATGAAAATTATTTCTCACTACAATGTGCTAAAATAACTTCACAAATAACTTCATAATATTGGACAATTTTTTATTGATGTCATGGCAGGCAAAGCCATTGTATTTTTCATCTGGAGGATAATGTGGCTTATTTTAAGTTCAGCATCCCTAATTCTTGAAGAGGAGAACTTTGCTTTTGCCAGCCTGTTTTTTAAAGTAAATTCTGACTTTGGATATTTTCATTATGTACAGATACATAAGCACCTATGTCTGGTGACTTGTGCAGTTAGCTATATCTAATTGAATGATACTGGTTGATTTTATAAAGTAGGTTCATGCTTTGTTTTTCCACAGTGTTTCATTTTTCTAGTGAACTAAAATTTCAGTGGAAATATCTGAAACACCTTAGTCACGAAAGGAGCTAGTTTCTATGAAATGTACACCTGCACGGATCACTTGGTCAACAGATTTGTCTGGCAGGGATTTGTGGTCATCTGATGTGGTCATCATTCCAGTCAGACTAGAAGGTTTGGAACTGAAAGGGCTAAAGTAAATATGTACACTTTTCCATTTTTTGCAGACTACTTAAGGAGAAATTGTCTGTAAGGGTAGTTTGAAAGAAGAGAAAATATTCCTGTGTCCATTCCTAACTGATGGACTCTTGGGGCATTCAAGGTGCCTGGGCTTAGAAGTCTTGTATTTAGACCTGGTACTTGTAAAATAATCCCTGACTATTTTTGTTTTCTCCTTTGAGTAAATGCAGATGTATACTTGAAAAGGTCATGCAGAAGTTCAGTTGCTCATGATTACAATGTGGGTTTTTTTCTGTGAAAAGGTATTTCTAGTTTACAGTGGTAGTTGGAACTGGATCCTAGTAGACAGCTGGATTGTGGGTTTGGAGCCTAGGAGGAATGTTAGATGAGTTGGTCTGTGTTCTCAAACTGAAAAGTAGCACTTGGATTCTGTACAGATGATGAAGGTCTCAAAATGGAATGCAGATACCGAAGTCTCTTCAGTTACACACGAGTGTCCACAACTGAGCACTTTAGTAGATGTTGCAATGGTGAACAATACAGCTTACTTTCTTGTGGTAACATTTCTGCCAAGGAATTGATCTTATGTGTTAGTTCGTGAACCACTCCATAGGAAAAATAGTTCAGCAGTCTAAGTGCCTTCAGAAATTATGTATAGAAAGTTACGTAAACTATTGCAATTTGAATGAGTAAACATTCAAACATTAACAAAGTCTTCAGCAGATCAGGGGCAAAACACAAAGACTGCATAGCACTGTGCATTCATGTTGTGGTAAAGCAAATGCAATGCTCTTTTGCATGTGAAATTCTGAAAAAAGAAATAGTTTGTGACGTAAGATGGGACATAAAGTGCTAACCAAATGACAGCTTTGTCACACTGCTGAAAATGTAATCTAATGATAATCTATTTTTCTTCAACATTTTGTCCATCTATGCAGTAGGACTTACTTTGCTCTCAGATCAGTGCAACTGAAAGTTGGATATCTGTGAACATATTTATGTACTGGTGTGGAAAAGAAAGCCTAAATTTTGGATCCTAAAGAAGAAAGTTGAGGTAGAACTCTCAAATAAAAGTTTGACTGAAAGAAAAGATTGGAGGGGGAGGACATACTCCTTATTTACAACTTCAAGGCAGGATAAACATAATAGATGAAACTACTGAATAGGGCCTATATAGAAGAGCAAAAATAATTGAAACCTGTCTTAAATGGAATTCCTAGGCTAGGTAAGAAGAACATGAAGACTTTTTTGCCTCTCTTCACTGGATTTGTGGCTGACAAACAGGATAGGGCCAAGACCCATCAATCCTGACTACAAAAAAGTTTTTTAGTCTACTAGTGGCCTTTTCTAAAAGAGTAAATCACTTCTAAATCTAGTCTTAATATGCAGTCTTTATTATATAAACATGTTCTAATTAGGCGTCTCTGAATTGATTGAGTGACTTTCATTGTGCTTAGAAGTTTTGAGGCAATCCCTTACTTAAAAATTACTTTCAGTCTTCTCTGCACTATGGATTTAATAAGCACCCTCTGCTTCAGCATTTGCAGTCAGACCTTCTTTTAAGTTGATTTTGGAATGTCAGTCTGAACATATCCTTCTGTCTGTGATCCAGAGCAGTCACCCATGTGAAAGGTTTTCAGCCTGTATTTGTTTGTGCACTTAACTCCATTGGCAGTGCAGGTTTTGCACAGTCGATTTAAGCTGACTGTCAGTAAGTGGTTTCCTTTGCTACCTGTTAATAGTACTGGTAACAGCTTATGCAGAGTATGCAGACTGTAACTTGAAAACCTTCCATTTAAGAAACTGTTGCACTACCTGGTATGATAAATTAAACAATATGTGATGTTGCAAGCATGTAGTAATGAGCATCTTCTGCAATAGTAATTGTAACCAGATCCCTTTATTTGTGTTTATTTGTGAGCCTAGAGGCAGAAAAGCATGTGTCTATATGACTTAACTGAATAGTTCATTGGACTCTGATATTGACCTCCAGCCAAAACCTAGCAACCCTTTACTTTCCTTATGTCACAACTTTACTCTGACAGACTCTAGCTTAATCCTTGAAAATACAAATGTCCTCCTCAGAAGCTAACTCTGTTCCTGATGAGTTTTTGAAAGTGAATGCACACCAAAGTGTTATTTATAGGCTGCAAAAATAGATAATTAATTCCAAAGTAAGTGACTTCAAACTTGGAATCTTCTGACACATGTGTTTAGGTGGACCTATTTCTACCTATAGAATTCCCCAAGTGTTCTTGGATCTGACAAAATCACAGACCTGGAAATGCACAAATCACAGACTGAAATGCACAAATAAGGCATTGGTACCCCCAAAGTGTGGATACTCAGCTAACACACTGCATGTATTCAGAGAATGCCACCTGAAGAAACCTACCTTAAACCCAGATAGAAGAACTCCCTTTATCTGCTAGTCACGTGGTTAAATATCTCACTTGTTAGGTGGGGCACATGAGTCTAATTTCCTTTTGTAGGAGAATTCAACCCACCACTTCCCATTGAAATTCTGAAGATCATCCAGTCGGATATTTTGGATTAGGCTCTTGAGGCTTCTGATGGAAAATGAGCAAGAAATATTGCGTGGTAACACAGTGTTCACCTAGGTTAGGACATACCCAAGGTGCCAGCACCTCCAGTGGGTACTTGAAGAACTTCAGTTCTTCAACTCATCCATTTTTCTAGTAAAGGCTGCAAGGTTTTCCCTGTCCTGTGTTTCCCAGGAATGGAATTGGCCACCTTCTGTCCTTGTAACGTGGAGAGGATTTTTCTGTAAGTATTCTAGTATATAACTACAATTTGCAACAGGCTGGTTATTTTCTAGCTGTTTGTATCAATAGGTTGTCAGTGTTTCATTCAAAACCAAAACAGAGCTCAGAAAGGATACAGTATAATCTAAAGAAAAGGACTTGCAGGCTCTATTAACTCTTCTCCAACTTGGCAGCAGATGTTGTTTGAAGGGTCCAACGTTTCTAGAGATCTAACTCACACCAGCACAGGAAAAGGCTGCAAACATGTCCCAGTGCCTCTAACAGTGTCTTTCATTTTCAGTGCTGGCAATATTTAAAGCCTTGGGGTGAAGGAAGCTGCCAACACTTTCAACCTTGTTATCTATTTAGAACAGGCCTAATCAACACTGATTAAACTGTTAAAAGACCTCCTCTGCACTGTTTATGATATGAGGAGACAAACCAATTGAGATTTGAGGTGTTGCCATTGTTGAGAGGATTATAATTAGGATTTTTTTGATGGAAATCTGTATCTCGTTTGCTCACTCTGCTACCACTGGGCTGGCTGTGCTCCTCACAATGCCTTTGCAGCCTAGAGGTGCAGTAGCACATTTTGGCTGCTCCCTAAGAGCCAGCACCATGAATACAAGAGTTGTCATGTGGTGGGTCACATACCAGCTGAATAAACCCTTCTGATAACCTCAGTCCAGGCAGAAGGCTGCTATTTGAAAATAATTCCCATTAATGTGATAAAGTAAATCTTCTGTTATATATGGACAAAATTTGATTACATATATGGGGCTTTCGTTCCAGGTAAAAGCTAGTAAATGAACAATTCTTCCTAACCTTAGCAAGTCCAAAGCCCTCTGATTCAGAATACACTTTCACAATATTAAACTGTAGATGACTCAGTTAAAAATGTCATGTTCAGTGGGTCACATTTTTAGCTCTTGGGAGTACTCTTATGTAGTGTTTTACATTGTAAACCACGTATGTTTTTCTATATAGAGTGTACTACAAATACAGGGTGATAAGGACAGGGAGCTTGATGAAGGCCTTCGTGACACCTCAACTAACTGCTTTGCTGTGTTTGCTTTGTCTTTCCTTTCTCAAGCTTTAATATTTTTAACATGTTCATGTATTTATCAGTGTTGTTTTAAGCTTTAATTTGTATGCATTTCGAAGTATATTTTGTCATATCAAGTATAAATTTTAAAGGCTTGATTGCACTTCATTCTTGCTTGTTGAGTGAGATTCTTGGAGAGAATCTCCATTCATTTTACCTTACAAATCTTAGGATAATATTCCTGAAAATGAAGATTTAGTCTGCATAGAACTTATTTGCCGCTGACAAATATTTTTTCTCTGCCAAGTTCCAAGTACATTAGATTTGCCTTTTTGTCTTTAATTTGTTGCTAAACTTCCACCACCATACATGGTGCTGCTGTATCATTTGTTCAATGTATTTCTGTGTTCTGACTAGAGATAGTGGAATGACGAGAACAGAGAAGATGTAAGCATGCTTTGTGGGAAACCAAAGCACTGGAAACATATTGTAGGTATTATCACAGCTATGCTGTAAAAAGACTTACTATGGGTAGAAGGAAGGAAGAGGAGAAAGAGACAAATCTTGCTTTCCCTTATATGGCTTTATAAGACAGACAAGGCCATGGAAGGAGAGAACAACATCTCTTTTACAGACTGTGTAAGTGTTTTGTTAAGGCCTGTTGTCTGACTGACAGGCCTGCTGTCAGTTTGCCCCTCCTCAAGGACACTTGTTGGAAAATGATGGAAAAAATATGGGGAGAAAAGGTCACAAGCTGGTCTGGATGAGTGTATGTTATACCTATCAAAACTGTGCACCAGTTGACTTCCCTTCCTCACTTACTGTCACATCAGCGTGTCTCAAGAAGAGCAGTGGAATGCTTCCACAAGAAATCCTCAGACACCTCAAAAGGTTCAATAACTGATTTCTTCTTCCACGTTTTGCAGAAAAAAACTTAAAAAAAAGAAAGAACTTAAGCATGGTTCCAAGCATGAAGATCTTCCAGAGGTCAGCTTTGGACAACATAGAACATGAAAAGTGTTCAGGAAGAGGAAGGCCTGAACAAAAACTGTGTAGGTTAGTAAAGGTGGAGTGAGGTGATGTGTTTTAAACAGAACTTAAAAGTGAAGAAGGATGCTTCTCTGACAATGAATGGGAGGCTTCTAAACATCGGAAGCAACATAAAAGAATGTAATAGTTGAAAGAAGTAGAAGGATAAAAGAAGTGAAGAAAGAAGCCAAAGCTGAGTGTAGCAACACAAAGGGTTGCTTGAAGTTTTCCAGTTCTGTTAAGCCTTTAAAAAATTTCTTTCCCCCCGTCAGAATCTCCATCCCTTCAGTTATGCAACTTTCTAGTGGCTTTCTCGTATTTTCTTTCCTTTTGGAAACTGTTATGCAATAAAGGTTAATTTCAACTGCCTCTTTTCCCTATTCTGATAGTGGAAAAGAACTTACAACCACATTTTTTTTCACTTTTATATGAAGCCAAAATGAACAAGATTGAGATCTGAGACTTGCTGCTCAGCACCTGAATAGCACCTCCTTTCTAGCTGGAAAAAAACCCCTAAAACACAGATCTGAGACATGGCTTGGCAGGTTTTACATTTTCATTAAATATTGATACTCAAACATCATCTTTGTTTACACTGCAAGCTGCCTCCTCTAGGCTTTAAACAAGGTGGGGTTTTAGCAGATTGTGTTGAAGTCAGGAGTTCATAGTAACTTTACTTATTGATGTGTGATAAGAGTTTATCAGTGTGTATTTAACAATCTGGGTATACTCAGGTATTGTGACTGCTGCTTAAAAGCTGTGTTTTTTTTGTGATATCAGGTTTCTGACTCCAGAGAATGCTTTCAGTTAATTCTCTCATAGTCTCATAAATAATCTGCGTAAATGTCAGATTTGGTCACTGCACTATGATATAGAATCATAGAATCGTTAGGGATAGGAAGGGACCTCAAAAGATCATCTATGAACAGTAAACTTTAAGGACATCAACATTTGCAATGTATTTGCTCTGCCATCTTGTTCTAGTTGTTTCTATTACATTTGCTTTCTGAGGAAACATAGCCTGGTGATTTCAATGAAGAAAACATTGCTTGTGTATATTCTCCTGTTTTCAATAAATATCTTTTGTTTTGCATTTATCTAAAATTTAAGGACAGGCCTAAAACTGTTTAGAAGTAAAGTTTTGAGATATTATCATAGAATCACTATGGATTGGAAGGGACCTCGAAAGATCATCCAGTCCAATCCGCCTGCAACAGCAGGATGACCTAAACCAAGTCACACAGGAACTCATCCAGTCAGGTCTTTAATATCTCCAGTGAGGGAGACTCCACANCCCCTACACTACACTCCAATGGGTCGATCCCCAGTTTACACTATTGTGAATATAAGCAAGCTCCTGCTTGTGTGTTTGGGTGCCCAAATCAGGGTGAGATCCTTCCCTGAATGGATTACAACAGGGTGAGTTGTCTGCTGCTAGCTGTTGCTGCCATGTGAATGGATGTGCAGAGATTGCACAGTCTTATGACTGGAAAGTCACTCATAACATGACTGGAAGCAGATTTCACATGGAGCACAACAGAAAGGGGAAGAGCTCCTTTCATTTCACTTTCCCATGTCTCTTCTAGTAACACCACAAGAGAGAGGTTTAAATCATCACTTTTTCACTTGTCAGTGAAAACTGTACCCTGTGAGTTCATGGGAGTGCAAATGTGAGGTTATCTGCAAAGTTAGTGATTCAAGAGGCATGTGTGGCATGGTGATAAATTCTGCATGTTGCTACGTCAGTTCAGGCTTAAGTGGTCCTGACTGCCACACAGAACAGGTAACAACATGGAGCTGTACCACAAATATCTACTACAAGGGTAAGATGACACCAAAAGCATGTTAGAAAGCATAGGCATAGGGTAACTCTCTTTTCCATTTTCCATAGCTACCCACTCCAGGGTCTTCTTGCTTCCACTCCTTATGTAATTTTGATTTACCATAATGTCATCGGCAGTACCAGAAACACCTATGCTGCTTTACTGTCTTGTAACTTACAACCACTTATCTATGAAAGATCCTGACAGATATCCTCCACTTGCTAAAAGGAAGATCATTGAATCTGATATAATCTCAAATTACCGAAAATCATCCAGATTATACAAGCATGGCCTTCCTGTCATGCTTCTTTTAGATGGTGCTTGGGGTTGCTAAGGCCTTTCTGCACTCTGCTGGACTGCGTCTGGTGATCTTGCCCCCTTACACTGGTGTTGATGATTCTCAAATCAAACGTAAAATAAAATAATTCAAGAGGTCAAATACAAGTGTGTCTAAGACAGAGAGCTCTTGGCTGCAGATATACATTAAGCAAGTCTGATGGACTACTGGAATAACTTAGCAAAGAAGTACATTTTCTGTTTAACCCTTAGAGACTGGTTTTCTCTTTTTGTATAGATACTATATTTCAATCAGACCTTATGGGTTTCATGCAGAAAATAGTTGGATTAAAACTGATGACCTAGATTATCACTATGAATACAATTGCTTTGCAATCACAGTCCATGCAATAATCTGTTTGTATCTAGCTGCAAAGAATAGACAGGCATCAACATAATTTAAATACAATAAATCTAAGCATAGACGTAAACTGGCAAAAAACATCCCTGAAGTCAGTAGAGCTATTCTCATGTAAACTGGCACAAGTTTGCAGTGAATCACAAGCAAGTCATACAAGCTGTTTTAAAAGGAAATAAGGTATATGGAATACTAACATCTCAAACAACGAGTAAAGGTGAGTTACCATCTCCAACTCATTTTATTTATCATAGTAATGACTGGCTATGTAGTAAGGTAATGACTTCATGCATTTCCTTTAGTAAGTTGTACCATTGTGTCTTGTATGCCCACACATAACAACCGAAGATTCAAGTTGTAAAATAGTTTCTGAAATCGCATGCAAGTGGCAGGCTCAGATCAGAGGTAAACGGGTATACCCGTCACTGTGCCAGCCACTCTGCCAGGAGCTGTTCTGGAATGCCCTCTTGCAGGTGTTCCTCCTGCCCTGAGCTCCAGCTTGGGTCTTAGGACTCAAAACCAGCCCTAAATTTGTTAATTGGTTCCTGATGTTTGAATGTCGATAGCGTCAGTCAGCAAATCTGAGACAAGCAAGTGAAAGTATGAAGACAAGCTGAGCGAAGCCTAGGTCTTCCGTGCCAGGAAAAATGGGCAATAAATTAATTAACCTTCGTAAGAGGCACAGAAATCTGGTCATCGAAACAAAGAGGGAATTGATTGTTCAGTCAGTCTTTCCAGTGAACTAAATAACCACTACAGGTAATGAAGACAATCACCATCCCTTGCATTTGTGGGGGGGTGTGTGTATAAAAGGTGTAGATAGGAAAAGCAGGGTGAGAGCTGGAGTGTCATGCTTGAAGCCAACATATCTATCTTGTCTGTCATCCATTTGTATCTAGTTTGTTTGTATGCTGGCCTTTCACTCTGCGTTCATTAATCAGGTCTTTTTATTTTCCCCTTTCATTTTGTTTAACACTTCTGGGAGACATCTTGTGTCTGTTTTTTAAGTTGAGTGTTTCTTGGTGAGCTAATCCTCTCTGACTGCATGTAATGTGCAGACTCAGCAGCTCAGCTTTTGTTCTTCTCATGCTTTCCTGAAATGTCAGACAGCAGCATTTATATCTGTGCAATGACAGGGCAGGAGTCAGCCTGAAAATACATTTTCAGTATTGATTCAGTTCTAGTTTCTTTTAAGCTCAGTAGAAGAAAAAAATGACTATTATTTTGTGAGTTTTAATATGAATTAAACAATTTTTTCTGCATGTTCATGTTAATTGTGCCACCCCGAGAGCAACAAGATACGGAAATTAATATAGAAAGCCAGCTTGATCAGTACACTTACAAAACAAAACAAAACAAAACAATAATACAAAGAAAATGCAGAAGTAGATTATGAAAAATACATTTATAGACAGTACGTGTGACCGGCATAAATTCTACTTGATCTACAGCTGAGAGGAGAACTGCCCTTTTGTGACAGGATTCACGTGTCATAATGAAAGGTATGAAGAAAGAAGTGAGACCTGATCTAACACAGGATTGTGGATTTGAGTGGCCTTGTAATGCTCAGTATAGCTTTGTCTATGACAGTCTAAAATAAGCTATATTTAAGCTAGTATGGTTTCATGTTTGTAATGAGATCTGTGACCTCTGCCATTAATCATAAAGCCTACAGGTTATGGCCTCTCCAGGACAGAATGAAGGAGGGAAGAAGGAGCTGAGTATGTATGTGTGATGAAAATGAGACCACACTGCATGTTCATAAGCAAAAAGAAAAACCAAGTTACTAAGAATGCAAGAGCTTTAGTAGTCTTATTAGTCCTGAGCACTGATGCTAGAGACAATAGGGAAAAGATACACTGACTGAGAATTAATTTTGCAGATGTGTGGACTATTTTCTGCAGAACGCTGTTTGATCAGTTTTGACCACACCTTTCCTGTCTTCTGAAAAAAGCTAAAAATATAAATGAGGACTTGTGGTTAAAAACTGACACTTATTTGGTTGCATAGCTACAGCCTGCAAGCACACAAGGATATCTGTTAGTGTAAATGGATTTACATTAGTGTCAGCTCCAAGGGTTTCGGAAGGATTTTTTTTAGGTACAGTCCCAGAAGCTGTTGTGTAGGTCAACAGAGACCTAAAAAACAACTTAGGTTTTGATGAGCAGCTGCCGAGTTTGGTCAAAAAGGAAAAGGAGTGACAGAAATGATAACTATAATTCTATATGCTCAAAATGCTAATAATATTTACATGTATGTTTTAGAGCATACCTGCACTTGAGGTTGGCCTCATTTGGATATGCATAGCATGATACAGCTGCTTCCACTTACATTTCACAAACTGAGAGTAAAGTAAGTACCTCCCAAAAGATGGGTACAAAAAGCAATGCCAAAAGTATAAGCTTGTCTCTTGGAATGCAGTGCAGGCTTAGGTTTCTGTGCTAAAGCATTTAATTTAAAAAAAAGAGAATAAAATAAATATTATAGAAACAGACCTGAACAGGGTCTTCATATTCTTGAGGAACCTAAATTTTCTGGCAAAAGTCCCTTGCAGGCTGTTTGGTGGTTAAGACAATATCCTGCGAGGAGGAAGGGGCTACTTAGCTTCAGCTCCCTACTGGGTATATCGAAAGAGTAACAAGTAATGTAAAATTCAGAAAGTTTCCTGGAAACAGATGATATAGTAATCCTTCAAACAATGTGCTGTTGATTTAGAAACAAATGGGGAAGGAGCTGAAATGGAAGTGAGGCGATGGGACAAAATGTTACGAGCACGGTTGTGGAATTCCTAATAGTATTCACAGATTGTTCACACACTCCTTGCAGCCACTGATAACATTTTTGGTTGCTTTCAGAAATCCAAACAGAAACAATCTGGGTGTGTAAGTACTGGGCCTCTCTAGCAGAACTTTATTACTACATCGGCTTTGATTTATGGGGGTTTGGGCTGCACAAAGCCTCATGAGATCCTAAAGTTTGTTTACTAGCATGGAAAATGCTGACTTATCACCCTGTTGTCATGTGATCTTCAAACACAGAGCTACTAGACTTGAGATGAAGGTACAAAATCATAGAATGGCTAAGGCTGAAAGAACCTTAGAGATCATCTACTCCAACCTCCCTGCCATGGGCAGGAACACCTCTCAGCTAGACCTGGTTGTTTAAGGCCTCATCCAACCTGGCACTGAACCCCTCCAGGGCGGGGGCACCCACAATCTCTCCAGGCAGTCTATTCCAGACTTTCTTCACCCTTGTACTGAAGAACATCTTCCTAAGGTCTAGTCTAAATCTACTCTTTTAAAACCATTTCCCCTTATCCTGTTATTAGATCTCCTTGTGAAAAGTCCCTGTCCATTTTTCCTGTAGGCTCCCTTCAGATATTGGAAGGTCCCCCACAGAGTCTTCTCCTCTCTAGGCTGAACAACCCCTGCTTCTTCAGCCTGTCTTCACAGCAAAGGTCCTCCAGGCCTTGGATCATCTTTGTGGCCTCCTCTGGACTCACTTCAACAGTTCTATGTCCTTCTTATGCTGGAGACACCAGAACTGAATGCAGTACTCAAGGTGAGGTCTCACAGGAGCAGAGTAAAGGCATCTATTAAACTTGTCTGTAAAGAGATGGCAGTCTACTAGAACTCTACTCTTATTCTTACTGGGGACAATCATGGTAAATGGAGCATAAGACCTCTCCCAGAACAGTCCAGAAGGGGCATTTTTGCAGCAGGGCATTATACTGTGCAAACTGGCATAATGCTCATTGATTGAAATAGGCTGATTTGGACAGGATGTGTCATCTCTAAGGGAAAATCTTGCAGAAGTCTGCACTGTTGCTAAAACTCTTGCAAAAAAAAAAATCAAGCAGGCCAATGGGAAAAAAAACCCCACAACATTTTAAGATTATTACATTAATTTTACAAAGCATCAATATACGTACTGCTAAAATGAGTTGTAAAAGATGGGCTGATGACAAAATGATATATTAGATGATGGAATTAAAACCAGTTGCAAGCTACATTAAGAACACTTGATATTTCATCATCACCTATACATTTATCAGGATTGTGACTGAGATGGCATGTAATTTGCTCCTGAAAGTATTCTCCTGCACTCCTTGGGTCTTCAGAAGCCATTAAAGCAAATTAGCAACAAAAGTCTAGAGATCAAAGATAGGCTGCCAAATAGCTGGGCATGGCTTTTCAAACCCATAGTAGAGTAATACTAGATAAAAATCTTAAAATGTCCTTGCAGCTGTAGTCCACGGTGATGGTGAACACGGGGTCTTGCAATGATTACATTACAACTGCAATTTATGTTTGCCTTAAAAATCTACACCCTTAATAGACCTTAGCCATTGAAGTTCAGTAAAAGTATAGACTTATTTTACAATGGCAAAGGAGATTTTTGGTTTTTTAAATAGAATTATTTTTTTTAAAACAATCCAGCTATTACTGATATTTTTAAAAGAAAGTTGATGTAGTTTAGCAAAGCTTGTCTACTGAACCTAGCTCTTCTGTGTATATAAGTATACAGGCTTCATCTCTGTGGAATATGCAGTATTAAAGAAGGGAAAAGCGTTTGGCGGAGGAATGGCAGGTTCCAGAAAGCGTAATACTGGTACGGAATGCTCACACTGCATGTGGCTGCACCATATGGCCTATGTATAAACACGGTGCTTCAATACTTCTCTCGTTCTTATGCAACATACTCTTCCTCTTATTCTCATTTTCATTTCCTTGTTTATTTTTTCTGTTAACATCAACAGCAATGTCTGCGGACCAAACAGGCAGGACCACCAGAGTTTCATATGAATTTGTAATTTCCTTTACAGGCTTTTCTTTATTTTTTTCTCCAGTGATCAGCATCTTGAACTATTCAGAAGTTTCTACAACCCTAAAAGGTCAACATAAATTCCTCATGGCCAATTAGGAACCGAGTTCATTTGAACTACGTTAAAAGGGGTATCTGACCATTCAAGGCTAAGGAGTGAGTCCAGAGAAATGAAGTATTGTGACAGGTTATTACTGGATATTGGGAAGAATTTCTTCACTAAAGAGTTGTTGGGCATTGGAATGGGTTGCCCAGGGCAGTGGTGGAGTCATCATCTCTGGAGCTATTTAAAAGATGTATGTACCAGTTGCTTAAAGACATGATTTAGTGTTGAGCTGTCAGTCCTGGGTTAATGGCTGGACATGGTGATCTTAAAGGTCTCTACCAACCAAAGAGATTCTGTGATTTGTGCACTGGGTTGACAGTGAGTGATTGGATGTTAAATGGTCAGCAGTGGAGGTTATCAAAATATTTCTCCAGCTCAAACTGTAACCACAAGGGGAAAATGGACACTGTAGACAAAATCATGTTTGTTTTAATTGCTTCTGGCTTGGCTGATGATACCCACTGCTAGCCAATAGAATAATGAAATCCTTTTGCTGCTGCTTCAGCAGCTACTGTCCTCTCTCCCTTTTCCACGCCTAACGACAGTTAATTATATTTACCCTCCACCCTACCTTAACCTCAACTGGTTGATATATGCAAACAGAACCCATTTCCTATTATCTTTGTGTGATCCCATGGGCCTTTGCTGGTACTACTACTATTACTGATGAGAAAGGCAATGTTGGAAGTTCCAGGAAGATGGAAACCTGTGTTTTAACTTATACAAGAATACCTTCTTTCATATATGCATATACATTCTGGCATATATGAGAAGATTTAACAAGTTAGTTTGGGATGGAGTACCTGCTGTGTGAGGACAAGTCTGGTTCAGCCTGGAGAAAATATTTCAGTGAGACATAGTAGCTCCCACTTCACCCTATTATGCCCAGTACCTACAAGACAGCAAGAAGACAGAGCCAAACTTTCATGGTGGTGCATGGTAAGTGGACAAGAAACAGTGAGAATATATTAAAATCAGAGAGATTGCTACCTGATGAAGGGCAGTTTTTTACCATGAGGACAGTCAAATAGCAGTTATCTACAGAGGTTGTACAGTCTCAATCTTTGGAGGTTTCCAAGACCTGACTGGATAAGATTCTGAGTAAGCTAGTCTGATCTCAAAGCTGAATCTGCTCTGAAAGTGTAGACTATAGATTTACTGCAATTCCTTCAAGTTCCCACAGAACTCTCCTGTGACTTTTTGATTCTGTGATTCTGCATGAGTGACCACTGTTTTGAACTTTAAATTAATCCATACTTAAGCATAAGAAAAACGAGAGGCCATACTGCTATTATTTGTAATACGGTTGTGATTGGGAAGCTATCAAGATATGAAGTGCAAAAAAAGTGCATTTAAATTAGACTTAATTTTGGAAAACCTCTTCCTTAGAAACCAGATGTCGATTTTTTTAGAGTACAGCAAATGTGATATAGCAGACTGTGTGTATGTAGAAGATTTTATGTAAAACCAGACTTATTACATAAGCATGCACAGAGAACTTTACTAAGATAGATGGCATTTGGTGGTAGTGGTTACCATGTACAGAGCCAAAGGCTGGTACCCTGTACTATGGCTTTGCCTTGTCCAGATTTTCTGCTTCAAGAATTCTTCTTCTTCATTAAAAACTGGTCACACACCATGTTTTAGAATCATAGAATCATTAGGGATTGGAAAGGACCTTGAAAGATCTTCCAGTCCAATCCCCCTGCAACAGCAGGATCACCTAGACCAAGTCACACAGGAACACATCCAGGCATGCTTTAAACATCTCCAGTGAAGGAGACTCCACAACCACCCTGGGCAGCCTATTCCAGTGCTCATCATCCTAACATGAAGCAGAATCAGTTGCTTCTATTTGCTTCATCAAATATTTGCCTCTATTCTTTTGAATACCTGCAAACTGTTTGAATAGATTAACTGTTTGTGCAAACATCTGTTTGGACGTGGTCAACAGAACACTGTGAAAAGTCCTGTAGCCCAGTGGAGATCAGGAAGATCAGTTAATACACTTGGCTGACTGATGTGCTGTTGCTAGTCGGCATATCTTCTAATTATACCAAGAAGAAATGTGGGAGCATGTTAATCCTGCTCCTAACTATCTCGGATCACAGGGGTGATGAAACTACAGAATACATGAGAAGAGGCATCAGACACTAATTACTTTTACTGTGAAAGCAATGACAAGCCTAAAGGTTTTAACATGGGTCCAAGTGACATTGGATATTTTATCTTAGAAGTGCAATTCTTGAAAACCAGTGACTAGAGTTTTCAACTTTTCTTACAACAGAGAAGGTATTTTCCTATCTTTCTCCTTCAAAGCCACGCTTGAAAGCAAGACATTTTCACCCTGGTGGCTCAAGAGAGAGAGAAAAACATGCAAATATATAGTTAAAAATAAAACCATGATTCTTGGAGAGAGAAGAAATTAATAAATTTTACGTGTTTGAGGTTAGCAGTGCTGTTACTAACACACTAATACACTGATCTGGGTGCTCTAGGCACTATGTCCTAGAGTACCTTCACCTCTGGAGAACATGGAAAAGGGCAGATGCGAGACAGTTCAGATCACATGAGGACATAGCTGTGGTTCAAGGAAGTAGTATTTAATTGTGAAATCACTTAAGATTCCTGCTTTGTTTTTAATGGTTGCGAATTTTCCACTGCCAGCTGCAGAAAAAGCAAGAGGTTCTAAATCATATTGAGGCTATGAGTAGTCAGTAGCAGCAAGAGTTAAACAAGTGGTAGATTCCTTCAAGCATTGCTTGCTGCCTTCTGCTAACTTCTGCTTTTACAGCACAGTTGATTTCACCTAGGGTTTGCAAAAACTCCTGTACAGCATTCATTAAGTCTGAGTAGGTCCAAAATTTTTGATTGTCTGTTTGCTTCTTGTGCTTCAACTTGAATCATAAACTAAGGCTATGACTTCCTAAGGATATTTAGTAACGTACCAGAAGCCAGTTGTTAGAAATGTGGGCTCTCAGATGAGTTAGGGGTCTATGTCTGTCTAATTAATACTCAGTATGAACTAGTGATGAGACTTAATGACAAGTATGTTATTCAGCCCTTTGCTATTGTTGTTAGAGAAAATATTTCTTACTTCATTGCATTGAGGTGACAATGCATTGAATTTTGATGCTGTATGACTCTTAATAATAAACATATATACTGTTATTTCTTTTTTCTTTCTATTTGTTACCTTTGGATATTAAATACAACATTTAAAAATGTGTATTTTTTTCAGAAAGAAACCCTTTGTATCATTTTAGTATTCTGAGTTTATTTCTGAATGTTTTTCTGAATGTCTTGGAGTTATTTGCATGCTTGCTTTTCAGAGTAGACTTTTATTAATTCCTGTCTGTTGTGGTTAAGCTCTGTGTTGTTATGTTGGGTACCTTCTCAGACCTAATTATTTTGTGTCATTATTTAGGTAAAAGATTCTATTATAAAAATAATCATTATTTAGTACTTGCAAACTGGTTTATACACCAGCTGCAAATACATAATAGGTAAAAAGAAGACTGGTTGCAAGGTAAGAGTGTGAGACTCTCTTATCATGAGACTCTGTCTATCATGAAACTCTATAACAAAAGTTAGTTAAAGTGAGTGTTGCAGTTTGAAAATTACCAAAATTTTCAAATGTATAGATTTGTGCTGTCATGAAGAAAAACGTGCATTTTCCTTTAAGAGTAACCCCCACCCCACCCAGTGACCTGTCCTGGGAGAGGGGGTGGACTAGGGGATAAAAGAAGGCTGATGATCCCACCCTGCCTTTTTTGCTGGGGCCTTTGCCCCAGCACACCAGGCGTGGGCACGGAGCTCTGGCTGTGACACAGGAGGGCTTGGGGAGAGTCTCTGAATGAACAGAAGAGAGGGTGGTGGTACCCCTCTCTGCTTGACAGACGTGTTCTTTCCCCAGGTCTCTAATTTAAAAAAAACCCAAGGACTGACACAATAGTAATCTCCCACTGTATTTTTCATGTGATGGCATTTGTGACAGAGTTTCTAGTTCATGTGCACTAACTTGCTTAACTTTTTTCTTCTTTCTGTACACAGTTATAGAGTTAATAAACACTTTTCCATTTTTCCTAAGCTATCCATTGTCTGGCAAATTCTATCCGAGATCTCACCGAGACCTCACTGCTTTGTTTTCTTTTCCTTTATTTTTAATTGTGGTCTTGAACCCACCACAGTGAGTTAATCAAGTTCTGCCTGAGGTACAGTACAATATTTTAAAAAGGTGTTAAATCTCAAGTAGTCCCATAGCCAAGCTTGTGAAACAGGTATGAAGAGAGAGCAGTGACCAGCTTCTTCAAAGGTCAGGTCCCTAGCCTCATGTCCGATTGCACTAAGGTTCTCAAGCAGTGCAAGGCAATGAGGACTACGCTCTTAGTACAATCAAATTCCTGTTATTACTGAGTCCTTGTCCCTTCTCTTACAGCCAGACAATGTTAAATCAGCAGTAGAGCACTTTTACAGTAATAATTTCCATGATTCTGCCCAAAAGAATATTTTAACTGGAGATTTGTGTTGCAAGGAAAGTGAGGTACAGCATTTTGCACTCCTCTCATTCTGAACTGGCAGAGTGGTCCTCCTGGATCAGTTGTAGCCAAAAACCAATGGAGTGGGCAACACAAATTATTTCAGAAATGTTAATCCCAAATTGGCTCCAGGTTGAGGAAGACCAAAAAGGAGCTCTAAGTATCCATTCCTGTGCAAACCACATCACAGATAGCTCAAAATTCTTCAGCTGTGTTCAAAAACCTGAGTCATGTTCCCCGGGAACACCCAGACTTGGGGAGCTCTCCCATGTGAAGGCAAGATGCCAGAGCAGACTTTTGGAGAAGCCAATGCATCTTTTTGTTGGTTTTCTTAAATAAAGAAGAGTTAAAAAGTGTCAGTTATGCCAGTATCTGTTTCCACCTTGAAAAGATACCAATGTCCCTTCAGCTCCTTATAGCTAGTTTTCCCATCCTTTTATAATTGACGTCACAACTGACCAGTTTCGTCTGAGTCTTCCTTCTCAGAAGTGGCTTCAGCCCTGGCTTTCTGAGATCAGAGTAGCCATTTGATGACCTTGTCTCTACTATCATGGACAACATATTCCTTTACCTGTATCTACAACCTACCATGACTCTGTGCTGTTGAATATCCAGACTGGACTTCTAATTATCTAAGAATCTCTAGCCAACTTAAGTAAGCTGTCAGCACTCTCCATTTCTATTGCTTTTCTAGCAGTTTCCTGATGAGCTTCTTAATTTTATGAAAGCAGAAATTAAATGCTTTTAGTACTAACTTACCTTGATATCATCCAGACCAACATTGCTTCATGCCTCCATTTCTATGGTTTTCTAAACATAATTGAAATTAAAAGTTTAGGCTTATTATTTCTCTCAAAGATTGCCCTTTTGTCTATTCACGTTCTAAAGATCAGTCCAGTGACTCCACATGAAATAGAGTATCTGTAAAAATTCTATGTGGACATCAAAGCACTGAGCTGCCCCAAGCACCATTTTCTGCTTGATTAAAACAGGTACCCAGGAAAAGTATTGCAAATAAGATTGTAGAGCAACCCTAGCAAAACCAGTGTATCCAGAAGGAGCAGGGAAGTGATTGTTCCACTGGAGTCAGCACTTCAGTTTTGGTAAAATTTTGTATTGCTTCTAATCTGTCAACTGTATTTAATTAATTTTGTTCTTATACCTTTGATAAGAAGTAGATCCACATTCACACACAAAGAGCTAAATATGTATCTAGATTGAAACACTGGCAGAACACTTGAGGGGTTTAAGTTATCCTAACACATTGAACTCAGTTGACTGAGGTGAAGTAAATGGAAAACTTGTACATCTGGAATGTTTAAAGAAGCAGAAATTTGAACTCCTGGGTCTACTTGCATTTGACCCATGCTTAGAATTTGCTGCTGTAATTGAACATGTGATAACCATGAACTGTGCTGACTTCTGCATGTTGGTGCTATAATAAGCACTGCTCTGTTTCATGGCCAAATTCTCTTCATCAGCAGAATATTTTAAAAGTTTCAACTGCAAAATTATAACAACTTCCATGTTGGAAAAATTTTAGTAAGATTCTAGTCATAGACTAGATTCATATTTCTTGGCAAATAAGTAAAGCAGGTTGAAATATTTTTACATGAAAAATTTTCCTCTTCAGACATGTGGTTTTTGCTGAAATAAGAACTTTCTGTGGGAAAATATCAATTTTGATGCATTTATTTTTATTCTACAATTGGGGTAATCAAAGCAAAAGCTCCCCCATTTGAAAGTGTCGGCTTGGAACCAATATAGTTTTCCAAATAACTATTTGAATTAAAAAAAAAACCACTAAACCAACAAATTGAGTCAGGAACTTTTCTTCCAATCACAGGTCTGGTAATTTCTCATTTTGACAATTTTACTTTGAAACTTCTCATAGTTTTTTGTCCTACTTTTTTGATACTCTAATTTTTCATTCTGCTTTGAAGTAGAAACTAATTTCCCTTGGAATGAAATTTTATTTCCCAACCAGGCCTACAAGAGACCAATCAGTGACAATTTTCAGAGGGAATAAGGGAGAAATACTTTACCAACATATGTGTGTGTAAGTTACAGTTTCCTGTTTGATCTCTCAGGTGGTTTTTGAACAGCTCAGGATAAAACGAAGTCCTCCTCAGATGCAGAGCTCTTAAGAGTGCCTTTATAAGCACAATTGCACAGGTGAATCTGTTCTAGATTTTCCATTGACTAGGTGACACATACAAGTGTTTCACAAACCATCTTTTTTTAATCACTTCGGCAACCTTCCTCAGATCTGTCACTAAAGTACATAAGAGCTGGGACAACTTTTTCCACATAAGAAGGATTCAAAGGCCTTTCCAACACTCAATTTCCAGAAGGTCATCATCCAGCATGATCAGTAGCTTCTGTCTTTCTGCCTTTTCTTATCTTGTGAAATAATGTGTTATTATTTGTAGTCAGGTTCTGACAACCTGAAAAATCATATTTGAGGAATCACCTCTCTTTGATTTCCACTCCAGTCAGCAGCTAGCTTCATTTGTTCACCAGAACGCCTTCAGAACCACCCTCTCTCTCATCTTCTATGAGCAATGATGTACTCAACAAATACCATGCAAATAATACCTAAAAAGCACTGCAAATGAACAGTTAAATTATTATTATGAGATGCTCAAGTGTTATGTAAGACATAAAGTATCCTCTAAATGTAGATTTTTTTCTTCACCTGATTGCTCCTTTCTAGACATCATCGTTGGGCATCTAGAAATACAGGATTATTTTTCACTTGTGTTTTTGTCTCTGATGCACTGAGAATCTAGACATGCTAAAACACATGTATCTAAAACTAATATGTCCATCTCACATATTTTGTAAAGAATAGCCAGAAAAACTGGAATTTCACTAGTTGTGGGGGAGTTGTTATGATTTTGACTGTGGTGGTAGCAGATCAGCACCACAAAGTCTATGACATCTAGCAAGTATCCCTTCCAGCACAAAAGTGTTGCTAGGAACCATATCAGTAAGCCTGGAATATTCTCAGTGAGGTGGAACACTGGATGTTATTGAAGAAGAAAATAAAGCTGTCTTTGTTTCTGGAAGCCATATGGTTAAGAAGAAGTATAATGCTATAAAGAGCTTGTTTCAGAAAAAGAGTTTTCACTGCTGAAGAGATGTGGTATTTTCCTCATTTTTTCCTGATTCATTCTGAGGGTAGACTTTAGAGTATTGTCTAAAAAGACTGCTATTAGGCATAAGTAACAAGGAACTGCTTCCTTAATCACATCACAAAAGTCAGCAGTTTGCTTAACCAACATGAGTTTAACAGAATGAATCAGAAAGCAAAAACAGTTCCTTGCAGGTAGAACACGCTCTTAAGAAAAGACTTTGGGAACAGCCTGTGGGACTAAGATTAAATGTTTTACACACATACATGGCATGCATCTTGGACATATCTCAAGATTCAGGATACAATCACTGGAAAGCAGTCAGCTTTCCTAAAGCATTGTAAGATGGAAGAAGATAATCCAAGTTCCTTGTCAGGTATGGGAAGGAAGCCTTGCATAAGCGACCCAGTTTACAGCACAGAGGCTATCACAGTGTGGCTGGGCAATAGTTAGTGTAGCTGACTCTCAGTGATAGCATTTCTATCTGGACCCAGCCCTCCACAGAGTTTATGGATGTTTGTTTGAGTTCCATCTCAGTTGATCACAGTCATGTGTTTTAATTAATGTCTCAAACAGGGGTGGTCAAAAGATGGCTTTAAGCAGACATCTTTAAGAAACATGGGATCTGCAGGAAACGAGATGCACAACACACTTCTTTCTGAGACCTTACTACAAAGCCATGTATCTGCCTAATGATTCTATGATCTGCTATGATTCTATGAGGATCTTTATGTTAATGCTGACCTATAGAAAGCACTCAGCATCTTATACCTGTTGAACTCTTGGATTTGCCCCAATTCATCAGCACTCCTTGAGAAGAGGAGGAAACTGAAGGTCAAGTTTTACTTGGATGTCCTCTCCCATGGTTTCTAAGAAGTGGCAAAGCTAAAAGGGGAGAAGCTAATTTTCTTTTTCTGTAAATCTTAGAAATTATCTATGTGAAGAAAACCTCCTCCTAGGAGCTCTAAAGACAGTACATGGTTGGCATTTCTTTTTCTATCACAGGAGTGACAGTTTTCAACTAGCAGTTAAACCCATTTGGGAAGAAAAAAATACAGTTCCCTGCCATAATGCAGTGGATTATTATCCAATTAAAAACCAGTCTGATAAGAACACTTTTTAACATTTGTCACATTTTTTGCCTGTTTGTGATCAAGCCAAAGAATTTCTATCATATTCTGAATGCAACCAAGATGTAACTAACTGTTGCCATACCAATAACTAGGAAGAAAAAGAACCTCCTCCACATGGACTACCCACACAGATCTGATGGGCACAGTTTGTGAAATGCTTTGAGAATAAAATGGTGTGGCGACGGATGGTGTGCACATGGCACCTGCAGTTGGATCTGGCCTTAGACTTACACGCTCTGCGTGTGTGTGTATGTGCATATGGTATAAATGTGGGTCATAGAATCATAAGGGGTTGGAAGGGACCTCGCAAGATCATCTAGTCCAATCCCCCTGCCACAGCAGGATCACTGAGGCACTATATCTTCTTATGTTCCAAAATGTTCCAAATCACATCTCCCATTTAAGCTGCTGGCTACTGTTTTTTCCCTCATTTTGCCAAACTGTACCATGTCAGAGAAGCTGGGCCTGAGCTATAGCTCTGTAAGAACAAAACTCATGACCCTCAAAGGAAAAAAAAAATAAATGAAATTTGTCATGCTTTCCTTTTGCTTTAAGTCGAGGACAGATTTGCCTGTGTGTCATCTTGATTTCATTGATGTCTGTGTGTTCAGTGACACCTGTTCACTGACACTAGATGCTCTGTTATTCATATGTAAACTGAAAGACACATATGCACTGCATCTTACACATTCACTTTTAACACGTCCACTAAATTTCCTTTCAAAGTAGCATTTCTTTCCCCTTTCCTTCTCTCTGTCTTCTTGGCTGTTAGATTGTGAGTGTCTTGGACTAGCATTTCTGGATGATTGCAGAGGGCTTAGCACATCATGAAAACAAAAACGTGTAGGTATTTTAAAAAGGATAAGAGTTTGAAGAAATGTCTGAACTGCTTATTTCTCATTTATGTTTAATTCTATGATTCTATGATTTGTTATAAAACAATAAACAAATATCTGTAGTCCACAAAAAGCACTCAAGAGAGAGCAGAACATATAGCTCCTGAAATCTTCAGATTCATAAAGATATTGCATTTACTGTGCAGTTATTGCTGTTTCCTAATGCTAATGTTGTGATATCACTTACTGTCATGAATAAATATAGTCATTGAACTCACAACATTGGAAAAATAGGCCAGTTTCATTCAAAATGCATTTTGCATGAGAAGATGGGATTTCTGCAAAATGAAATACGGAAATCTCATACTGCTTCATTTTCACATCAGTCAACAAAAGATCTGAAATAAAATATCATTTGGTTGTAAGCTATTTAAGATTTGAAGCCCTTCCTGCCTTCTTTTAATTTACTATGAACAATTTAATTTTTTAAAAACCATTGGAAGCAAAGAAAACCTTTCTAAAATGAATATGGTAAAGATGTTTTGACATTTTAAAAAGTTCCCTTAATTTTTCAGACCTCGCAAGATCATCTATCCTATCCACACTTGCAGAGAGCATCTCCTATGTGAGCCTCTACTCCTCACAGAAAATGCCATTAAAAAGAACAGGAACTTCACCGATCATCAGAAGCATGTATCCCCATTTTCACATGGACTCATACATTTAGATATACTTCAGTGTCTGTAAGATTTCATAAATCATGCTCCAATGCAATGTATGGAGTCATTTTAAATGTGTCTAATGCAGTCTTATTGATTTCAAGCTTTTATTGCTCACAAATCTTTTCTTCACACTTAGGACTATAGGGATTTTTATGCCGTGCTTTGTCAATAATAGGACTATTTTCACTCATGTTTCTTAAAAAGAATGTCTTCTAAGACATTTGACAGGAAAAGTTAAGGAGTTTAGGCTGGATATGCCTCTTTACATTGGTGTCTCTTGGCTCCTCATTTCCCACTTGATGTGTGTTCCCATGACAATAAACACATTTGTTGCTCAAATAGCTTTAACACGGGACAGGTTCTGGCCTGTGTTTGCAAGCAGTAGACCATTTCCTTTATTTGTCCAGTATCTTCTGTAGCACTTCTTGTGAAAGGATGGACAAGCACCTTGTTAGAAATTGACACGGGGACGTCTGAAGTATACAGGGAGTGGCATACGGCACTACAAGATAGTGGTTACCAAGTCAGAAAATTGTAGAATCACGGAATAGTTTGGATTGGTTCAAGGGTCGTCTAGTCCAACCCCCATACATTATTCAGGGACATCTCCAACTAGACCAGGTGGTTCAGAGCCTAGTCCAACCTGACCTTGGATGTTTCCAGGAATGGTGCATCTTTCACCTCTCTGGGAAACCAGTGCCAGTGTCTCACCACCTTCATTCTAGAAAATATATTGCTTATATCTGGTCTGAATCTCCCATCTTTTGGATAAAAAAAATCATTGTCCTTTGTCCTACCTTTACAGGTCCTGCAAAAATGTCTGTCCCCATATTCCTTATAAGCCCCCTATAAATAGTGAAAGACTGCAATAAGGGCTCAGTGGAACCTTCTCAGACTGAACAAACCTGACTCACTCCATACCTTTGATCATTTTTATGTTTCTCCTTGTGTCCTTCTTGTGCTGAGTACTTCAGAGCTACATGAAATACTCTGAGTGAGGTCTCATGAGAGTTGAGTAGAGTGGGATAAATAACTGACCTGCTGGCCACACTTCCTTTTATGCAACCCAGGATATAGAATTGATTTTCTACAATATAGGATTCACCCACTTAGATACAGGTTGCTCCAGCAACCCACAACGAAGAAAACTGCATAGGGCACAGAAGTCAGATTTCATAGACTCACAGGATCACAGAATCACAGAACATTAAGGATTGGAAGGGACCTCCGTAGACTGTTTCAGGTCCAGTGGAGCCTACATCTTCTTGCATCTCTACAAGGTCTTCAGCCTTGTGCAGTCATGGATGGTAGGGGCCAAGATTTAAGGGAAAACTCACCCCACACTACACTGGAATGAACTGCACAACCACTTCAGCTATTTCCTGACCCATAGATGGCTACACAACATCTGTGTGTGCCTGTTCTCCTAACGGCGTGCACAGTTGTTTAGGTTGGACTACAGTCTAATCTCTAACTTTGCAGTTAATAAAGAAAATGTCTTTCCAGTTGGGGTAACAGGGCCTTACTTTCAACACACAAGTACTTTCCTTCAAAAAAGCAAACTTCACAACAGACATATTCAGGGTTTCACAAGTGATCCCTCAAGTTTCAGGTTTGGTGTTGTATAATGGACTTTAATACTCCTTCATACTGACCTTCTGTTTACTTAATAGAAAGCTATTTAGCTCTTGGAACTTTACAGATTTTGGCACAGTAATAGAATCCAACTTGCTCTATTAAATTCATGATTGGAGGAAATCACTGTAAGCCTAATAAGATTTACGTGTTTCCATTCAGTGTCAGCAGGGAGTCAGATTAAATCAAGGCTGAAGGTCTCAGCTGCGTTCAAGCCCTTGATAAAGCTACTAATGCCTCAGTTTGAAAAGCAAGACAAAAATATTAGATGATTTAAATAGCTCTGTGCTTTTTGAGATGGCTGGTATCACTAAAGCAATGATTTTTGCAGTCAAATTATGGATTTCTTATAGTCACCTTACTAAAATGTTGTTTGTCTAGTCTTTTCAGTAAGGTGATTGAATGAAATGAACAGCTTTTCCCTTTGTTTAACTGTTACCTGCTATGTGAGCTGTCTATTACTAAAACCATAAAACATGATCCTTATATAAAGATGTCTTCAAAGCATTTTTACTAGACGTTTGTGCGATTATTATTTCTATAGATACGGAATGCATTATAGTTAATGTAACTTCTATTGGACAACATCTGAGGATTTCAACACCTATGCTGATCCAGAGTGATTAGGTATTCATAGAATCATAGAATCATCAGGGATTGGAAGGGACCCCAAAAGATCATCTAGTTCAATTCCTCTGCCACAGCAGGCTCACCTGACTGGAGAAGCCATGGAATCAGAGCCACTCAGGTTAGGAAGGAACCATCATCCATTTCCAACACCCCCAGCACAGGCAGGGACACCCCACCCTAGACCAGGCTGGCCAGAGCTTCATCTAGGCTGGCCTTAAACACCTCCAAGGACGGGGCCGCAACCACCTCCCTGGGCAACCCATTCCAGGCTCTCACCACTCTCACAGTGAAGAACTTC
>VXBP01007107.1:0-155749 GCA_013400115.1 Rhinopomastus cyanomelas | reverse complement strand
GCCATCAAGCCAGTTCCTTACCCATCTAGTGGTCCACCCATCAAAGCCATTTCCCACCAGCTTGGAGACCAGAATGTGGTGCAGGATAGTGTCAAAGGCTTTGCTCAAGTCCAGGTAAATGACATCAGTCACTTGCCCCTCATCCAGTAATGTTTGACCTGTTCATAGAAGGCCACCAGATTCGTCAGGCAGGACTTGCTCTTGGTGAAACCGTGCTGATTGTGCCCAATCACCTCTTCACAAATCTCCTGTCTCAGCAGGGCCTTCAGGAGGATCTGCTCCATGATCTTACCAGGCACAGAGGTGAGACTGGCCTGTAGTTCCCTGGCTCCTCCTTCCTACCCTTTTTGAAAATAGGAATTATGTTTCCCTTTTTCCAGTCAGTGGGGACTTCACCAGACCACCATGACTTTTGGAATATAATAGACAGGGGTCTAGCAACCTCATTTGCCAGTTCTGTCAAGACCTTTGGGCGTATTCCATCTGGTCCCACGGACTTGAACACTTTGAGGTCCTTCAGGTGATCATGATTCATTACCTTTCAAGGTCTTATCCCTAAATACATGTTAAAATACATGTAAAATTTTGGGGTTGGGGTTGGGTTTGGGGCTGGGGTGGGGCTTCAGTGAGAAGCAGCTAAAAACTTACCCAAGTCCCAGCTGGACCTGCCTCTGGCCAAGGCTGACTCAATCAGGGATGCTAGTAACACCTCTGCAATAATGTGTATACAAGAAGTGAAAAAAAACCTGCCAGGGAGCCTGCAACAGAGAGAGAAGTAGGATGTGAAAGAAACAACTCTGCAGACACCAAGGTCAGTGAAGATGGAGTGGGAGGAGGTGCTCCTGGCACTGAAGCAGAAAGAGGCCTCTGCAGCCCTTAGAGAAAACAGGCAGGCTGTCCTACTGGAGCTCATGGATATTAACAGTGAAGCAGATATCTACCTGCAGTCTGTGTGAAGACCCCATGGTGGAGCAGGCAACTGAGCCTGAAGAGGGCTATGACTCCAGAGGAAGCCCACACTGGAGCAGTCCATTTCTGAAGGACTGTGTTTCATGGAATGCACCTGTGCTGGACCATTTTATAGAATCATAGAGTCATTAAGGATTGGAAGGGACCTGGAAAGATCATTTAGTCCAATTCCCCTGACACAGCAGGATCGCCTAGACCAAGTCACACAGGAACACATCCAGGAGGGTTTTAAACATCTCCAGTGAAGGCGATTCCACAACCTCCCTGGGCAGCCTGTTCCAGTGCTCCGTCACCCTCACCATGAAGAAGTTCCTTCTCAGGTTGATGTGGAACCTCCTGTGTTCCAGCTTACACCCATTGCCCCTTGTCCTATCACTAGATGACACTGAGAAGAAGAACTGCGGTTTGTGGGAAGGACTCACATTGAAGAAGTTCTTTGGAGGACTGTCTCTCATTCGCAGGTCCCCACACTGGAGCCGGGAAAGGGCATGAGGAGTCCTCCCTTTGAGAAGAGAGAACAGACAACACATGATTAACGGACCACAATCTCCATTCTCCTTTCCCTCGTGCCACACGTGTGGAGGAGAAATTTGGAGCAAAGCCGAGTCCTGGGAAGAAGGTGTTTTTAAGATTTGATTTTATTTCTCATTATCCTACTCTGATTTGTTTGGTAACAAAGTAAATTGATTTTTTCCCCTAACTCAAATCTGTTTTGCCCATAACTAACAAGTGATTCCTCTCTGTCTCAGTTCATGAGCCTTGGATTTTCTTCTAATCCCACCGGGGCGAGGACCGAGTTAGTGGCTGCATGGTTCTTAGTTGCCAGCTGGGCCTAAATCATGACAAGGAGTCATTTAACTGTTGAATATTTGGAAGAATTTTCTTGTACCATCTGAAGATTAAGCAGCATTAGTTTCTAGACTTTCATTGGAGATGGTCGCATGAAAGTCTACAAACTGATGTCCACTTCTGCTTTCAAGATGAGATCAATGTTCTTAGTACCTGGTGCTACCAACCATTCATAAAACTTGTAATTGAGGATGATTTTCTGAAATTTTGAAGATCATCTGCTGTATTTAGAAAAATATCTTCCATCATTTTAATTGAACAAAATATATTTTCAGTGTACCCCAATTTATTCAAAATCAGCTTAGATTTTGGTCTGCTAGCAGCTAAGTGAATAAATCCAGGGACAAGAACTGAAATCTTGGGACACTTAATCACTTGAGCTGCATGTGATAAAATTGGTGAAGTATTGAAATTAGTGAATCAAACGATGACTTTGATAAAGCAGACACTTTCAAAGCCAAGATGATTAATGCAAGTTTTGCCCCAGTGTCTGCAATCCAAAACCTTAATTCCTGACAGTCAGTCAGTCTGGGAGCTAAAACCTATAGATAATAGATCCATTTGTAATTAAGTAAAAAGATAAGTAAGGCATTCAGGAAGATGGTTGATGCGGTGGGTTACAAAGTTACCCAGACTTCTTCCAGACTGTGTTCCTTTCTAAGCCATGCTTTTCCTTCTGCATGAGCCAAGTGATCTTTGCTGGCTTTGTAGGTTTGCCGTGCTGTGCAGCTTGTTCCAAAAACTGGTAATCACTCCTGGAAAATGGAAGCACAAATCAAACTTGGCTTTGGCAACAAGGCATTTCCCAGTCCTTTGTGGGACTAAATGACAACTTGGGGTGCTGAAAGCTGTCACTAAAGTTTTTGGATACTTTGTTTTGGTGTAGGCATCTTTCTGAACTTTTAGCTTGTATCTCATACTGGTCTTCACACACAGGCATCAAGTGCTTGTGCTAGCAAATGGTCAAAGCCAACCATGTGATGCTAGAATTTTTCTGCAGTGAAAGAGGTAAAGAGAAATTGCTGTCCCAGTTGTCACCCAGCGTACAGGGAACCCTATCACTCTGCCAGGCAAGATGGATGTGGTAGGTAGAGAAGGTCACAGCTGACACCTTCGCTGGAGATCACTTCATGAGGGAAAGACTCAGACCTACTAGATTTAGGCACAAATATTGATAATGTCATGAAACTGTCTGAACTGTAATCACACTGCACCTTGATAGCCTGAGAGATAAGTATTTTCCCTTTGCACTTAGCAAAGTGATAGCTGAGAACTTTCCTCCGTGATAGCTGAGTGTTTCAGGTCACTGAAAGCTATTTTCTCTTTAATGAACGACTAAAATAGTGCGATGAGCAGATGGACAAACTGATTCTTCAACATACATCACTCAGCACTGTGCAGTCAAGGACCCTCTTCACAAGCAAAATGTCTTGGGCTGGTGTAAACTGCTGTTCTCATCCTCTGTTGCTACTTGCCAATTTGCTCTAGCTGTATAATGTTATCAGCCTACTGTACTTCGAGAACGTTGATATATAGAGATAAGAAGTTTCCGTTGTTTACCCCAATCAGATAAAAGTAATGTCAGTCTTAAATACAAGTCCACCCTCTAGTTTCAAACTGTGTGCGTACACAGCTTGGTTTGACTAAGGTGGCATGCAATATTTTCAAATAATGTAATGTCTGAAGCAAGAAAACACAAACACATCACACACTAGATGCAGCTGAGTGAGTCCGGACTGACCAGTTGCAGCTCCCTGGCAATAAATTCTATATGGTTCAGGAGTCTTAATTGCTCAAATGTCCTAAAATATGCAAAAATGTCCTCTGTGAAATGCAAGCATACATGAATGACTTATTCTAAATGTAGGAAGAAAGAAATGTTATAAATTACATATACATGTATGTGTATGTAAAATTCTCAGTGTGACTGCACAAGTGGCAAGGGTAAAGGGACAGGCATTGAAAGGAAACTCTGGTGAGTAAATCGATAGGGGAGTATTTTGCAAAGCCATCCAGTGAACTGATTGAGCTTTTTTACTGACCACAAAACAAAATGCTTGGGCATCTATTCTGTCACAAGCTCTGAACTGTCCTTGTGTTTGCATAGAATCTGTTAAATGGTGTAGACCTGGCAGAGGAATTTCCCTTCTTGTGTGAATTTCCTATTAATGTAAATTACTTTTCTCAAGCAGTGATCTTGGCTAAGACTCTGTAGCAACTGGCCAAGCTCACACTGGTGAGATAAGACAATTTCTGAATGGCAGGTGTCAGCAGCGTAGGCAGCTGCATGACGTGTGACTGACACGGAAGGTGCAGGCTGGCTGCCAAGACCTCTAAGCAGTAATGTGCTTGAAGTATGTGTGAAACATTGAATTTGGTGCTTCAGTTGCAGGGCTGTTCTGACCTGTTTTGTGCTCACATATGGAATGTGTCTGCAAGTACCAGAGATAAAACTGGAGCAATGTGAGACTGAGAGGCACATGAACATCCATAGCACTGAGTACCCTTAGATTACTTGAATGGACTCCAAAGTGAGAGGAACTCAAGTCTGCTGTCATAAAAGTGCCAAACGACTAAAGACGACACTGATAACTGGTAGTGCAGAGAGGCCAGCTGGGCTTTAACATTCTCAGTAGCCATCATAACCTTAATGCTTACCTCTCTTTTCCACAAATATGGGAATTCAGTGACTTTCATGACCGAAGTTTTCATGACCCTGTTTCTATCTCTTCAGATTTATACAGACACTCTAGTTCAGAGGTCAAGAGTTTCAGATACTGACTGCTACTTTACAGAGAGATTTGACTGTGACTGTTGAATAAACAGCAATGACCCATATTGTAACAGCTGCCAGGCCACAGCTTATCCGTGGAACTGGTAAACTACTGAGTGGCACTTCCAGGGCATGTAGGAAAACATAAAGTGTGTGTTCCTCCAACATCCTCTTTCTCCTCTGCTGTCTTCTCTCAGGGATCATTGTTTGCCTTCCAGACTCCTTGAGTGTTTATGTTTTTATTCTGTAGTATCTCTACATGTTGCTTTCTTGGTGTTTAGTAATGACAGTAATGGGTGAACCGTATTTTTTTAGTAAGTTACCATGTTTGTTTATGTGATACAGTATCTATATGGGACTGCTCTAAACGTCTGGGTTTTCTCTGCTGCCAAAGAAAAAAAGTCGTTATTTACTACCATATGTTTTCCACCAGAGTTAGCGTAGGGCAACAAAGATGATGAAGGTGGTCAGTACCTCCCTTACGAGGAGAGGCTGAAGGAGTTGGGTCTCTTTAGCTTGGAGAAGAGAAGACTGAGTGGTGACCTTATTAATGTCTACAAATATTTGAGGGGTGGGTGTCAGGAGGATGGAGCTGGGCTGTTCTCGGTGTCATGTAGTGATAGGACGAGGGACAATGGGTGTAAGCTGGAACATAAAAGGTTCCACATCAACCTGAGAAGGAACTTCTTCACGGTGAGGGTGATGGAGCACCAGAACAGGCTGCCCAGGGAGGTTGTGGAGTCTCCATCAATGGAGATGTTCAAGGCCTGCCTGGATGTGTTCCTGTGTGACTTGGTCTAGGTGATCCTGCTGCTGCAGGAGGATTGGACTAAATCATCTTCCAGGTCCCTTCCAGTCCGTAGTGATTCTATGATTCTATGATTCTATAAACCAGGAGTTTTAGAAAGCCTTGTTCTTCCTTTGTTTTTAGCCTGATGCAGGGTTAAAACTCTTTCATAACTATGCAAAGACCAAGAAGGGAATCCTTGAATGATAGAGTTTGCTTCCTTTCAGAGATGTGGCTGTGTGGTATATGTTGGGCAGCTATTGCAAATTGCCATGGTGATGGTTGTACAAGCTCTACTTGTATTGTACCTACAGACGGCTAGCTGTTCTTTGGGGCTCTCCATCCAATGTTTCTGAAAGCATTGCATTTATTCTAGCAACAGTAATTCTGCTGTGCAATTGGCCTGTTACTACATTTAATTTGTTAGAATAAGCAGGCAGGTGGAGAAAAGCTGCAGCTCTTCTGCATGCTAAAACTAGGGTGAGAGGGTAAGTGGAGAGAGAGAAATTGCTAAAGTATTTTCAAAAATTAGGAAAAAAACTCACCATACACTCAGAAAAAAATGTGGAAATCTCATTAATTCAAAGGGGCACGACAATGTAGACATCATTACACCATCACCTATGTCTCTCAGGCAAAGCAAGACACTAAAACATCAAGAGTAAAACATGCTAAATGTCTGCTTGCTTAACCGCTCCTTCCTGGAGCTCTGTACGCAAACCAAACCTGGTAGCTCACAAGCAATTCTTTCCTATCAAATGCTGTCTGAAGTATTTCCTGCAGAGCAGCTTTTTTTTTTCTCCTGTGGAAATGTTTAGGAGTGTTGCCGACTACTTGGATACAAAGCTGAGGCTCCTTAGTGACTGTAAATCAGTCCCATCTTGTTAGTATCAGTAAGACTATGCTAATTTATTCTTGCTAAAGTACTCAAACCTGTCAACAGGCACCTGGTTAAATACCTATGTTTAACCTGTGGGAGTTGCTCAGAAGCAATTAAAGCAGCAACCACTCCATTAGATAGGAACAGGTTAAAGTATCACCCAGTTCTCCCTTCAACTCAGGGGAATTAGAGGCTCGAGGAGTGCTTTCCTAAACCACCATCCTCCCACTGAGGCCTCTGATGGAAATGTAAAAGCAGAAGACTGTAACTGTCAACAGCAAGCTCTAGGAGCAATTGAGGGAGGAAGCTGAAGGCTTGATGCTATGCTGAATAATGGTGTAATCCTAACTTCCCCCACGATCCTCTTCACAGTCGTGGACCACATTTTCCCCTTCTTGACTTGCTAAATGTCCTCTGTCTCTACTTTGGTTCTTGAGCATATTTTCCTTTTGTTTACCATCACCCGGGGAGGAGGGAAAAGGAAGGAACACCTGATGTTTGCTAGCGCTGTTAACACTGCTTACATAGTGCACACGTCTCTCCTTTGTATTGTCGACTTGGACTGTAAACTCTGAGCACTGTTTTTAGCTAAGTGTTATACAAACAATGGAGACCAAGGCTTGGTTGGTCCTCAGGCATTACCATAATAAGAAAAGCATTTCAGCTTAGCACAGGGTTGTAAAGATGTGCCTGTTCCTAATGAGAGATTGTCTTTCCTACCTCCTACCAATACAAACAAAGCAGAGCGAGACTAGAATACTCATTACGAATAACACTTCAGCACAGTCCTGCTATTTGATTATCTTCTGCAGTCTACCAGACATTTCTTCTCCTTACAAAATATACCTGTCTATCAATAGCTAAAATAGTTATCACAAAACTGAGCAAAAAAAGAGTTACTCTACTGTGGCAAGTTGTGCCCTTGCAGAGTTGATGACACATGACAAGAAATTAGATGTGTGTTTAAAATAACACACTAAGCATTAGTTAAAAAAGCATAATCCTGCAAATTTACAAAGTAACTTTCTGGAGACAAGACAGTTTTGTTTTGTTTTGGTTTTTTTTTCATTAGCCACCGCTTTTCTGTTTTTATACACTACACTACTTCCATACAGTAACATGAAGTGTTGTTGCAGTTTTATAGGGGTAGTGAGATGTCAGATAATATTTTTGTTGCTTGATGGCAAGTTTCTTGTTTATGACAGCAGTTATATTTATTATATATAATGGCAGACACATATATTTGCAGTTCTCCCAGCTGCACATTGTTTGCAGAAAGCTTTATCCTGGGCAATGTAATTAAGAAAAAGGAATTCAAAATAGTTAGTGTAGTCAGTTACACAGAAAGGTAGCGCAGGTGTGGATGATTTTTACAGCTGAAATCTACAACAGTGTGATTCTGCTATTGTCCTTTATTAGATAGAGACAGAAGACAACTCACCCAACTATAAACACCCAAGCTGTAGGTATTTCCTCTGAGCAAGTCATGCTACTCCTTTTATAGTCAATGGAAAGAACTGCCCTATTTAAGCCAATTCTTTACGGATGAGATAGGTTACACCCTGTAAGTGCCTTTTTCTTCTTCTTGACTCTAAAAGGCATTTGGACTACAATCTCAGATGGGGATGCTTGGATTATAGATATCTACATTTGACGGACTGAGTCCTTTTTTTGGTGTCAAGTCTGTAAAGAGGTAAGATAATGCATCTCCTAAAAGGCTTCACTCAACATGTACCCAATGCTCCTTCTGCGTGTGCCAGGCTTGGATCAGGGCTTCTGCATCTGAGGCAAAATTAAAAATTGGTCTGAATGGAAAGGATAGTCAGAATGAGGTCTGCAACACAAGAGGGAACAGGACAAAGATGAAAAATCTAGAGGACTGGGATTTAATGGTCCTACCATCTTATTCCTCTCCACTGATGTTGTTGCACCACATGTTTTGACATTTCGTTTGGCTGCAGCAAGAAGCCTGGTCTCCAGCCCTCTGGCATGCAGAAGCGATGCTCTGAGCCGGTGACTTTCTGGTATCTTTGCTGATTGCTGCTTCTGGTTTTCTGACGTGAGCTAGCTTTGTCTGGAGAAGAAAAAGAGGTATTCTTCCAGACAAGGTTTTCTCAGGGATAAGCCCTCTTTCCTCATTCATTTGTCCAGCTGCAGTTTTTATTTGTCACTTACTTGAAATATTGTGCTAAGTGGTAATTGGTACAAGATAGTACAGACAGGCATTTGCCTCCCTTAGTAATAAAAGGGGTGAAATATTGCGATGGAATTTGCTTTCCTTCAGGAAGTTAGTTCTATTTATAGGCCTTTCTGTCATTTAAATAACTGATCTCAGAAGGTGGGACATGGCTCGAGGGTTATGGGGACAGTTAATTCTTAACTACCACTTGCTCCTCATGAAGAGTAAATCCTTCACGGTTTTTTCTCTCAGATGCCTTAACGTAATATAATGATAAGCCTTAAAGATGATATATTATTTTTTGAGGCAGTGGTGGGCTACATAAAACAAACGCTGGAGAAAAACTATGATTATTTGGCATGTTTGTGACATAAAGCCCTGTGTTATAATTTTTTTGGGAATTAAACAATGGGTCAAATTTACAGAATAGTCTCAGAGAAGACAGAAGGGCCTAAAATACTTGTTTCAATATTCAAAGAATTGTAGGCCACCTTTTTATTCTGAATAGTGATTTTCTTTTGCAATGAATTTATTTTAAATATATTTTTTTCTGAAAGAGACTCCTCAAGCCAAAATGAATGCAACGTATTTGGTTTCTGAACCGCCTGAACCGAGTCCAGAGCAATCTTTTTCACCAAACCTAAAAGGCCTAAAAGTAATGAAATTTTACTTAGAAAAACTGGAGAGAGATGAGAGAATCACTTTTTCCCCAGGCTCCTTGGAGACCAGTGAATCTGTTAGTAGCTTGCTTTAATGCGGAGCAGAAAAGGGCTCTACCTACCTACACAGTATTGCTGTATTTATCTGAGCACATTCAGGTATGACTCTGAATTGGATTCAATTAATTATTTTAATAATTCACATTTGAATTTTATCTCATGGTGCTCTGTGATATACCATTACATCACATTAGCCTCGTGTTTGACATCATGTGTATGCAATGTGACACATCAAGAGTTTTAGCAGAGCTATTTTAGCTACGCAAGACATTTTATTCACTTAGTGAGTATTTGCTTTGGTTTACATTGCCTGGAAAGACCACGAAGCACAAGCACCTCATTGCTCCCAACTCTATGTCGGATGGGGTATCCTGCACTCTGCTGATTACTTACATAACGTTTAGATCCTTTAGCTAATCTGCTGAATGCATATCACACAGTTAATGAAAGATTTCAAAGCTGCAGGCGAACCTCAGAAATGAATCATCAAGTGTAGTCTTCATCACTCGCTGCAGAAATGCCGCGTCCATAGGTACTACGGATGGCAAGCTTATCCTACCAAACGCTGCAGCTGTCTGTTCTCTGACTACGTGAGTCACACGTAGCCAGGCGATTAGGTATTCTGGCTCCTCAGTGGGTCAGAGACTGATCTGTGGGGTAGTCACGAAGAAGGGGACTCATCAGTTATTGTGCTCTTCTCTGGAATGCTGCAGCCCCCCAGTGAATCAGTCTGTCCCCTTGCTTTGCTGCAAAATCAGTAGGTAGAGGAATAGTAATGCTTGCCTAAGCAGAAGAACTACTAGGTTGTGCATACCTGCTTGGTTTTGGTGTCCACTTGTTCTTTTTTTTTTTTTAAATGCTAATAGATTTTATTTTATTTTCCTTCCCACATGCAGGATTTTACAACGATTCGCTAACAAACGCGGGAAACGCTGTCATTACCACCTATTCTCGTAGCTTGAGGAGCTCATTCTGTTTTCACAGTGGGTTATTATCGCATGTTAGCAGCAATTAAAGGTATCGGCTGACCTCTAAAATGACCATGAGGGGTTTTTTCCCTGTAACCCTAAGGACTGGAAATTTAATGAGTTTCTCTGAGATGGTGGACAAGGAAAGGTTGCTTTTTTCGTCTTTAGGAAAAGATCTGGGAACATGAAATGGAAGCTTCACTGAACTCCAGCTCATCGGTATTCTGTGCTCCGGCTCATTAGGTCTGGGCTGGAAGCTTTAGGATGATAGCAAAGAACTTTATGAGGGTTTAGTAGACAGAAAGGTGCAAAGCAAATTAGAAATGATGAGGGAGAAAAGCAGATGGGCTCAGAAGGCAAAAAAAAAAGTGATTTATTTAGTTATTATCAGTTAGCTGTTTGAGCAACTCTTCAGTCACGTATTGGCTGTGGAAAGGAATGATATGAATGGTGTGACATACTGTCATAAATAAAAAACATGGAGAGGCAGCTAGGAGATTCCACAGTGACATCTTTGTCACATCAGCATTCTACACTGTTCTCGGTGCTCAGGTGTGCTGGGGGTCATCCTGCCCTCAGCTCCTTTGGTTGGAGGAATTGTGAGTACCTGACTCAGCCAAAGCCAGCTGTGATAACTATCTACTCCTGTTTTTTGAAAACTGGCTCTGGCTGAAGTAGATTAAGGACCATTCATCCCATCTCTCTGTCCACTAACCTTCCAACGGGGGCTGGGAGCAAACTTCTGAGGTGGGAGTGATAGTGTCTTATCCACTCCAGCCACTTTCTGAGTAAATATGTGTTCAGGCTCTGGGAAGTACATAGCAAGAAGTAGCATATGTCTCCTCCTCTTGTTAACAAAAACTCCTGTATGTGGTCAGGACTTGAGTTTGATATCTCATCTGAAAGATAACACCTCCAGGAGAGCATCTTGGGAGAGCAATTTAGTACTGAGTCACAGGGAAGAGAATGACTCACTGCAGTTCTTAGAATTTTCTTGGAAATTTCTCACTAAAACATCGACCCAACCTGACACTGTTTAGTAGATGACATCAGAGAGACCAGATTTTATTCTACATTCAGAGTGGATAAAAGCTAGGATCCCAGGAAACTGGTTTGGAAAGAATGGTTAATTTTTTGCGGGGCAGTTTAAAAGTACTTAATTTGGCTACCTTCATCATGCTGTCACTGTAAAGCCAAAGTAAACAACAATAATGACGACAACAACAAAATCCGAAGGGAAGACTGTCTAACCAGAAATCTCGAGCGTTAAATAGGACACAGCATGTGTAACATCACAGACTGTTCCTTCCTTGAGCAATGGCACACAAAGTGAACTCATTACAATTGAATTGTGCTCGGCTACAAAAAAGGCTCCTTTTTTTTTAAAAAAAAAATAAAAATCTTACTATGCGACTACCTGAGTTTTGCAGAACAGCTGCCTGCAGTCCTGTGAAGGATCCCCTCATCAAAGGCAAGGCATCAATGGCAGAGCCAGGGTGTCACTGTGGAGTGGCGCTCTGGTGATTATCAGTGAATTGACAATGATTAGTGACTCACTGTTGCTCATTGTTAATCCAGCCCACTCCACCACTGCTTGTGCTGTTTTGTGGGAAGCAAATCTAAGCACATGCACAGGAAGAAGCCTCAGAGTTATTTTGCTGGCAACCCTCCAGAAGCCTCCTTTGCACTGTAACTGCTTGTCTGCTACCCACGGAGTTTGCCATCCGGCTAAAAATTTTCTTCCAGCCCTGTGGGGACTATGGAGGGTATAAATTCTGTATTAATGCCAAATGGTGCAAACCATAAAAATTATTTAGGCCAGTAATATATGAGATGTGCATGTATGTGGTTCAGTGCTAGTGCATATGTGAATGAAAAATGGACCTGGTGGCAAGAATCACCGCAGTCAGTCTTCAGAGTAATCTCCCTGTGCTGAAGAGATCAGCTCCTGTGGACTGCAGTGGTGCCCACATTGGCACCCTTAAGAAGGGACCCAAACCCAGAAAGGTTTATTTAAGCTTATTTTTTGCTACTGAAGGCTTGAAGTCATATAACATGCAGCCCACTGTAAGTTTGTTGTGGTCTTGCCATCAGTACACTACTCCAAGACTCCAAAATGCAGACTAGGTTGTGGGTCCTTCCTGGCCTATGTGCCTTGGCTCACCCCAGTTAGACAATGTAGGTCAGCAGTCCCATCACCAGGTATCATGATCACATGAAATCAAGAAAGAAAGAGTAGAAGGGCAGGTCAGAAACCAAGGGGAGTTCAACAGCAGAAGCAGGGCTTCTAATAAGCTGAGCTAGTGAGGCTGGAAATGAACCTGCCACTGGAAGTATCTGAGACTCACTGTGGCTGTCTCAGTCCCCTAAAAACACTATAAAGTCTGCCCCTGTCCTACTATACCCTTCTGCTTCTATTTCAACAACAATTTCACCATGAAGCTGGCCAAGAAAACCTGAGCTTCCTCTATAATTACGAACTCAAGGTGCAAGCAAAAGGAAGCCCAGTATGTTTTCAGCAGGCTGTTCTTTAAAGGCTGGAGGGAAGCAGCAGGTGCCTATACAAAAGGCACTCTTTCTAGTCTAGCACTCATATTTGAAGAAACTATTTTCTGAAACCAAACTGAATGTAATAACATGCTCAACAGTTACGTGTGCAGTGGTATTATTCCTGGAAAGGTAAAACTATTCTCAGACCTTAATGAATTTATAAAACACAGTAAAATACCCTACTATCACTTTGAGAAAAAGGGGTAGGTCTGCTAGGGTCTCTAGGCTTTGACTTTGCTCTTCATGTCAAACATATTTTGTCACATTTGGTCTCATTTCTCTGAGTTGTTCCTGGCAAGCCATGTTCTGCTTACCACAGCTATAGCTCTTGAGCAAAAGTGAAGTTGTTTGTAAGTAATGTTTTGACGGATGGAATGAAAGCTGGCATTTCAAGGCACATTTCAAGTGATTGCATCCAGGGTTCTTGGCACATTAGTGCATCCTGCAAAAATTAAAATCATTCAGCCTCAGTAATACGGAAAATCTCAGCTATATTTAATGGGTGGCCACATGTAAGTTGTCATCCATTCAGCTACCTGCCAGCCACTCCGTCCAGTTGTCTGAGTATGTACTAATCTGTCCCCTTCACACTGCAAAGCATCCCTCTGTGCCTGAGGGAGGTCACTCTTGATAGGCTGAGAAGCAAATCTGTTATTCTACATATGAAAAAATACCTATAAAAAGACTTTTGGACATCTCTGGTGTCTTTGTTTAGGTTCTGATTTTCTGTGGTTACCATTAGAGCTAAAAAGGATCCCCTTACCCTCTGTCTGTTCTCTCACACAACTGGGATCTGGTTTTTTTTACGCACACTGATTTCATCCATCAAATCTCTTAATTTTAATCATCAGCACACTTGGTTGTGTGACTTGCAGTGTACCTGGCCTCTTTGTGCTGGGTAGCACAGGATGCGGCTCCTTGTGTATGAGTGTCTTTCTGTTTAACAGAGTTACTGCAGGGTGTTGTTGTCCTCTGCTCAGTAAGACCAGCAGCTGGTCTGCAAGTGACAGACTAGGCTGATAAGTACTGGCCCAGAGTGTTGGGGTGGGATGGAGACCTTGGCTTTGTGATGCATAAATGGGGCAGAGCAGATCATGTTTCTGAGCAGGAGTAAATTGCAAAACTTGTACAGTGTGTGAGGCACGATGGGTCTGCTGAAGGCTATCAGTGTGTAGCTCCAATATCTGCTCTGTGATTCTTCATGGTGCCGCACAAAGTGTCCCAAGGACACGTGCTGTGTCTGTGCTCCTCATGCTTGTTAGGGCAGGCTCTCTTTCTGCTGCAGTTGAAACCAAGGGACAAAACGCCCATTGAAGCTAATGAGAACATGGGTGAGCCCACTTCCCAGATGGTGCCTGTCAACCACGTGCTTAAGAAACGTCTGGTATATTTTTATTCTGATCATGTGTTTGGTAAAAAGATTGAGATGTGTAAGTCCTGAGACTGTAGACTGGAAGAAATTCCCAAGTTTTATATAAATATCCAGCTTTGTTCTTTTGTGAGAGAACCACATGCCAGCATGACAACTCATATGATTTTGGGTGCCAGTTAGAGAAGCCATCTGCTTTTATAACACTCTGTAGCAAGCCCTGTGACTCCTGTCAGTGCCGTATTTGCGTATATATATCACTACAGTCCAGGCCACTTTGACTTTCTCTTGAATAATTAAGACATATTAAGGATGGCCATTAAAATTCCTGCAAGTGTGGCTTTTTTATGACTTTAGGATATCTGCCACGATGGCAGCTTATCATTGAGATGTTGCAATGCTGTCAGCCTGGTTGTAAAATAAATTTACACATCTTGGTTGAAACATAAAGGGAAAAACTTCTTTACAAAAATTTATCCAAGAGCATCACCTTTACAGTTAAAATCTTCCTTGTCATAAAGCTGCTATGACATAAAATCACTGAAATGTTGTTGGATCCTGATATCTATTCTCCACTGATTAATATCATGTTAGGCAGTTAATTTAAATAGGTCCCTGAACTTGAGGTAGATGACAAAAATTACAATATGACATTATAGTGGACAGGATTTATCTGTTATGAAAGAAGCCTACTGTTTTATGTCACCTTGACTTTGAGCAAATGTATCATATTATGACTGAAATTGTTCAGAGTACAATGGAGCATAAAAGAAAAATGATTCTGAGTAAGACATGGGCACAAGTTGATTTTCATGCTTCCTAAGGACAGAGGCTCAAGGAAAGTGAGGAACCTCATCTTTGTTGGTTTGCTCTGGAGTTGTTTGCGGAATCCTCCAAGACTCATGGGTTGAGTTGAGTGTGGTGGATCTACATAGCATAAAAAACAGAGATACTTTCCCAGATCTTTTTTCTGTTGTAGTAAGTTGCTGCGAATGTCATCAAAGCACAGAATCTCTTGTCTTTTCTTATGCTAACAGTAACAGCCAGGAAAATTTGTCTTGTTTTACTGTTACATAACAGAATCACAGAACATTAGAGATTGGAAGAGACCTCGAAAGAGCATCTAATCCAATCCCCCTGCAACAGCAAGACCACCTAGACCAAGTTGCACAGGAACATATCCAAGTGGGTTTTAAACATCCCCAGAGAAGGAGGCTCCACAACCCCCCCTGCGCAGCCCCTTTCAGTGCTCTGTCACCTTCACCGAGAAGAAGTTCCTTCTCATATTGATGTGACACCTCCTATGTTCCAGCTTACATTTCCCGTATCAATCTCATTTTGCATATTAGTTTGTGACCAGTAATAGGACAGACAGAGGAAAGGAATAGAACCACACAGCAGCTATGTTATTTATAGGAAATCAGACTAAATTTAATGTAATTTATTGTGTTCAGCATAAAATTCAATATCTATCTCAAATGGGTAAGAACCTACTTTAAGTGGACAAAGTCTTCATTTACTCCACTGCATCCACTGTGATTTCCCAATCTGCTGCCCAAAGCTCATTCTTCACAGTTAATAATAAACATAATTGACTAAATGATGACTGCAGTTCCTCTGCTGGAATCACAAGTGATGGCTTATTTACCAGCCAGTGCTGTTCTTCCTTCAGTGCATTCATTCACAGTGTACTGTGCTGCATTACCAAACTCTCTGTTAGGTCACCAGCTTCAGCCACGTCAAACTCTCTGAAATCAAAGTCATAAACATTTTCCAAATAGTTGTGAAACACCTAATGAAGCTGCATGTTCTCCTTGTGCTTCAGTTAGTCACTGCCTAATTACCATCAGGAAAAAAAAGAAAGACTTTGACCTCTAGAATAGAATTTCAGGGGCATCTCATCCAGAACATCTGAAAAATGTGTCACCTTAAGCTACCAACCAATTTAACCTTTACTGTGTTTCACACTTAACAGTGAAAACAATTCCCCATGGGTGTATCCTAAGAGTACCGGAGAGATACTGGTATCACTTACAGATGTCTGTCAGATAAGGTTTCATTTTCATCTTTGGCATTCAAAGATGTTAAGTCTAATAACACTGTATAAAAATGGTGATCTCTTCTGCTTTCATTTCCAAAATCTGGCAAAGCAAAATGTGAGTGGTGGTGAAGCTCTGAACGTGGTTCTGTTGTCTCCTGTTAGTTTAAAGGATGTTGGCTTGCCTTCTTAATAAATAGGTGGTGGTGTTACCTCTTGGAGTTGTTAGTAATCTGAGAAAGTCTAAAGGTTGTTTGAAAGACTTCAGCGTTATTTTTTCAGCCAGGTTTGGAACAGTCTCTTCACGAGCTGTATGATGTCCCTCCAACTGGTATACAATATCTGTACATCATGAAGTATTATTTGAGGTGTTTCTGTGGGTAACGGTTGCAAAGAACCCATTTGAAAGTTAATGTTAATCAAAGCTTAGTTATGAGTGACGGAGAACTGTGCCTGCATAACTACTCAGTGTAACTCCTTAATAGAGAGAGCTTGTGTCCTGCTTCTATGCCAGTGAAAACATATCTGCTCCAGGTTTACTTTTTGCTTTCTTGAAATCTAAGAAATAATTTACCACAGAGGCAATAAACGCAATAGGCAAATGTTCCAGTTTTAAATTTATTTCTCATTCTGAAGGTTCCAGGCGCCTACCAGCCATGTAACATAATATAATGGCATGCCAGGCAGCAGAACTGGGAGTCGCGCAAGGAGGCCACGCGCTGGTTGTGTAACACCTTAAGCACAGCCCTATGTGGTTGCACCTACCTGCTTGTAGTGAGTCTTCGAATCTGAAATACTGTACGTTATGTTTCTGTCTCAAGTAATTAATTAATGAAGGCTCAAATAATTAATGATGAATGTAACAGAAGCACAGTGTAGGTACAGAGTTTAACAAGTTTATCTTATTTCTCACTGTCCATTATCTGTGCATCTCTGATATTGAGTAAACTGACAAATCAAGAAATGGGTAAATAGAACGTATGAATCCTGCAATATTGCAATGGCTTGTTTGGTAATGTGAAAGATGTGTGATAAGTCATCAGTCAGGTTACGGGTGTAAGAGTGCTGCAGGTAGCACCAGAAGATCCATTCCCCAGGAATAATTTTATCTTTATGACTTCCTATTACTAAGTAGCAAGACTGCATAAATGGCAGCAAAATAATTATGCCATTTTAGTTCGGACTGGATGCTCATGTCACCCTTGACAAAGTGCATGTGTAAAGATCCAACTCAGAGGCAGCCTTCAGCAACACTTCAGCTCCTGCTCAAGTGATGGTGGAAGGCACCTTAGGGTGTCTCAGGAAATATTTGGCAGCAGACCGAACCAGGTTCAGAACCTGGAGTAAAGGCAATCATTCTCATCTCCACTTCTAGAACACAAAAAGAAAAGCAAATCTTTCTTGTTATTAAATACAGATTTCCCAAGAACATCTGGACTTTCCAAATATTTAGCGTGTGGATGACTCACTAGCTTTATGCTAAGATACCATGCTGCTATTTCAAAACTGGAGTATCAGCTTTGACATTTTTATATGTTGCACAGAGATCCATAGCTTTGATCGTTATTATACATCATTTCAGCTTTTACAATTCTAAAAAGAAGCTTGGATTAAACATGGTGCTGATTTTGAATCTAGGAAGGTCTCTTAGGGGAATTGTATTTTAAAAAGCCTTTATTTTTCTTGTTTGGCCAGATTCTCATGTTAGCTGAACTGTAACTTGCTGCAGAATTTGAAATAGGGAGAAAAAAGTTATCCTGATTTTCCAGCTAGCTCATGACTTTAAATGGACCCAAGACTGTTTTGAGCTGGGTCAATTAAGATGGTCTTCTCAGGACTCCTCTGCTTACTGTGGAGTCTTGCTAAAAGAGAGTTAAGAGTGCTGTTCTTCCATCATGTATTGTCAAGAGGTTTTAACTGCACAGAAACATAATTTTTGAAAGGGAGACAGGAAGGGAAGACTTAAAATACCTTTATGTATGTGCAGATCTCTTTGTTTTGAGAACTTTTACTTTTTTAGTTTAAAGGAAAGTTGTGGCTTTACCTTTTGGTGAATGTATGAAAAGCGACGTTAAGTGTTCTCCTTAAAGAATTACCTCTGCAAGACTTCATTTTGGCTTCGGTTACTACATGTAATTTTCATGTGTAAGGAATTATATGTGCACAAGGAATATATATTTAAACTCTCAGTCTAGTCATGCAAGAAATTACTTGGAATGTAATCAACCATGAGTCTTCTTGAATGGCTGGTACTAGGATGGAGAAAGTCACCTAAGCCAAGGAAGGAAAAGTTCATTCCCTAGACACATCTATTGTTTGTGACAAACAAATAAAGAATGAACTTCTTGTTTTTGCTACAGTTAAAGGTGCAGTTTCATATAAAGAAAAGAAATCCTGAGAGATTTACAGACCTTCAGCATAGCGAAGGTATAACAGAAAGAGCAGGGCTGAAGTATCTTCTGTAATGGAGTCTAGGGATCTTTTGGTTAACTTGTCTTATATTGAGATCTAGGTGATCTCAGCATCAAGAAGAAAATGGGTGTACAAGGCTTCCCTATCCTCGTGATTTCATGCTAAGGTTGTGCTAATGTGTCCATATATCCTGAGTCCAGACAGAATGGTTTTCAGTATAAGGAGGCTTACATCACAAATGTAGAAGTTGAGGTCTCTGTGTGTGCTCTACATGAAATGAGAAGTTCTGGATTTGCTATGCACTTTTTTGTTTTGGTAAATTGGAGTTTTTCTTTAGCCACACAGGCACATTAATTTTACACTTCCCTGGGTTCTCTCCAAATAGAAGGAAGGCTACTTTTTCAGTGTAGCTGTATTTGTATTTAGCACAGATATCAAATGATTCCTATTTGTTTTATTAAGGACTGGGATTATAATGGCATTTCCCAAGAGTCTGGAGCCTGTCAAGTAGCTACCAAACTGCACTTTTGTCCCACTCCCTAAAGGCCTTGCTGTTACACACCTGAACACAGGTTTCTACAGTCTGGAATAACAACTTCATAATCCCCCGTATGTGGTCGTTGCTATTTTCCTACGGCTCTGTAAATAAGATGATTGAACAAGAGAGGGACAGCAGTCCCTCTTCTTGGGAACAGACTGCATTTGTCAAGCCTTGAGAATCCCCTTGCCTTCCCTGCTCCTTTGTCTGCTATCCATTGCAGGCCATTAGGTATACAGTTCCCTCTCAGTAGCTAATGAGACTTAAATAAACACACTGAGAGATGAACATGGCCTCTAGAGTTTAATAAATGATGCTGATTCTGGCCTCAATTACTCTGGTGTAAATCTGGAACACACACCACTGTTTGCGGTTGAATTATTCTAGATTTATATCAAAGCCCACAGATTTCAGTTTTTTGACCCGCTGACATTTCATCACACTGAATTAAGCCATTTAAAGAACCCAAGTAAAGAGATATTTTAGTAGATCATGTTGTACATCTACTTTTCTACACATCTCTTTGCATACTGCAGCTCTACTTCTATTTTTGTCCTTTTCTAAACCTTACTCTTCAAATACTCAAGGAACAGACAACATTGTACTGATAACTGATAAGATAACTTTACGTATTATAATTAGAAGATCAAGGTGTCTTTTCTTAGAGGAAGCCCTTTAACTCTGCCCTTGAATTTTTGTACTTTTGGCCACAAGTAACTTGCAGCCCAGGTTTTAAATGTGGTTTGACATCTGGCTCATGATTAAAATTAAAAGGCATGATGGATGGAAGAAATACAATGCATCTTAAACTACTTGGAGGAACAAAGTACTGTTTTGTTCTATAAACCAAGTAGTGCCAGGCATACTATGATCACATCACCAGTGTTATAATGAACGGGTTGTTTGGAGTCGGCCAAAAATCAGAGGTGAGTCAATGGAAAAAAGACATCAAGAGAGGAAACACAGCCAGTCAGCTCACAGGCCACATAGACCTTTGAATCAAGCAGTTTTCTGACACAGTCCTTCTTTTAGGTCAAAACACTGGTAAATGATTGAGTAACCTTTTATTTTCTTAGCTCAGATAGAGTATGACTATCAGCAGTTATATATGCAATAAAGAAGAAAATTTCTACGCATTTTAAATCCAAAGGAGACGTGCCAAACATGCATGAAATGTCATGATTTCAAGTTTGGTTGAAGTTTATTCAGCTCAGTAATTCTTCTGGGAACTGGTAGAATTTGATGAAAAAGGGAAATGTAGATTGATGTAATAAGGGTATGAGGGAGCAGGAATGTTGGGTTGTATGAGTCTAGAGAACATAAAATATGAAGGTATTCCAAGATGATTAAATGCAACTGCCAATCTTGATGAAGCAATGATCTTCAGTAGTACTGAGGACAGGAATCCATATACCTCTCAGTTGTTACCTGTATCTTCTTGTAATAATAATAAGAAAATGTGTGTGGGAAGGGGGAGGGGGAAGAAGATATAAAAACCTGTGCAACAGAAGCCATTTAAAAGACAAGATTTGCCAACTGTTGTTACCATAGTTACCTTGCGTTATAATTATAGAGGAAAGATCCATGATGGTCTTATTTAACCATGTGTGGGATGCATTGGTGATTGGATGATGACCCCTGTTTTATGAAACAGAGGGTCTCTCTCAGCATATCAGACTCATGGAAATGAATTAAAGAATTTGTTTAAAAAGTCAGCCTGTCAGTGAAATAATGATGAATTATGTTTATTTCAAGACATCTGGTCACATTTCCTGGAGATGTACGATTGTAAGAGCAGAAAAAAAAGTTAGTTGAGTACTTTGGCCTTAATCAGGTTGAGAGTTCCAAGGCAGCAGATATACACTTCTACCAAAGAATTACACAAACAAGTCTAGATTAATTGAGATGGTTGCATAGAAGCCTGTCTATTAAAATTATGTATGTAAGCCCCCATGATTCCTTGTTCTTCCAATATGTAAACTGGTCATTCTACAGACACACGTGGCCTCTTCCTGTAGGTCATCGCTTTGGAGGTTTTTTCATTTGTTCATCTTGGAAAAATTCTTTTGAATTGAAGATTCTCAGAATAAACTTTACAGTGTACAGGAGAATTTACTTTCCCCTGCTGTTTTTCCTTGCAAATCACTGTGGCCCAGACCTAGTGTGGGGCTTGAAAGATCTGGCATTGCCATACCCTATTGTATCCAAATTCTCCTTAGGATTCTCGTGCAAACCATGGACTGTTGTACATCACTTGTGTTTTCCAGTGATCTTCTGTGTATCCTGGAGACACTGATATGCGGCACTACACAAGGCAAAGTCACCTGCCAACTCATGGGCCTAGGAACAGTTGCTCTAATCACCTGAAGAAGTAAACCTCTTGAACTTCCCCTTGTATGCCCTGGAAAGAATTTTCAGTATCAAGTCTTTAATCTTTCTTATTCAGTTAATTTCTCAAGTTAATCTTCGGGGGGTTTTTTTGCTTGTTCGGAAGTTTCCTCTGACACACAATTATGAAAAATTGGCAGCTGATATAAAACTGTTCTTAACATGAGAAAGGGACTGTTTCATAGTCTGATGGCTTCTCAGTTGCCACTGTGCTGGCCTTCTTAGGTCCTGTAGGGATATTTACATTGTGATTAAAAAAAAAATATTTTGCTAAGCCTGGCTTATTTGGGATGTACCAAAACCTTTGTTATTGCAGCCCTTGTGTTTATCTACCTCTGGGGCAGATTTTGCAGCTTCATTTGAGCTTGTGGTTGCCTCTTCTACCACTCAGATCAGGACCTGAAATAAGGTTTTAAATTGCACTGTGTGTGTCTGCTAGGGTTGAAGGGTGACAGAGCACTGGAACGGGCTGCCCAGGGGGGTTATGTAGTCTCCTTCTCTGGAGACGTTTAAAACCCGCCTGGATATGTTCCTGTGGGACTTGGTCGAGGGGATCCTGCTCTGGCAGGGGGATTGGACTAGATGATCTTTGGAGATCCCTTCCAATCCGTGTTGTTCTGTGATTCTGTGAATGCATCCCTTCAACTATAAACACAAAGCACTCTGTGCCGTGTTGTGACTCATGCTTAACTTTCTGTCGGTTTGGCATTTTCCATGGCAACATGATTGCTTTTTTATTAGGGCTTGTTGTTTTCCACAACTTCTTCCTGCGAAAAACCGTTTTCCCATTTTTCTAGCCAGACTACTCTTACTGCCGTCACCCAAATCATGGCATACCTGGGAAGCAAGAAAATATTATAGTCCTGTTTATCACAAAGAGAAGAGTTATTTGGTTTACATACAGTTTTCTTGGTGCTATCTAGGTCATTGAACACTAGCCACTTCCTGCCTGCTTGGTCTTTAGACTTTCACCATGGTGGCAGAGGAGTCATAACAACATCAACAGTTCTGCCACCTCCCTGTTCTGAGTTTCTGTTTTATTCTGTTGCAATTCTAGCCTGGTTTACAAATTCCATTCACTTCAGAGTTAAAGATGCCCTGAAATATAACTAAAAAAATATTCAGCTCTATCCTGTAGCATTTTTCAAGTCATTACATTTTCACATATCAGAAAAAGTCTGAAAAACATTTAGTCCCTTTTGCATGTGATCTATATTTTCTGTTCTGTCACTGAGTCAGCTAGATCAATCATTTAGATTTTTTAGTGTAGACTGGGGTAACTCCTGATCCTGATGGGCTGTGCTGATAATCTGACATGTAATTTGCTATATACTGAACATTCCCTCATCCTACACCTATACCTACAGCAATGAATGATGGAAGTGGGAAGGAAATAAGAAAAGTCTGACATTTTTCTTGCTTCACAAAACAATTCTTATTCTACTCACATACTGATATGTCAAAGAAACCAGTAAATCTTGAAGGTATGTTTCAGGTCACCATTTAAATCTTTTTTCTTTGTGATGAAGGGATTAATCTTAAAGGCTCAGTACCACATGACAGCAAAAAATAATGATGACATTATTTTTATGGGTTTCTCATTGCATTAATAGTCTCAGCAACGTGATTAAAAGAATTCATAGAAAACTCACTATGCTTCCTGAATCCTATCCTTTCTTTACAGAGTGGCATTTGTGGCCTGGAGAGGAGACTAACTGAAGACAGAAAAGACCCCAATATTCCATTCTTTCTTGCTGCATGACCGTGGAGTCTGCAGAATCTCTATAACCACTTGATGCTGTTTCTATGATCTTCCATAAAGCCTAATAGCCTGAATATGCACAAACAATGTCTTAGTTAATTTTCAGAGGGGGAGGCTGTAGTTTTTAACTGATGCCCCACATATATAAAAGACTAAATTTAAGCCTGTTAGGCTCTTTCTCCAGGTATCAGCTTTGATTAGATATAGAAGGTAGAGGAACATTTATTTTCTCATTTTGCAGAGCCTCCATTTTGTACAAAACTGGTTAAGTATGACAGATTTTTCTGTTTTAAGTAAACAGTGTAAGGCTGTTAAGATGTAACTGTGACTTGTCTTCATTTTGAAGTGGGTTTTCCTTTTTTTATCCATAGCAGTAATGCATTAATGAACATGAATTATTAATCCTTGCTGTAAAGCCAGATGCTAAATTGCTTTGCAAGAGATTGTTTGTTTATGCAAGTGAGATAATAGGCCCTTAGACTAATTTGTGAGTATATACGGTGCCTAATATAAACACACTAACACGACCTAAATGTGGCTGCAGTCATTTGGACATGTGGAGGAATCTGCACAAAGTAGATGGTCCAAAATTTCATGCTGAAGAAACCAGCCTTACTGAGCTTCCTAATCTTGTTCAAGAGTTAATCCAGCAATGCTGAAATGGAAAAGAAAAGCTTAGTAGTTCCTTAGTCCACTCAATGGGAATTATTATGAAATAAGAATTTGCAAGACTGGAATCTTAAACTTGGGTCTTTTCTTTGGGGATGAGAGCATTGTCCAATTATCTAAGGAAAGAGTGTTCACTGAGGTGAGCCAATGTCAAACATCTGACACCCGAAACCTCAGTAAGATTTTATGTTTTTCTACTTCTCTGTCTTGTATTTTACTCCTACATCTGCAGATTTGAATATTCAAGCACAAGCTGAGAGTAGGAGTGCATTATTTTGGGTTACTGGTATTTAATTTGAAATTGTCAATCAGCCTACAGTCAGTGTACAGTGAAGAACAAACAGTGCCACGATCTGAAAAAAAGCACTCATTGCTGTTTATATTAAATTAATTTACACTGAATAATCTGAAATTAAATGCTAATAGTTCACAGATTGTGTGTTAAATGTTGGTGCATATTGACTTCCTCACAGGGTTCTGCTGTAGCATAAGCAGAAGTGAAAACAACTTTCCATGAAGTAATTTTTCCTATATTTTCTCAAAGTCAGTAGCAATTTTCCTGCAGTGAATTAAAAAAATGCAACTGATTTTCTTATCTGTTCTCTGTATCCTTCACACAACTGGATTTAGCTTTCACACTTGGTATCTGCCACTTGTACAAGACAGAACATTTGCACACGCTCAGTCGACTAAACAAAACCTTCAGAATCTGCTAAAAGAAAACAGGACAAATTCACCATCCAGTAGCTCTATGTGAGCATCACCTCTAGAGGAAATACTCGTGATATATTGGATATCTATAAACAGATTAAAATTTCCCAAAGCATACATGATATGAAGATGTTTATACAAAAATTCTCGTGAATTCAAGGGCTTATACAAACCTTCTTGGCATCTCACGGTGCTGCAACACTTTGTTTGGCTAGCTACTGTTTTGAGGAACCCTGGATCTTGAAGAACACAGCAAACTGCATTTTTCCTGGCTTGCATTTAAAATTAGGTTCTAATTTCTTCATGCTAAATTGGGAGCAAACAATTCTGAAAATCTTTTTGTTTTCTTATTCTTGTAAGATTGCTGATACTGCTGTTTTTTATTTTGCAAGCCTCTTCAAAAAAATTAATATTTGTTACTTTGGTATATTTATTAGTGATATGTGAAATAAACCAGACTCCTTCATGTGTTTGGATGCGTAATATTCCTCCCTTCAAAATTAAGCTTAGTTTTCACTTCCGTTCAGGATGGGAGTCTTAGCTTATTTTATTTGCATATTAAAACAATTAAGACACCTTAATACCTAATGACCCCTGAAGTGCTTTGTTCAGAAAACAGTTTGTAAGACTTGACTGAATTAATTCTTGCAGTGTTAGTAATGTGAACTATTACATTGCAATTAGCAGAAATCATACAGTTCTGTAACGTGCGTATGAGACGTTCAAGCAGGCTGTCTGAGGGCAATAAGTGTAGTTAATAACTTGCTGTCTGATATGCACCATCCCTGTTATGAGGCAATGCTGCTGAGTATGGAGTGAACTTTGCCAGAAGCAACCAAACAGAACACCTGGCTCAACACAAGTCAGTGTTAATGAGAGGAGGAAGTTCTTCACTGTGAGAGCGATGAAGGCCTGGAATGAGTTGACCAGGGAGGTGGTAGGTCCCCATCCTTGGAGGTGTTTAAGGCTAGGCTGGATGGGGCTCTGGCCAGCCTGGTCTAGGGTGGGGTGTAACTGCCTGTGCTGGGGGTGTTGGAACTGAATGATGGTTCCTTTCTACCCTGAGTGACTCTGATTCCATGGCTTCTCCAGTCAGGTGAGCCTGCTCTGGCAGGGGGATTGGACTAGATGATCTTTCGAGTTCCCTCCCAATCCCTTATGATTCTATGATTCTATAAAGGTAGAGCAGAACCATGAAGCTGTAGAAGCTTTCATATATTGTTTCACAAGGGTTAATTTCTTGTGCAGATACTTTTGTTGCTCAATTGATATTGGACATCTGCCCAAGTCAAGACTGTGTCCAGGCTGGGTGAGCTCCTTGTAGAAATACCAATTGTGTACATATTTTAATAAGAAGAAAGCTATGTATTTGTAAATCCTCAGATCCATGTTCCTGTCCCAGCATCCATAGCCAAAACAGCTGAGTAGAGCAATACCTACATGCTTACATCAGGTCTTTATTGTGGCTTGTTTGTAGGATTTTAATTTTTAAAATTTTCAGTATAATTCTAAAAGGTGAAAGAGATCCTTTGCATGGGCTTGATATTAAAGTAGATACACGATCTTCCTAGTCGTATAAGGTCACCTTCAGAAAGTAGTCGTCATAATTTATCTTAATGTCTACCTGGGCATCCAAAATGAACAAATATAACTTAATCTTTCAGAACTACTTGGTATCTCAGCCTGCTGTTGGGCTTCAGTACTCTGAATGCATTAAAATCACAAGGCACTATTGGCCTCAAGCTACCAGCAACTGTGTTATACATTAGCGTAATCATGCTAGATCAACAGTATTCTGCTGATACAAATACAGGATCACCTTATGTACCGAGCAGAAACACTTCATTTTCACTTATAGCTCATCTGGCAGATTTGTCTGTTTTCTGCAGAGTCTGAGGACTCTAAGCTGCTCTGTTGCCTGTGAAACCATTCTGAACATTGCACTTCTCAGTGCTGAGTCATGTGAAAGGTAAATTGCTGCAATCCTTTTTCAGACTTGCCTCATGGCAGTCATATTCTTCAGAGCAAGACGCAGGTTGTCCACAGTTTAAAGTCAATCATTTTGATATAGCTTTCTATATTTTGAAAATAAAAGGTCATTCCCATTTAGGCTTGCATTTTAACATGATCTTCTTCTCACTAGTATTGCAGCACTTCGCTCTTAGGCTTTGACAAGGATCTGTGCTAAACAGCCATAAGCGTTGATACTGTGTCTGGGAAATATATGGAGTATGGTTCCTAACAGTGTGGCTCCAGCATCTCTGATCATAAAGAGATGGAAAATACTGTCCTTCCACCTGTGCAAATCTTTTATAAAGCAGCAGGAATTGCCTGTACACATACGAAGCAGAAATTTGTCCTGAATTAAAATGAACATAAAAAAATTCTGAGAGCACAGGACTTCACAGAAAAGATTTCTTTGCCTGCTGCTCCAAAGCAGCAGTTCAGACAGAGGCCAGGACAGCAGTGACTATTTGCTGTCATGGTTTGTTAACCTGTGTGAAACGAGACAGTAAGTGCTGCCAGTTACATTTTCTGAGTAATCCACTGCCTGTTTAGCTACAGGAGCTGAGATGTGCCTGAATAATGAAATATTTCCCATGCTCAAAATCAAGCAGGTGGTTTAGTACCTTGATGAGTCAGGTGTCATCACAGAGAGCACTACAACCCTTAATGCTTGTTGGCATGTCTGTAGGTAGGCTCAGCCAAGAGGACAAGAAAGGAATGGACTTCTCATCCCAGGAAGCTTGTTGGCAGCATAATGTGGGAGCTTACCCTGTCACTGTGCTGGAAGATTAATGATTATTTCATTCAGATCGCCTCCAAGCAGCAAACTGTGCTACAGCCTCTGAAGAATGACTAAAAGTTTGTGTGTGTGTGTCTCTGTACGAATGCACGGCTGTACCTGACGTGCACGCACACGCACATCTCTGCGCCGCATACGTGCAGAACCTCATAACGCAGATGGCTCTGCTACCACAGGCATTCAGATAAGCATCACAGTTTCACCAGCCTTTCTCTGCACTTTGCAGCTTTGGCCCCTTAATCAATGTTGGGTTTTTTTTGCCAAGTGTATAGAAATAGGCAAGGCTGGCTGACAATGTGTTAGGAACATGAAGAATTGTTGACCTTGCATCTGAAAAGATGTTTTCCTGCAGTTTGACCGTAATGGATTTTCTGCGTGAGAAGGCTGCGTGCAACGAGCATCTGAGGAATCACGAGAGTTAAAAGAGGAAAATATTTGTTTTATGATTTCCGAGGACTTGCTTTTCAATGGATGTTTTGTTTATATGTCCCAAAGTATGCACATAGACAGACAAGAGCTTGAAGTTCTTTCCCAAGGTCTTCAAACCCAGCAGTTTATTCCTCCTTTTGGAAGCAGATGCCTAACTCACGGCCCAGAGAAGGAGTGTAAACCTCAGTGGTCTCAGGGAGAAGTCAGTTACTGTGCTTTTGTAGTCGAGCAGACTGATGATGTGCATGAGCGCAGAGAGAGGCTCGTTGTGCCACTCTGCACGTTGTCCTAAAGTTGTGCCTTAGCCAGTGCTTCTGGGGCATCAGCCGTAGCATATATCTAAATTCCCATACAAAAATGAATGGCCAGGATGATCCTTTTGCAATTTTCTTCACTCTCAACACATTTGAGGACTCCCGTGATAGATTTGCATGTGCTAACACAGTGCTCACTCTGTTTGCGGCATGACTTTCTCCTGGTGCCTCACCACCTGTCACTGACTGGCTGGTTAGCTGCCAAAGGCTGCTTACCACCGCCTGGAGAGGTATATAAAAAACCTAGAGCTTCAAATTTGTGAGCGTGACTTGACAGTAAGTGATGTCTTAAAAATCCCATTACTTAGGGAGAGGCAGCCACTGGGGTGTGCTGGGGAAATCCTTAATTTTTGTCTAATGGCCACAGAGATTAAAGGTTTGTAAAAGTAGTTAAGTGTTTTAATGTATTTAATATATACCTACATCATCCACAACAAGTTAAATGTCCTAGTACACGCATTTTTATATTAAAAAACCCCACATAACAAAAAACTATTTCAACATCTTGGTCCCTACACCTTGAAAATGCATCTCTTGTGTAGTAAGCTAGTATTTTCAGTCACAATTAGTATGTGAGCTGTTCAGCTGAGATACTCAATGACTAGTTCACGGAAAACTTGAACTGAAAACCTCTCTCTGAAAATGAGGCAGCTTTGAGATTCTCCACATTAGACAACCAGAAATCTACACACCCTGAGTAATTAGGTGTTTGGTGGTTTTGTCTCTTTGGATTTTTTTTTGTTTCAGAGAAGACAAAGGGAGAAACTATTATGCAAACTGGATCATTGCTCTTTCATTGGTTCAAAAAACAACCCCAGATCTCCTTCTTGCTTCTGCTGTACCTATGATCTCCACATAAAACTGCTAAGTACATGCCCCGAGTTTAACAGAGGAAGGCAGCGAGTTCACTCCAAACTTAAGATTTGAGCCTGTCAAACCGCTTCACCTCTACCTCTGTGCTTTTATCTCCTCAGTTGACCTTTTGTGATGTTTTAAATTATTTATCAGCTATCTAAATTTAATTTCACAAACCTACAACAAATGAGACTGTAAGCAAAGGAGAACTCGTGTTTGTACTGTTACACTAATAGGCTTAATAACAATAATCCACCAACATCTGCAATCATAAAATAAAACTTCATTATCATCTCAATACAGTTAATACAAATCCTCAGGTTCGCCAGTACACCAGCTGTGTCCTGGTGCTCAACAACACAAAACAGCAATTCATGCAAAATTACCAGTCTTTGTAACTGACTCTTTTCCCTGGCTCCAGTCCCAAAATATTCCTGCTGTTCAGGTCTTTTGTTTCCTCTCACTGGAAGTCTTTTATTTCCTGGGACAATACAAAAGATTATCCCCAAGGATGCCTTCGGTAGCCTTCTCACCTCCAATATCATGCCTCCAGCACTTTATTACTCACAGTTAAGAGCCTGAAGCATTTAGTTAATGGCCTTTACTGATTTTGACACTGTACTGCTTTCTCCAGTGCTGCTGGCATTGCTCTAGACTTGCCCACAATGTTCTTTAGCACCTCTAACTAGCTTGGAAAGAGCTTTAGGAAGAGGTATCATATAACAATAATATTTTCTGACAACTTTCCTTAAGGTTTGCAAAATGCTCGGAAAAGAATGCTGACCAACACTTAATGCTTTTCTTTGAGCTAGGATGATGCTTGTAGTGTAGGATTCTCTGCTGAGCCAGAAACCTGAGGCCTTAACCAGGAGCAAGGCGCCAACGTGTTAAGCGCTGTGCATGCTTTTTCTAGAAGTTCCTCAGGTGTTTACAGCTTAAAGGCATAACAGAGACAAGAAGAGAATACAGGTTCAGGATGAAATATTTCTCTCCTGGGTTTGAGCCAGTGATTCAGAAATAGTCCCATTGCACTGGACCCACTGGCAGCAGCTTTCCAGTGTGCATTGTAAATGTGTGTTAAAGAGGTGGCAATGATCAGAGTTCATGATGCGGACATATCACTTGTGTGATATCTCCTAGGAAGCTTCTCTTCTCTGCCAAGTTGCTAGCCAAGGAAAGGACAGTTTAAGTTTCAAACTCCTGGGCTATCCTTGCATTTCCTCTTCATCTCAGTTGACCATCTTTCATTCTTAGTGTGAGTAGAGAAAAGCTTGTATGCTGACTAAGATAATGGATATCTTCCCAGCAGTTCTTTTGGGAGGGATTGAGAGGGGAAAGGAAGTAAAAAGTTTTCCTGTCAGTTGGCTGCATCTGCTATTCCCCAAAGCCTATTGAGAATACAGAAAGAGGAATGAACGTCTCAGATAATGCCCTATTATGTAGCAGACCACAGATCTTCCAGGCTGCCATTAAGATGAGATTCAGGACTGGCAGACAACAGAATAGTCTAAAATAATTATCCATTATGAGAGGTTTGGCACCTTTCCTGGAAACATCCTGCACTGCACCTTGGTAGAAAGAGGACACAAGCTATCTTAGCTCAGTGTGTTACCTGTGCTTTCTCCTTTTGTGTTGGGAAACCTCAGTGTTTCCATGTCCCCTGGTACTCTGGCAAATTGAATAGTGTCCAAATGAAAAAGTAGTATATGTCTTTTAAAAACGCACGTTTCCCAGGTGACAGGATACATGTCTGTTTTCTTCACTAATTTTGCCACCTACTAGTAGAGGGAATAAAGACAGTCCAATGGTATTTGGAGCACAAGTGTCTGTAAACACTGATTTGCTTACTGGGTAGGTGATAATACTTGAGGTGTAAGCCCTTTAAAGGTGTTTTAAACTCATTGGAAGCTGACATTTAACTAAAATAAGTATCAGAATTTTCTTTGGGCACATAACAAGCCTCAAAAATCAGCAAAACATTTGTGTCTTGAACTTACGGAGTGAGGGGAGCCAGGAGCTGCACTGCAGTCAGCCATTGTTCTCTCAGACAAATCGCTTCCTCACCACTGTCTCCTCCTGTCATTTCCCATCTTATTTATTTGCATTGCAGAGTTCTTACAGCAAGCCTGTGCAATGCCTAATTTTACAGACCTTACTCCTTGCCCATTGTCATGCTGTTTTCAGATCTTGAGTGACTAGTACTGTGCAGGTTCAAGTGGAGACTCTACAATCCTTTTAGTGCTCTGGAACTAACTCAGGTTTGTCTGCACTGAAAATGTTCTCCGGTTCATGTATCACTGATACTCTGCAGAAACCCAAGGAGTTATAAATTTTGGCTTTTATGTTCCAGCATTGCAGCTGTGCAAAAAGAATTTAATTTATAAGGCTTGTTGCTGTGTATAAAGCATTTTTCATATTAGAAGGAAGTTCACATTTTCAAGCCAGTAATCATTTATCATAATACCCAGGATTGTAGAACTTTAATTCTGACACTTGTTGTTAGTGTATGTATATATATATATACATACACATATTTATATGTATGTGTATATCTGGACTTATTTTATATATAATGATGACTCATTTGCAAACCAGCTCTGAATTTGTCATGTGACAGATGTGGGACTTTTCATTTTGTGTAGACCCCTAACTAAATCTTATCCTCATAAGCCAATTTTATTTCAGCAACAATGAATTTAAAAAATGCAAGATTAAAAAAAGTTATTTAATTTGAGATCATCAGACCAAACAATTTGGTTAACAGCTTTATGACTGTTCCATTCTGCTATCATTGCAGTATCTAAAGGTCAATCTTTTTACCCCATAATACAGGTTTCTTTTGTTTGCGTAGCTGATTCAGTCTTTCCTCCCTGAGTCAGATGTAATAATCTCCCTTTGACCTTCTCTGTAGGTGTTGTAGACAAAATTCTGCAGAAGACATTAAGAGGGAGTATGCATGCACTGCCAACTTTGACTGTGGATTCAATAGAAGAAAGAAAAAAACAGCATTAGAATATGAAAACATCCTACAGGAGTGGGAAGAGTGTTTTCCTGAGCTCTGTGGGAATTAGGACTCCTCTTTTGGGAATACAGTACAGCTACTAACACAACAATTAGGCAGATATTAGCACTCTGAAGTACCAGGTATTTGGTAATCTTTATATAGACCTAAGAGACAGCTTGATGGCTTGTCACAATGATTCTCAACGAACCAGATCTTTAACCCCACTTTTCACAATTTCTGTTATGTAATAGTAATAATAGTAAACAGAGAGTCTCAAATCAATAGCACATCTTGCCAGGTGGAAATATATTAGCTTTCATTTCTGTTTCCAGACCGCTTTAACTTGAAACAAATCCTTAGGCATCCTTGGACATCTACTGTCCTGGCACTTCAGCAAATCACAGGATTCTCCAGTTTTCAACTGGATGAGGTAATTTTTCTGACACGTGGTGCCCATAATACAGATGACGACCTTAAAGAAGGAACCTAAACATGATGTTTAATGAGAGTTAGTAGTGAAGCATAACCCTTACAACAACAAACAGGCTGTCCACGTGATTGGTACTGTAGTTCTGTTAAGAGAAATAGGACTTGAAGTTATTATTAACTGAGGACTCGGAGCATGTGAAGTTAGTTCCTTCTGACACCAGTCATGTCTGCTGGGTTCTGAGTCTAGATCCAAAAAAGGACTTCAATGCCCTGCAAGGTAATGCCCAGCATACACAGTGCACAGCTCTGTGTCTGGTAGTAGTTAGACTTCCTATGGAGTGACTAGTTATGAGTTGTAAAGTAGCTTGACTAGGATGCCTGAGTGCACTTTAGACCTTTGACACCTTAGTCAGAGTTGCTGGTAAAAGCCTTCACTCATTTAACTAGCACCCAGGGTCTTCCTCACAGAGATAGGTGCCAGCATTTGTTTGAAGGAACAGCACAGGTTCTTTATTTCTGTTGTTTCTGTCTCTCCTACACAATATAAATGCTAAATAAAACCATAATCTCCTCAGTGGGTCTCATCCTCAGATTTTAGGATTTTATGACTATCATTACTTAACTCCTGCAGGAAGCATAACTTTTAAGAGTGAAAACCTATGACAACATTTCTACAAGGCTTTTTTATGCATCTCTTAAATTTTCCTCAGTTCTTTAGATGAAATATCTGTGTGGATGTTGTCAAGTATTGGATATTATTATGATTCCATGGTATTCTTTCAATGCAGACTAATCTGCATATGTGTTCTGTTTCATTTCAGCAAGGCAAGCCTTTTCTTTGAGGTCATGAGAATGAATCAAAAGCTCGAACCACCTCTGTCATAGCTCACTGTGTGCTTGCCAAAGTCCTCTGCCCAACGTGAGACATTCCTAGCTTGATTCTTGCAGAAAATCAGTGACTCTTTCCAACTTGCTGAATCTTATGTACTTCAAGGTCCTGTTGCAGGCTGTTCAGCTTGCAAATGCATTTCAAAAGAGGCAGTTAATTTAGATTGTTACTGGAGTGGAGAAGCACAGAAGTTTTTCTGCAGCATTTCACTCCTGCTGCAACCTTCCTCAATCCAAGTGCGGCTGAGGCTTCCTTTTCTTCCATCCTGGCACCTTTCGCAGTGTTCTCCCCATGCTTCTGAGGAAAAAAAGTGTGGGAAGGATACAGAGAGAAAGTTTATCCGATGTCTAGGTTGACCAAAGTAGTTTATCTACTTTTCCTTGATATATACACTGATTTTTATGTATACTACAGTTTGACAAGAGGATTTCATTACTAAGATGTGTGGGCAAATCACTGCTCCATAGTGCACATGGGCCCCAGCACAGCTGGACATACAGCCTTTAAAGTCCACATTTCTGTATGTGGCCATTTTCTAGAACCACCTAATAGACAGGATATCTGTCTCAGAAGCATTCTTGCAAGTGAGACTTGGTGATATAATTGAAAAAGTGGTGGGTGCTGAGTAGAAAAAACATACAGGGACTTGATGCAATAGAGCCACAGGATGTGAAAGCCACTTCTGATCAGTAACCCTGTACTTTGCTGTCTTGCACGTAGTCAAAAGGAACTTCCAGAAAGGATTTTAATTCTGTAAACAATACTACTTAGAAAAAAAAATCTTGCTAACATCAGTATGTGAATAATCTGACTTAAACCTGCACTCCTTTCAACATTTTTTATTTAGAAATCTTCTGACATTATTTTTACATCCATTTACACCCAACTACCTGTATTTTATAAGGAGCATATCATACAGTTATTGTATCTCACTAGTTATGAATTTACCATTGGTCTGCACACGTTTCATTCAAGTCTTTCTTGCTTAGAAATGCAGCTAGATTTTTAATGTGCTTATCTAATCTGCTTATCGCTCCAACAACCATATGTGAATATATGTGAAGTCCAAAAGAAAAAGTCTCCAGGTCTGGGCAAAGAATGATTCAAACTGTGGATCTGCAAACTGTTGAAACTGATACAACACAGAAAGGAGCCTTGGGAGGCCTTGCATACCTAACATGGACTATAGTAGCTACTCTGCATGCTCTATACAGCTTAGGTCCTCTCCCAGTTCTCCGTGTGCTACAACATTTTCTCAATAGCAGCTGTTCTGCAAAAATAAGATTACCTTTTATTTCTGAAATCCCACAAGGATATCAGAACTTCCCACAGCATTTCTGTGACTGAATGGTATATCAATGCTGCTGTCAAAAAGCAAATGTTAAGCTGACAGTCCACTGGTATTCATGTTTGAACTGGTTTGTGTGGTAGACGCAGAGGAAGTAAAGAAACACCTTTCAAAGAGCTCTGTGGCAGAGCACACAAGTAATTGTGTCTGTGATATGATAATCCCTGTTCTAAGCCTGTGTTAGTAGGTACTATGGGTACTCAAAAATAGAAAAAAAAAAGAGCAAAATGATTACCTTCTACATCCCACAGAACAGAGGCTAATTTTTGGTGACTTTCTACCAGATTCCTCATTCATGAATGTGGTTTGTGGGTAACTGGAAGTTTAATTCAGAACTAATAAATTATATTGCATCTAGTTATTAACTTTTGTTCAGTCTGGTAGGACTTGAAAGACAACAATTCTCCCTTTGTATTTTAGTCCTGTTTATTGTCAGCTTTCCTCTTGGTTTTCCCTAAGATAGAGTCCAAAGTCTGGTGATTTCTTCAGATTGTTCCCTTTTAAAAAACTCTACCCACCAGTTCTATTTATAGAAAGCACATTGCTGTTCTCAGTAACTGCTCACAGTGAATGAACACAGGTCAATTTTTCATCAATATTTGTGGCAACTGTTTGTAATAAACCTTGTCCTCTTCAGAGTTTATGTAGTGAATTAATTATAGGAGGGAAGAAGCACTCCCAAGAAGCAGAAAAGAATCTGGCTTCATCACATTAATGCCTTAGGTCTATTGTATAGTTTTCATAACACAGTATCTGCAAATCTGGGTTGTGTGCCCTCAGTCTTTCTAGCCACAACACTCAGATTTATGGCAGCATATATTTCCCATTGGAACAGATGGCACATTGCAGCAGAATTTATTAAAGCTGCATTTCCCAGACTCTTTCCTATAAGGTTTTTACTCTTCCCTGTCTTTCATCCCTTTTTCTGATCTGATGGGGCATCATATGGCTCTGACACTGAAGTTAGCGTGAAGACATGTGGTTCCTTGCAAATCTGCTCTGCATAAATAATCGTTCAGATTACTGACCTGATAAAGCATCTAGCTGGCAATTGCACAGCAAAGCCTGTAATTTCTCCCATTTAGTGCTGCTCCACCATTCCCTTATCCTGACTTCTGTCTCCTGACTGACATCAGATAAGATAATTAGCTGGGGTTTAGGAACATTGTCATTCTAGGTTTTATATGTAAGCATCTTGAGTTAGTAAGAAGACAGATAGGTATCAAACATAAAAGGATGTGACTGGACAAAATAAGGACAAGTTGCAAGCATTCAGGTTTCCAGGAAGTGTTATTATTTCAGTTTTTCCATAAAGCAGGTTTGTAACAGATGGGTGAAATGTAGGTCAGATGCAGCAGGCATCTTAGTAAGCATTTGCTTTATGGTTTCTGTGTCTCTTGTCATATGATAAAAGAGAGTTTAAATCAGTCCATGCAGACCCCTTTGAATAAGGCAAGAGGTAATAAGAGGGCAAAACTGTAACAAGAAGGGCAGGATTCTGGCATTCACTTGTGCCTCGGGCTATGTTCATCCCGGAGGCACATCAGGTAAAGCAGCAGCATTGCAGGCAGGCAGTATTTGCTCATCTGTTAATAAGTACTGAACATAGGAGACACAAGACCACATACTGAGCTGAAGATCTTTCAATTCCAGGACATGAAAAGGTCAGTGAAGGACATAGTGTCAGCCTTGACTGACTAATTTCCTAGCTGTTGTTGGGCAGATCACTATTTGAGGTTTAGGTGTCTCCATATTTTGAAAAGAAGCCTAATGGGACACAAAGCCTCCTTTCTCCAAAACAATAAGGAATTCCCAGTCCTTTTAATGCCTCACAGCTTCTTCAATAAGCACATACACTGGAGAATTCAAATGACGGTGTTTTACATGAGGCATCCTTTGGAGCGGTGAGCGTGCATCACAGCTCACAGGCATGAGGAATGTAGCTGCTCCTTTGGAGCTGTGACAGGCTCTGATCTTGGTGCCTCTGCTGCCCATGCTGCAAGCTCTCATCTCATGACGCAAGCAGAGCTTGGTGTGCGCTGCTCTGCCCCTGCAGCTGCTCAGCACAAGCACATCGTCGGGCAGAGAGCTAAAAGACATCACCGCTACATATTTAATTCAGCTTTAAATGCAAAAAATAAACGTACAAAAGTATTAAAAATGATCTGTCATACTGCCCTTTCTTCCTGAACACCATTCCCTCCAGCCCTTTGTGTCACATCCAACATCTTTTCCTCAGTTATACCCTGGCTATTGTGTTCCATGAATGACTGGGTGTTATTAGGATTTTAATCCCCATTAAAAATTAGTCAAACATAGACTTTTTTTTCCTGATACATTTCTAAGTTTGCCTAGTTCTGAGCCCAAGATGAAATTATTTTGGACATTGCCTTTATTCATTTAGTTACTTTATATGAAGTATTTGTTTGTGTACTCCACCTAGAGAAGCCAGAGAGTAAAGCATTGCATATGTTCCCAATTCAGTGGAATCGCCATTCAGCTTAAAGACATAGGTAAGAGTTTATTTTTCTGACATCTTTGGTTAGAGCTATAAACAGGAAATTGTAGTTACTGATACAGAAAAATGTACTGATTTTAAAACCTCTCACAGAACACAGCCTGAATGTAAAGTAATCCTTGGACTTAATTATTTAATCTCATCTGCGGTGGGGCAAAGGGAGGCCTGGCTGTGTCCTCCTCTGCAAGCCTTACACTGAAAGGGGTGCAATGGGAAGCCCTGGCTGAAGTCTAAGGATGGCATCAATAGTAATCTTTCCATGGCATAGAGTAGCTATTGGGTAGGATCCAATAGGAAAATATATTATAACTCACAGTGGAAGTCAGTATCTTCTTTGCCATCCTGTTTTTTTAAAGTGAATATGCAAAGTCCTGTTTCCCCTCACGCGGCAAAAACGTGTTAGAAACCAATTTTTTGCTGGCAGTTCTAAGCTCTCCTCTGGGAGTACTCAACCTGTCCTTTAAAGCATTTGTGAAGAATAGCTACCAGTACTTGTTATCGCTTTGATTTTTTCCTTGCTGTCTTCTCTCTCGTCTTCTTTCGGAGTTAATTTCCTGGCTCTTCAGTAATACACACAGAGTAATAATAAAAGCCAGAGACTTTTTGTCATGTATGAGTGAGCTGGATATGCTCGTAGAACCCTACTGAGCCTAGCATTAGACCATGTCCCTGAGCTCCGTATCTACATGACTTTTCAATGTATGCAGGGATGGAGATTAAACCTTCTCTGTGGGCAGCCTGTCCCAATGCTTGATGACCCTTTCCATGAAGAAGTTTCAGCCTACCTGAACTTCTCCTGGTGTAACTCGAGGCCATTTCCTCTCGTTCTATCACTTGTTATTTGTGAGGGGAAACAAACACATACCTCTCTACGTGTCTTTTCAGGCAGCAGAAGATATCTATAAGATCTCCCCTCAGCCTCGTTTTTTTTCAGACTATATGACTCCAGCTGCCTTGTTGAGAACACTACTCTGGTTTCAGCAGGAATGTTGCACAGAGATGTATATGAACTTCTTATTGTTAATGTAAAGAAAACTTAAAACTTCCCTTCTCTTTGGAGGCTTTCAGGCCCAGTCATTGCAGATGCATTGCATGTTATTTTTTTTCTATTTTGCACAAAATCTGAGAATTGCTTGTCTCCCTTCAGCTTTTGGCAGTTGTAGATTTTGGGAAATAAATCCGTACTGGTGAATTGTTCTTGAGCAAAGGAATAAAGGCAATGGCCTTCTCTCCATTGCAACTTCAGGCTGCAGGTTTATCTGACACGATAAGTAGAATGGGATCTGTACTGATGTGATATCAAAATACCTTTGACAGAAAATTTCCTGCATAGAATAAGTTATCTTGGGTCCCTTCCAACCCCTAACATCCTATGATCCTATGATCACACTTGTATAAGAAGTGGGAGAATACTGGGACTTGTGGCTGTGTTTAATTCCTCCACAGTGGGCCACATGACAAGGACAAAGCAATGGGTGTAAGTTGCAGCAGAGGAGGTTCCGCCTCAACACAGGGGGGAACTTCTTTACTGTGAGGGTCACAGAGCACTGGAACAGACTCCCCAGGGAGGTCGTGGAGTCTCCTTCTCTGGGGACTTTCAAGGCCCGCCTGGATGCGTTCCTCTGTGATCTGTGTTAGATAGTTTTGTCCTGCTCCGGCAGGGGGGTTGGACTCGATGATCTCTTTGGGTCCCTTCCAACCCCTAACATCCTATGATCCTATGATCCTATGATGTAGTCAAATATGATGTAAAAACTGTCTAATGATTCTATGATAAACTTACCTGCATGTTTACTGACTTATTTGTTGTGGATGGAGAGGAACTGCTGTTTTGGCTGTCTCCACCTCCAAGAAGGATGGTAGAAATTCATAGGATCATAGGATGTTAGGGGTTGGAAGGGACCCAAAGAGATCATCGAGTCCAACCCCCCTGCCGGAGCAGGACAAAACTATCCTTGTCACATTCTCATTGCTGTGACATGCAGCAAAAACCAGGTATGATTCCTTTCTTGATGTTGCCCTGAAACTAGTCTTAGTAATATATTATTAAAGCTGCAGCTCTGCTTGGCAGGGACGTTTTCCAGCATGGAGCTTTGACATACCATGAGACAGAAATTGTGCTATAGCTTATAATTAGTGCTGATGTGGATCTGATAAGATGCAGAGTCAGGGCTGGGTTCACAGTTGCCAGTAGTACCCTTCTCCCAGCATTAACTGTTCCAGTACACCCATAACACCAGGCAGTGTAGTGAGCTGCCACATGGCATTTTATGAGAGTTTCCACCATTAAAAAAAACCCACTCAAACTAAAAAAAAAACAAACCTCCAGTAGAGAGTGGAAATTATAGCCTTACAAAGATGACATTTTTCAGGATTGGCTATCTCCAAAATGCAGCCTGTTGGTCACAATTGTTGTGTCATTAATTTCCTTTCTGGGCAAGCAATTAGTGCTCTATTTCCTGGGAAGAAAATTTTCTTTTGCATAGCAAATGATGACAGGTTTGCATAGGTTGGGCAGCTGCCTAATCCTTAGAAATGTTTCTGGCAAGATGTGTTTTACAGAAGAACAGTTTCATGTCATAAACATATTTATTTGCATATCACACAGAAATGTCATCCACAATCCATGATTGTGGTTCCCTTTTTCCCTTTATTGTTATTCTTACAGATCCAATGTGTATGCATTAATATTTATCATTCATTATGACAGCATATATCCAAATATATCTTATTTAAGCAAGGTTAGAGGAGGAGAGAAATAAACAGATGTTCTCTTTCTTCACTGTTGTAGAGTTCACCTACCTCTCTTATTTTAAGTGAAAACTGATAAGTCATAACAAACTAAATATTTCCCAAGGTGCATTTTGTTTCTGTTGTTGTTGATGCTGACTTCAGTTTCAAATCCAGTTTGGACTGCAGAACATTAATAAAGTAAACTGATGGGGCAAATCCCACTCTTTATACTCTTAAGCTCTAAAAGGTTACTAAATTCTCACATCCTTCTATCTCATGTGGCTGGTGCAGACAGAGGAAAATATAAAAGCTGCAGGTGGACAGATAAGAGATTAAGAGAACCATTACCTCATGACAGCACTAGGATGAGGGTCACAAATACTGAACTCAGTTTGAATGTTGCTCAAAGCAGAATATAAAGCACTGGGAAGAACCTGATGCTGGGAAAATCTCTTAATGCAGCTGCATCTCTTAGGTAACCAAAACATAACTCTGTGAGCTTCATTTTCAGTTATACAAGAATAATAGTGAATAAAATTTATGCAAAACTCTTTTCACCACTAGTGTGGCTTTTCTTAATCAAAACTGCTGAAAAAGAATAGTCTTCAAAGGCCTTCAGGCACATGAAAGTTTTCTGTAAGGGCTTAGGTCCAAAGGGCAGGTGAGGTTCCTGGAGATATGCTCCAAAGGATAAGTAAAAGGCAAGACCCTGCCTTCAATATCACATGGCCAAGGGTAGATGTTGTTGTGTCTTTGCCAGTGAATTTCACAGCTCTTCATGGACCAACATGCTGAACCAGGTCCTCTGTCCATGCAGGTCCCCAGGGCATCAACAGAACCACAAGCCCCATCTGCAAAGCCCACCATGTAGTTTCATACTTTGAGATATCAGCACCCAATTTTGCTTGAGTAGGGATCCAGTGGCCTGAATCTGCTGGGGGATTTCTCTGGGTAAGCTGTGAAAGGCTCTTCCTTTTGCACCTCATTCTCCACCTCATCTTTCTTCCCCCATTTATCAAGTACAGAGGGAAGGTTTGTTGGCTGGAGGAGTGGCCAGGGGGCCCTTCTCTGATCCTGGAGGTGCTGGTGCAGGAGGCAGAGCCATAATGTCTCTGTTTTCATTGAAATCTGTGGTTAATGTTCCCCAGGGGGTAATTATTCAGTCGGGAGCTTTACCAAGAAGTGATATTCTCCTAGGGGTCAGTCCCTTGAGGCAGATGAGAGGAGACAGAAAATTAAGACAATGTTCTGTCTCTGTTCACCAGAATTTCTTCTGTGTTTGTTGTTTTTGCCTGTTCCTGGAATTGCTCAAGTGGTTGCAGACCTGTCTGTACATGCTGATGTCAGCTCTCCTTTAGAATTCAACCAAGGTTGGAAAGAAGAGTGATCTGATAATTGATTTTTGCTTCTGTTGAGCTCTAAAATATGTGCCAGATTCAAGCTTCAAAAAATTTCTTATTCAGCCAGACAGGACTGCAATTTTTTTTATATTATCCTTTGAATGTTAACTGCGCCCAGTGGACTGTTCCTTCAGAGAAATCAGACGCTCCGCTGAATGCCAGCAGCTCATGCCCTTCTTGTGCTGCTGCTGCTGCTCCCTACAACCAGAACTGAGCACTTCTCTCCACAAATACTGTACAGCTGTTTGTGGATAACTATTGATCAAGCCCTTAGAAAAAGATTTTCCAGTCACAGTCAAAACTCCCAGTGACGTCACGTTCCACAGTAGTTATCACTGCAAGGTAATACATGAGCACCATTAAGCTCAGTTGGTCTGTGGTTCACATTTCTTGAAGACTAAACACCTACATTCAGTGCCAATTTTTCCACAGTAAGGAATAGTCTTCACATGTTTATATTATTCTGTACCTTTCAGAAAAACATCTGTAAGGCCAGGTTCAGGTCAGAGTCCTCTCTGGAGCAGCACAAAGCCATGGAGTTAGGCTACAGTAAAACTTGTTCCTTAATCCTTAATTAAGAGCAGAGTTAATTCTTGAGCAGTGAGGCAAAGTAACTGCAAAGTGGCTATCCAATACTTTGTGGTAATCATAGTACTCATTTGCCACTGCGGTATTGCCAGCTAGCACAGGATCCTTTACCATGTCACCTTACAGCCATTGGCAAGGAGCACAGCAGATCCCAGCTCAGACTCACATCAGCGTGTGTAATGGCTGAGAAACAAAATAATTCCCTTATATGCAGGAAATTACATCTATAAACCAAAGCTTATCCCGTGCCTGGGGTGATAAATCCTTGCTGCAGCAGTCGTCTTCTCTGTGGTCAGGCTCTGCAGCAATGCAGCAATACAAGTGGCCTTGTGGGCAAGCCAGACCTGATATCGCACGAAGTTATCTCACGTTAGGCTTCTAGCCAGGAGCAGCTGAAAAAAGGACATATTTGTTTCCTTTCAGTGCTGATATGAACTTCACTCATGAGTACATTCACCCAAAGTAATTAGGGAAGGTGTAAGCTTGCCTGAGTTAGGCTTCACAACTCAGCTGTGTCCAGAGACTGACTCTGGACAGCATGGGTGAATGGGTGGTCAAGCTGATTGCACAAGCTCTGTCTCAGTGACAGGCATGTGTCTGTAGCCATAGATGCTCTCCTTTCTGTGCCTTTGTTCTCCAGGTACCCTTTGCCTTACCTATTCAGGCTATAAGTGATTTTGGGGCAGGGACTGTTTCCATCAGTACACAGAGTGCCATGGTGCACTAGTCTGAAGTTCTCACCAGCTCTGTACATGCTGCCAAAACAGAATCAGTGTAGCAGCACCATATTTGGCTTTGTTGTGGAATTGTTGTGGAATTGTTGTGGAATCCAGGAAAATTACCCATAGTCAGAGCTATACTGTCTCCTAATTCCTTGCACTGTTTTGTGCTGTATAACTACAGCCTACTAAACTGAACAGCATTTAGGCTAAAGGAACCTTGACGCTGAACAGGACTTCTATAAAGCCCTGCACCACAAACTGAAAACGTTATCAAATAGTGTTCAAATGACTCAGAGTAGGGATAAGGAATAAGGTGAACAGAGATAACAATTGCAAACAGTGCTCTAGATGCCAAACGTGACACCTTCAGGGTCTAGGAGGGTTCCAGCTTGGGGAAGTGAATAAAATGAGAACATTAATAAATAACAGAAAAAGTGAATTGAAAGCAGCCTATATGTAACTGTAAACCTGTAGTGGAATAAATTGGAAATTTGGGAGTGGAAGAGAGTGAAAGAGAGTGGGAGAGAGAAACAGATCAAAAGATTTATGTCCTTTATACTAATAACATATAATTGTAATTGCAAAAGCCATATCTCAGTCCATCTTTGACGGCATGGAAAAGAACTAAATGTAAGAGAGATGCCTTGACAGGCTGGTAGAAAGGTGGAAGCAAATGGTTCATAAGCAAGATTTGGTTTTTGTAAGAGGGTTTTGGGTTTTTTTTTCATAGATAGAGGGCAAAGAACTCAATGTAAAAGTTTTCCATCTCAGTACAGCTGTTTCGTGAACTGAATGAAAGTAGATATAAACTATTGGTGTCATGTAGTGATAGGACGAGGGGCAATGGTTGTAAGCTGGAACATAGGAGGTTCCACATCAACCTGAGAAGGAACTTCTTCATGGTGAGGGTAACGGAGCACTGGAACAGGCTGCCCAGGGGGGTTGTGGAGTCTCCCTCACTGGAGATATTCAAGACCCAACTGGATGAGTTCCTGTGTGACTTGGTTTAGGTGATCCTGCTGTTGCAGGCAGATTGGACTAGATGATCTTCCCTTCCAATCCATAGTGATTCTATGATTTTATGATTCTGTGAAACCAGTTCCAGGTTGCAACCTATTAATTAAGGCCAAGATAGCTGTTGAGCCCCTGTCTCAATGAGGTAATAAGAAAGTAGCTTGATTCGTACTGAGTCCCTTTGGCTTTGCTTATATGGACTCGTGGCAAAAGCTTCCAGAGTGAGGCACTCCTACTCTCATTTCTGCAACTCACACCACTTTGTTTTGTAATTTTTATTTTTAGTAATCTCTTTTGTAAAACAGAATGTCCTGCAGAGACCTATAGTAGTGAGTCCAATGCAAACAGGACATCAAAATGCATTACATTTGAAAACACACACTGGTGTATGGCTAAGATTACAACATTCAGGAGTACGGTCTGTAACACTATATAGGGCTATGCTATACAAACACTTGAAGTGAAGAATTTTTTACACAGTTACTATTATTTTTGAGGGAGTTTATGTTTGAGTTTCTTAGTGCCTTGTCACAGACTTTAATAACCTGTCCTTGAAAAATCTACCCTTTTCCTTTATATATGACAGAAATCAGTGTGCTATCAGACCACAGGGATATCTTTGGACAGGATGTTCTGTTCAAGCAAATTATAACAGGCCTTGAAGGCAGCTGGGATTTGCAGGTGGCCTCAGTTCTTGGGCAGCAGGTAAAACTGAGTCTGGGGAGCAACCTAGCAGGCGGAGTCCACAGCTCAGATTTGTATCTCACCTGGACCCCCTCCTTTCTCCCACTCACTGCTCATGTACTGTCACCCATGTACTGCTCAGAGCACTCAGCAACAGCTTTCTTGTCCTCAGTGTCCACTCCTTTGTTTGTGTTTCCTTGCTGTCTCTTCCGCTCTCAGATGGGGTGGCTGGATGTCACAAGGCAGAGCAGTGTGCAGGAGGCTGAAGGACAGTCTATGCTTCAGACTTAAATTCAGTGGCTTCTCCCAAAATATATAGGAAAGTGCAGAAATGGGTAACTTCCCTATATTTTAGCCTATGTCCTTGTATTAAAAAGCAGTCTTGTATTAAATCAGAAATCTAGCAGCCTATTTGAGGCTTACTCCAGCCTTGCTGAGAGATTTAAAGTGAGGGGGGTCAGGGCTTAGTTCTGTCTGGTGGTGTAGAAATATGTCAGGCAACGTGGCCCGTTTAGAAGATAGTTTCCAGTCTAATTCACTTCAGAGATTTCTGTGTTTGTCTTGCAGCTTGTTCTACAGTGAGATGGAATGCTGCACTGTGTGGGAACTTTCTGTCTTGCAAAAAAACAGAAGTACCGCTTTGATAGAGATGTCATTCAGCTTAGGCAGCATCCAAAAGTTCCTCAGGCCTTAGAGCCTGCTTCATTTGCTGATAAACTACAGTTGTGTGTCCCAAGTTTCTCAGATGACTCTGACTAGTTCTTCCTGCATAATTTAATGCAACTGAAAATGGTGCAGTTTGGTCTCCATGGAAAGCCCTGTATTTCTAGCATGACTTAGTCCTTCCCAGCTCTTTTTTTATCCATCGACTCTCTTGCTATGAAGAGAAACAGCAGTGCAGGAGCTGCTGAAACACAACATCCCACCAGCCATAAAGCTACCACATGAAGACAAGTGGCAAAGTAGCTTTTAAAAATCTCCTGACACAGCTCAAAAAGAATGGTTGCTCTAAAAACTTGTCTAACCATATTAGCTAAAAAGAGTGGCAAGTTCCAGTGTCTATGAAGGCAGCAGAAATATGGAATTACTTTTTAATGACTGAAATGCAGTTACAAAAGATTTCCCCTTGCAGACCATCATTTTTAGGCCTGTGTCACGAGCTACATTTTAATGATGTTTTAATGACAGTCCACCCCCTGGCATGGCTGAAGTTTGCATATGGATCTTAGTCTGGAGAAATAAATACCCAAGGAAATTCTAGACTTTTTTTTAGGTGCTGGTGAGACAGGGGCAACACTTGCAAATTAAAACCAGTCCTAGAGACAGCCTTTGGACATTGTTTTCAGAAAGATTGATTCCTATCATCTTATCAGCTGAAGCATATGATTGCAGAACACGCTAAGAGCCAGCAAACCTTTTCCACAGGTATGACACAGAAACGACCAGTAGATTATCTGCTTGAGCACGTAAGGTCTTGCTGGCATCTCAGAACACACGGAGGACAAATTCCTCTCTGTTACCAGGTACAAGTTAAAAGGGGAAAAAGGGGAAAAAAAACCAATTTACTTTAATGGAGTGACTCTGGATTTACACCATTAGAGCCGAGACCAGAATTTGGCTCATTGTGTGTAGATATATCTATGAATAACCTTCTTAACCTGTTGGAAAGCTAGTGATGGAAAATGTTCCCCCATAAAAGTATATATATTACAGCTGTGTAAATATATTAAAAAACCTCAAACTGTCAGCAAACTCACTGGCAGACACATGAATGTTTCAACAACTTCTCTGTACTCCACATAGTTTTGTTTTTATTCTCCGCAGAGACACACATGTGCACACACAGGCGTATATAGACTTAATGACATCTAAAGGGTACAAGACTCTTAAGAAAGCTAATTTTGATCACTTAGCTCTCCCAAACAAGCAGAATACCTGCTATGCTATGTGCTGCTTATGAAACACATTTTATTAGCCTTACCTGGCTGCCAGATGTAAAATTCAGTGGGCAATCTATGTAATAGCCCTGAGACATAAGAAATTCGGGCCTTTTTCTCTTTTTATCTTCCTTCCATATTCCCAAGTACAAGAGAAGCCCTAATGATGATGCCAGAGTCTCTCCAAAAAATACTCAGTAGCTTACTTTTATTGTACTGTAATTCTATATACTATTATATATCTTTTATGTATATATATATGCACGCTATAATATTTTATATATACACTATATGATATTATACTGTAATGACACATTTATTATATTGGCAGATTTTTAAGGAACAAGGAAGAAACATGGAATAGGTGTCTAAGTCCCACTGCTCCTCGGAATTATTTCTGGAGAGACATGAATGACAAATTCAGGGCTACACCTAGGGGCACAATGGGTCCTTCATTTTTATAAATGTGTTTAATCAACAAAGTGACTCTTGACCCAAACTTGTACGTCCGCCATTTCAATGGAAAAAACGGGGAGTAAGGGAGGATTTGACGCATACTTCTGGTATTTTTAAAAGCTAATAAATGGGTTTAATCTCTACAACTGAGTAGTTATAGTGAATAGCTAGTGTTTTTGGCAAGACTGTTAAGACATATTTACAACATGCAATTGGAAAATAAGCTTGTTATAAATACACCATTCCCAGTGACAGATTAAGAAAATATTGGATATGTACAAAATGACAGCATTAAACAATGAAAGTATTTCCTGAGGAGCTGAGCCTTAGCAAAAGCCACAGACAAAATATTTTTAGTGGCATTCCAACACTCTGTGTTTCAGAGCCATTTATAACAGAGCTCATTATGAGATATTCCTTTCTGCTACAGGCCTCAGCTGGATATACCAAAAAATAACCCTCAGAAAAAAAAAAATTAAAGAAATATTTACCTATGAGAAAGAGTCACAATACCTGGCTTTATTTCACATGTCTAACTTCTCCTCTTTACTCCACCACGCGGGTGCAAGAGAAGAATTTGCCTTTATGTCTTCAGCTCCTCAAGCTCTTGCCTCTCCCAATGACTGCCACAAGTGCCCAGTTATTCCCATCTGCAGAAGCACGGAAATCCCATAAAAAGTCTTCTGCGGAAGCCTGGCAGGGCACGAGGAGTCCTGTACTTGTGGGCTATGATTACCTCTTTCCCTGCCATTCCCCTACAGCACAGTAGCCGGGATCCGTCTCAGAGGGCATGCAGCAAGGATCCTCACTTCAGACACTGTGTACCTCCTTGCCTGTTTAGAACAGCTGAATCAAACCACTAAACAAGTATCTGTATTATAGGACTTAAGGCCTAAGCTGAGGTGGGCAGGTGGAAGGTCAAAGGAAGAGAACAGAGAGCAGAAATGGATGACCTCTGAGCAGCATCGGCTCAAATGTCTTCAGGGCACTGGGAGGAAAACGCTCAGAGGAGGAACTTCACAGCCTTTGCAGAGGATAAAGGCATCACTGTCTATGAAAATGGCCCTCAGGCACCAGCCAGCAATGTTACTGTGCAGTGACACCACAAATGGCACTTTGGCTGCTTCCTTTAGTTATGTATCCGCTGTGTGTAATACTCATGTTGTCCTTCTGCCCATGACTCAAACCAGAGCTCCCCCCAAGCACTTTTGCTTTTACGTACCAGTTTTGCCTCCTAACAGGCTAGGTCAGCTCCCCTGGGGCTCCTTATTTCTCTCAGCCAGGGCAGATGGCACATTCCCACCTGGGAAAGCTGCTCCAGGGAGAAGTAGTAGGTTGTGAGGAGGCAGAGATGTATCACCCCTTTGCTCAGGGAGAGCCAAGGGAGAATTTGGAAGAGCTGCATTCAATTTTTCTTCCTTTGCTCTCCTTTCCAGTGTGAATGGTGTTGGTAGGTCAGGTGTATGCCTGCCAGCATCCTGCAGCTGCCTAGTTCTTGATGGTCTCCCAGGGAGCAGACATACAGGTAGAGCTGCCAGTTAACCTCCTTAGTTTTGCTTTCTGTATGTTCTGATTTCACTCTTCACATGTTTGCCTGTCTTTTGAAGAATGTGCTTCTAGGCTCTCAGGATGACTACAACCCATAACACATCAAATGCCATCTTGTCCCACCACTCGTATACCTTCTGACATGCTGACTCTAATGGTATCCTACCCTGGTTGTGAATCCCTGCCACTGTATGACAGCCCTGTCCTAGAAGTGAGAGGTGAAGTGGATCTCTTGGGTCCGTTTGCGTGTCACTGGGGATACAGCACATTCAGAAATATTGAGCTATAGCTATCTATAAGAAGTCAAGTATTCATAGAATCATAGGATCATAGAATGTTCTAGGCTGGAAGGGACCTCTAAGAGGTCATCTAGTTCAACCTCCCTACACAGGGACAACTCTACCTAAGGTCAAGCCTGACTTTAAATCACTCCAGGGATGGGGATCCCACCACCTCCCCAGACAGACCATTCCAGCCATCAACCGCCCTCACACTGAAGAACTTTTTTCTAATATCCAGCCTAAATCTATTCTTTCCCAGCTTGAAACCATTGTTCCTTGTCCTGTCTATACAAACTGCCTTGGGAAGACCTTCCCCTGCTTTCATGCTACATGACCCTCAGGTACTGGAAAGTCAAAAGAAGGTTCCCCTGGAGTTTTCTTTTCTCCAAGCTGAACAGCCCCAACTCTCTCAGCTTGTCCTCACGTGAGAGATGCTCCATTCCCCTGATCATTTTAGTGGCCTTCCTTTGGACACTCTCTAATCTGTCTACATCCTTCTTGTACTGGGGGCTGCAGAACTGGACACAATATTCCAGGTGAGATCTCAAAAGCGCAGACTAGAGGTTCCCTTAGTTTTTTATCAGGCAGCTGTCTATTGTGTCAAGAGTTTATTTGAGACCTTATACTTCTTCCATAAAAGACCATGGAGATAAACTGATGAGCTTAGATAGGAGCTGAATCTTCTTGTCAGAATTTTAATAATACATAAATGTCATTTGTTCTAATCAGGGTGATCCAGCCTTTTTTGAGGGCAAAGTTTAGATACTTTATGGGCAATGTTTTACTGTGAAGATCATTCAACACCAACTGGAAAAAGGGGTCCAGAGAAACTGTGGGGTCTTCATTCTTACAGATATTGAGAACTCAAAAAGGCCTAGTGGTTTTCTAAAACATAGTGCTCCAGCCTGTTCCAGGAATAAATAAAAGCTTTTGCTGTAGTCTTTCTGTGTGAGAAGTTGTTATTAATGTGAAGTCCAGCAATAACAGTAAGACATTTGGATGCAACTTTTCGTTTCTTCCTGGATCTCATAGTCACAGTAGAAGGCACAGCATCAGAGGAAGTGAGTGTTGGAGGATGGGACTACTTTCAGAAAGCACCACTTTTTCTAAGCTGGAAGCACAATGAATAACCATTCTGCAGAACGGAGGGTCCCCAGCATTGTACAGCCCCTCGGAAAACTGCTACAGCAAACACAGGTGAGGTCACAGTGGTGTTCAGGACAGCCAGCTAATGGGCAATTATAGTCAAATTCCTTCAATTTTCCCTGTAATTAGACTAATTATATACCCAACATACTTATGTCCCAAGCTGTGAGCATGCTGGAAAAAGTAATTTGTTTTCATGAAAATCTTATTAAGCTGCATCATCAGTACTAATCTTTCCCTGCTAAAAACTTTGTTATTTCCAATAATTGAAGTTCAATGTATTGTGCTTTTTCTGATGCAAAATCCATCTGTATTTTCCCTTGGGGCAACAGGTCTGCAGCAGCTGTTAGTGGAGAAAGGATAGATAATCTGATTTTCTCTTTAGTTTGATTCTAAGTAACAGCTGCTTTAGTCTACTTCACAGCACATCTTGTTTGTAAAACAATGCAAATTGGGCTGTGTTTCAGTGGTTGTCCTGTGTGTCTGGCGAGTGTTAATTCAACATAGCGCAGATTTTTACTGCCACAGTTACAAAGAACATCTGATTCCTGTCCTGGGAATTCTCTGGATGTTTTCCACCTTTTGAAGTATAATAAGAAATTTATCTGGGTTGAAGTAGAGGGTATTTTCTTCCTAAAGAAATGCATGTGTTCCTTGTGCAAGACAGTTAAGGGAACAGAGTGATACATGTTGTGCATGACCTTCCCTCGTGCACAATTAGTTACAGGGCAAACTTGAATGGAACATCCCTGAAAATATGCCCTGCACCTAGCAATCATATAAGTCGGAAAAGCTACTTTTACACAAACACTCTTTACATGTTTCACTCTTAAGCTGAAACAAAAAAACCTCACAAATGCAAAGATTTTTTTTTCCTGTCTGCTTTACTATTTTATATTCAGAAGCCTGACAGAAATAAATGTGTGGTTTCACTTTACACTTAGTGTATAGCTAAGAGTTTTGCAGGTTCTGATTCACTTATGTTCATAAGTTCACAATGAATTTTTGGTGGTTCTTCCTTGAAGAGCATTCCTACCCTTTATGCAAATCTACATGTGACGTCCATACAGGTGAAAATTTTATCAAATGCTGTAGTGAGGTTACTGGAGTTGTTTCAACTCCGTTCATCAAAAGTTCTTAAACATCACTTATTAGTGCTTTCACAATTCCAAAACCAATGTAATGGCCAGTACATGGTCAGGAGAACACTGACAGACAAGCTCTGGTAGGTCTTGCTGTTCTAGTTAAATCAGCACTGTTTTTGAGAAGATATGGCCACCGGTTGCAAAGCTGGCAGAACAGAGTCTTTTACTGCACCTCAGCTGTTCCATTTTACAGTCCTGTACATGAGCTTAACTTAGCAATAGTAGTTGTTTTGCAGTAAGATGCCAGATTATGAACTGGAGCAGCTGAGATGCAGCAGGTTTTGCTGTATCTGGAACAGGAGCAAGAATTTCTGGCAAAGGGTCAGTAACAAACAGCTGGGATGGGGGGAGAAGTGGCAGTAGGATATTAGCGACCACAGCTGTTTGCTCAATGAATGTGAGTTAGAGTCTTGAGACAAAAATAGTTGAATAGTTTGTGAACCACCTGCATTCACAGGGAATACTTTTTGGACAGCTGTAAATGTACAAGTACCCATACCTGGTCTTGGAACACTTGTACAGGGAAAGGAAGGCGATGTCTGTAGTGTAAGGTAGTCTGTGTAAAGCTCAAGGCCTTGTACCTGGATGTTCAAGGTAAAACATTTAGAATGGAGATGACTTCTTTTGGGTGTGCACTTGTGACTAATATGTCCATACAACTTTGCTAGATGCAAATAAATTGAAGTTCTTCTGCAAATGTCACCACGGCACCTGGCCCTTACAGTGCTGACATCATTTGTTAGGAAATGCCATGAGAGAAGTCAGAAGACACTGTGGAAAAAAAAGCTGTGACACCAGCCAAAAAAAGTTCTTAGTGTCAAAGTATTCCTTCTGTTTTTATCCCTGTTCTTCTGATCATTTTCTGACTTTCCTCTACGGAGAAGCATTTACAGTTTATTGATTGACATTCATATCTATAAAACATGCGCCCACTGCCCAAGCATCTGACTGGATTTACATTCACAAAAAGCCTAATAAATTATTTACAGCATATTACCAAAAACTGCTAGAGAAAAGAGAATACTGAAGCTAATTAGTATCCAAGAGCACAAAAGCCCTCTAGAAACATCAGGTCTAAACAACTTCCCCGCTAAGTCTGCTAAGATAACAAGCCCCATGGATTTTCTTGGGAAGAAACACAGGTAAACAGATAAGTTTACTGTGTGCCCTAAAGGCTACCAGGACGAGCAGTCCAGCTGGGAAACAAGTTCTAGAACTGAGCGTTCTTCACAGAGGCTATTTTCCTGTTCGTTGCTGAAACTGAAAGTGACAACAGAATTGCTCCAGGTGAACTCGGTGGCTTAAAAGATAAAGGACAGAAAGAAGACAGGTCCCAGACCATTCAGGGCTTTGTAGCTTACTCCAACATGTTCCATATTATTGCTCCACAAACGAAACTTTATAGAGTACCTTCATAAAAAATGCACTTGAAACTAAGAGTAAAACGTCCATGGAGTTCATTTATGAAGCAATAAAAGTAAATTAGTCATGGAGCAATAGAATAGGGTAAAATCAAATCAGATTTGCTTATTCAAACATTTTACAACCTGGAAAATAAAACACTATGGTTTGGAAAAGGTTTTATGTCCTGACAATAAAGCCTTTAAGCAGTCAGATACATTATCTTGCATTTAATGAGAGGTCAAGGAAGTTGAAAGCTGTTTAGAAACCTGGGGAACTCATTGACTTATTCAGCAAGGATTTGACAGATGAGTAAAATGCATAGATTTCTGCTGATATATGCTGGATGCTTATGACCTTGTGGCACCTGCCCCCAAGAGTTTTAGCTCAAGAAGCTGACACTGGTCAGTGATTGGGAAGGTTGCTTTGTGGATGGCATTCCAGAAATGCTAGAACTTCCTATGTAGTTCAAGCCTGTTTTGCTAGTTGTTTCTTATTAGGAAGAGGAACTTTTCCAAGCTTCCTTTGTAATTCCCTGCCCTTCCCCACCCCCCAGCACCTGGCCAGTATTGTCTAATGGGAAGCAGTGATATTGTGTGATAGGGAAGAGCTGAACAGTTCTATGGCTTCACCAAAGATGGTGGAAACACTTGTCCTTATATCTGCACTAGGGCAATTGTGCTGGAGCAACACTTTTCAAAATGTCTAAGTAGCCACCACTGAATCTTTGGAAGAAAGTATATGGAGAGAACATAATGGAAGATAAGAAGAAGAAGTAAATTACTCCTACGCAAGCCTGAGAACATTCAAAATGCATAATTTTGTTTCTGTTAAAATTCTAATTCATGTAGAACATTTTACTTGCTGTGCATTTCGTTCAATAAAATCTCAAAATTCCTGCTGTCTAATGTCCTGTAAATTCCAAAATATGACAAAATACAAAAATTCCCCTCCTGAGTGACATAAACCTAATTATTTACTTTATTAATCAGAAGACAATTACTATTGTCTTTCTAGCACATCTGCTGATTAAAGTCAACACCCCAGGTATAACCTCCACAGTGCAGATGGTGCCAAGTTAAGGAGGGTCTGCTGACAGAGGTTCTGCTCTAATTGCTTCCCAACTCTGTCTCTCTCTGCTAGGTTTCTACTCAGCCAGAAATGATCTTTTAGACAATATTGAAGAGGTTGTAGTTATCCGCATCCACATTCTGTACAGAACCATTGCTTAAAAACGGCAGAGCCAACTTAGAGCACAGTCAAAGCCATCCCGGTATCTCGGCTTGCACCTTACTTCAGAAAGAGGCATACGTGAGGATTTTTATTATCGGTTTCCTAGAAACAGAGTCCATTGTTCTGAGATCACACCTTCAGAAGCACAGTCTTTGACTACATCGTTTCCAGTGACTTTAATCTGAGATTTCCTGATAACCAGGCCGATGGTATCAATACAACGTCTTCAGCACAAGGATTTCTATTTGATTTGCTTCTTTTTACAGCCAGGCTATCATTCTTACCCAAATAGCAATAGCAGGTAATTGCAGACATGTTTCCTAGCAGTATGAGTGGCATGGTTATTTTTCTGTTTCTTTCCACTGGAGATTGGTGCAAGTTGGCACCAGTGCCACCTGAAGTGCAGAGCGGAGTCTGTCACCTGTGCAACTACCATCTGTCCTACCTGCAAACAGCAGAGGAGTCTCTCTGTGAAGTTTTTCCTGCTGGATTGCTTCATCAGTGTTTCAGCACAGGGAAGGACCTGCTGCTGCCCATGATGGATGTCACCACAGAGCCTGGGGTCCTCACAGGAAGACATCAATGGCCAGCCACTCGTGACAAAGGCCTGAGGCACTGGCAACACCCTCATTCTCCCCAGCACCCTCCTAAAGCACACAAAGCACACCCTCCTAAAGACTTCACAAAGAATGCTTCTTAGTCGTGAATACAGCTCCAGGCTCTAGACCAATAGTCTCCGTATGGTGAATAAGAAATGATGTGCTGACTAAAGGTGCACAGTTTTGAGGTTATTCACTCCTGTTATCTCTTGTTTTCATTTCTTTATGTGCAGATTGCAGCTCCACGGGCAGCATATAAGGGGCCTGTGTAGAAGATCACTGCTGCAGAAATGATCACCAAATCTTTCTTGTGCTGCTCATTTCTGATTCTCCATAATATCTCTTGCTCTTTGTACTTCCAAGTGTCAAACAGACACCTACTGAGATCATGACCTCTGGAATCCCATTCTACAATTTTCTTAAAGGAAGATAAATCAGTCTACCAACACTGTGACAGTCAAGAAAAGTAAGTGTTGCATCAGTAAATGATACGCTCTATGTTTCTTCCAGTAAGATGTTTGTGGAGGACATTGAACGTTTACTCCTTTGTGTTACGCATAGTCATCACTAAGACTAAACAGAATATTCCAGCATTTGAGAATGTCAAGCCATCTACATTTTCAGAATGACATGGACAAGTTAAACTATGATTAAAATCTTTGTTGAGTCATTTCCAAAATTCTAGCAAAAATGTTTGTAAAATATTTAGGTGCATCCTTATTTTATCAGCTTTCTCTGAGGAAGATAGATCTTGTACAGATGGGTGCACCTCTTGGATTTTCCAAATTCAGACTTTTTTTCACAAAGAGTGATCTTAATTAACTTCACCCTACCCTAAGTGTATATACAACTAAGAGTAATGCCAAAAATGGGGCAGTTGGGCTTTCTGTCAAAAGACAGGAGGCAAGTCTAGTTGGCAATTTATCTTATTCTGAGCCAGGTGTTTAAGTTCTCCTGTCAGAGTACTGCTCTGGAAGGGCCTCTCTTTATTATGTGTAGAGGGATCCCACAAAAGATAAGACCTCTCAAGCCATTTGATAGGTGCAATCAGTTCTGTCTCTAAATAAGTGCAAATGATGGTTTACATACTTTTAGGTGTTCCAGGCACTGTTTGTAGTACTGAATTTCTATTTTACTGGTGCAGATTTTATAGGTTTGTAACCCAGTGCAGAGGCATTAGTCATTGATGACAGGTGGTGAGCAGTTGGCAAGAATGAACAATTATGTTTTGTAGCATTTTGTAAGGCTAACAAGAAATTCATTGTGGCTGGAGGGAAGGAGCGCACTTGGGTGAAGAGTGTACCACTGCAGATGTCATCATGGCTAGGACCATGTGCATGGAAAACATAAACCTGAGTTCACAAATCTTAAGACATCCACTCAGGAACTTTCCTGTAAGGTTTTAATTCTACAGTTGTGTCTCTTACTGTTTTCTGCAGGAGGCTTCTAATTGCTGTTGTGTAAGCATCAAGGTTCATGAATTCATCCTCCCTCATAAACGTGGGGAAATACATTGATGTGAACACAATACACTGAATACATCAAGCACTTCACAGAGGAAGCAGAACACACTTCAATTTATTTGCTAGCGTGTAAACAAAACATTTCAACAGAGCATTTGTTGTAATGCAGAATGAGAAAATGAGCAAGGATCTCATTCTGAAAACCACCATGTGCCTGAAAGGCTGTGTGGAAATGATAGACTCTGTGGGAAACATGAAATGCCATGCAAAAGCTGCACTACGAGAGTGTCTGTCATCATGGTGCTGCCCATGGGACTAAATAAATATAACAGCTGCGCTCACTTCCATTGCCTCTGATTTTCTTTCTGTGGTTTCTAAGACTAAACAGAATGATGAAGTTTTGTGCAAACACCACATTTTTCTTTCTTCAGATGCATTCTGATGTATCTGCCTGTGTTTATCACCATAAGAATAAAGAAGAGGGAGGTGTTTAATCATGTTCTTTGCTGTAGGAAGTTCAGTCAAATGTTAACTACTATGAACCACGGAAATGACAGCAAACAAATATTGAAAAAGAAGCTGGGAAGTTTTCTGCAAAGTCTATGATTTCTTTTTGGTGATAAGTCTGGTTCAAAGCTTGTATACAGCAAACCCCTTGGTAAAATTAGGTTAACAAGTTAGAAAGAAAAGCAGGTTTCACACTCTCTCATGTAATGTTTGTGACGCAGCTGCCTCTGTGCTATACAGGTTGTGTTGTTAGGATGAAGACGAATGGTAGTGTGTCTTCCACTTCTCCTGACTGTATTTTACAAAATCCCTCTTCCATGTTATAAGTTTTTAATTTGCACAAAGTGAATATATTTCTGTCTTGTCTCTTGTTTATTTCTGTGATTGAAACTACATAGGAAATTTCAACCAGTAGTCCCAAGACTGGAGACTCTACTGTAATATCACACAGACCAGTTTGTGTGGCTTAGGAATGTGAAACTCACTTGAGACAAATTCTTAGAACAAGCCCCCATTTCCAGTTAAATCTCTCTACTTGTAGAGGTGCAGAATTATTACACCTGTGTCTTTTACCATACAATTTTGTATTATAAGGACAACTGTAGCCTCCAAAGTAACACACCAACCTTTCTAACCAAAAAAGACAATTCACTGCCAGAGTCTCAAATACTTAGTCTTTATTGCAGTAAAATATGAATTGCCTTAATGGTGCGTTTTACTCTCAGCTTTATATCTGGGGTTTTGTACCCAAGACAATACCTTTGTGTACCAATATGCTGCTTGTGAAGGCAGAGGAAGCTGTATGGAGCTTCTCCAGGGATCTCTCAGCTGGGTTCCCTTAACAATACAGACATGATGCCAAGCACTCGCATCAGTAAGTACTACTAAAAATCAATGTGATACTCATTTATCTTTCCAGTAAGGACTGATGTTCCTCTAGACTACAGATTCTTGTATTCCTTCATCCTTTCTTTGTGAAAAAGCTTACAACTACTTACAAAGACAAGTTTGTTAGCATCTCTTATACCATCAAAATGCTATATGTTATAATTTAGTAGCAATTATACACTGGTGTGAGGTACATGCTTTTTCCATGTGCATAATCCTGTTCCTGTATATTTCCATTTCTTTTTTCTGCTTGGGCTCCTAGTATCTGTTTCTGCTTTCTTCTCTGATGCCTTGTATTACCTAACTTTGTAGTGCATTGTGGAGCAATGTACATTTTAAGCAAAAGCATTTAATTTTGGAGATCTAGACAGAGCTTTCCTGCTTTCCAAGAGCTGGAGGCAGCACATCAGGTGGTAACTATAGTCAATGGAAAGACATAGGCAGTTTTAGAGTAGAACAGAACTCTGAAATAGGCTCGCTACGGTGAGTGAATACGCCTTTGGCTCGCTACTGACAAGCAAAAATGTAAATGCCTACTTTACATGTGGCTTTGCAACTTAAATGCCATGACTTCTGTTTATGGAGGCTTATTCTCCATAGTATTTTTGTTTTTGGTTACTCACTGGTTTTAGAATGTTTCCGAGGAGGACAACCGTTGCTAATGTGACTATAAACCAATGGAGACTCAGGATGACTGTGTATGATCTCAACTACTTACTCAGTCTCCCAGGTTCTTTTATCTGGTTCTTAAGTTCAGACTTCAAACAGCAGCTTCTTTTTCCTTGTTCCCAAGCCATGCCTATTAGATATGGTTGTTTCCTGGTACAGTAAGTATTCTATTTCCTAATGAACATTATTTTGTTCCTTTTAGCTGCTAAGACTAAAATTAGATCCATCAGTTCTAGTTTTCAGTTCATGAATGACTATGTGCTTGTTGCACCACTCCTCTGTTCTGCCTCTCCACTCAGTTCTTGTAAGTAGACAGACACTGAAATTAATGTTGTAAGAGTCATGATCCCTGGGGATGGAGAGTCTCACATCCTTCACCACCTTGCCTGTGCACAAGAGCAAAGAAGAGAAGTGGACAGAGATTATGACCAGTCCACTTATTCCTCTGGGTTTACTGTGACCATGATACCATGATGAAAGCTGAATTTTAGCAGTACTGCACTTTGTCACTGTGGGGAATCTTGATTCTACAGGACAAAGGACAAAAAATAGCATCATCCAACGAATAGAAGGTTCAAACTAGGACCTGTCATTCTTAATAATGTCAGTTTAAACTTGAACTCCGTGGGGTTTTTTTCAGTTGTGCAGAGCTATGAATGACACAACAGGTTCGTATTTGGCTGCTGGTAGTCAGCAACAGTGTACAGAGGCAGAGTGTAAGCTACTGTTTTGTATTGATGCCACTTCATTACAGAGCCACTTAATGCTATACAAGGAAACTGGGGAGGAAAAAAAATAAATCACAAAGGGTGTTAAAATCAAGTCTGCTGGGAAGCTCTAATTATAGCTGTTGCACAAAATGTTAAGGCCTGTATGTAAGTCAGCTTCTGTGTGTTTGTACCTCTTGCTAGCACAAAATGTAAGAACATTCTTTGTCCTCCTTTCTCCATTTCATAGTGGTCCATAGAAAAGATTGAGAATAGATGTTTATACATATGTTTATAGAGAGGCAGGAGATAGCATTTTTGATCTGTACTGCCTATGGTTGAGGAGATTGGAGGAATCATCAATAGCATTCAGCCTGTACAGGCATGAGAAATAAAGATTGTGTGTATTAAAGAAAACACTTCAAAATCTGTGAATCATTCCTCATGCTCCAGCATATATTCTGAAAGCACCCTGAGAAGGTCTGTACACACTTAGAGAAATTGCCAGTACATTTCCAGCACTCTAAAGGCATTCTGAGACACTATATGGAAACAACCAAAGATATAAACTTTCATTTTTAAGGGATGCTGTGGGGTATCGGTTAAGATTAAGTGATAAGAAAAAATCTCCTTCATGTATGAGATACAGACCAGGTAAATGTTAGGAAGTTGAATATAGGATTTTTAAAATGTGGGTTTTTTTAAAAGAACTACTAGCCCTTTCTCCCCCACCGCTCTCTGTTAAAAGACTGAAAGGACTGCAGAGAGGTGCTTTTTTGTTTGCTTGTTTTCAGCACTGGACAGCAGAGCAAATGTTTAGAGATTGTTACACAAAGATAAATGGCCTGGACTTTAAAGAAGCGTAACCCTTTCAATGAACAGAAGTCTTTCTCATCTGTGAATGAGAACAATTTGCAGTTTCTCCAAGTGTAGTCTTCCTGTATCAGGTGTCTGTCCATGGGCAACACTGGTAGGCAAAGCCAATTTTGTATTACAGTGTCCATACAGCATATAGCATATACTTGCATATAGCAAATTTATTGAATTTAAACTTGCTTCATTTTGAAGGCTTTGCTGGACCGCACGAGGAAGCCCAAACTGTAGTCTTGATGAGAAGGACTCCCTGTTGGGGACCCCAGCAGCTCAAAGTCAACAACCATCTGCAGATTTCTGAGGCAGTTTTCTGTTGGACAATGACAAACAAGAATCCTACAATCATTTGACCTTTTTGTAAGAGAGGTTGCTGCTAACAAATTTGAAACAAAATGAAAAGAAAGAGTTTCCTACACCACTTGCTCTAAAGGTTGAGTGGAAGGTGTTACAAAACTAGCAGAGTACCTATGAAGAACTTTCTGTGAGTACAAGCAGTCACCTGGATAATGCTCTTCCATTACTGCAGTGGAAGAAGACATCTACTGACCTATTAAACATAGGCAAAACCATGTAGGATCAGTTTCTGGCTACTCAAAAAAATCTTATCCTAGAGGGCTAGTTAAGGGTTATTTCCAGGAAGGGTTATTTCCTTACAGGGAAAGGAGAGATGAAGACATAATTCCTGATGTCATACCTGGCATCTACTTTGGAAAAAAACTTTTCAGAATGAGAGAGTGATGGTGATCTTAAGGAGAGGTGAAGCTTCACTATATCTACATTAACTTGGCTGGATGATGCTTAATGACTTTGTTTAATTAAATTGTCTTGCAAAATCCTCCAGAATCTTTCTACTGGCGAGGGAAAGAGCAAGGCTGTTGCTAGTTACGTGGGCTTTTATTGGGTGATAACATATATTGTAACACAGGGTGGGGTGTCCCTGCCCATGGCAGGGGAATTGGAACTGGATGATCCTGTGGTCCCTTTTAACCCTGACTGACTCTATGACTTGGTCTAGGTGATCCTGCTGTGGCAGGGGGATTGGTCTAGATGATCTTTGGAGGTCTTTTCCAATCCTTAATGATTCTATGATTCTATGGTTGTCACAATAATGATCTACTCAGGGAAAATGAAAACTTGATTCATGGTTTGTTCAGAGATTTCTAGCTTGTTGCCTCCCTCCTCCCACTTACAAGGAGGTAAGATATGGTACAATTGCAGCAGAATCTCTTTGCTGACCTCTGACTTCTACAAGCAGTTTGCAGATGGGACCATTCATGACCTCCCTTTTTCATCCATTTTTGCCAGTTCAGACATAGGTGATGTTGGGCATAAAACATCCTTCTCCCCAGTCTTCTGAGATGCAAACTGGAGGCAACCCTGATATGGGTGTATTGTTTTAATAGTGGTCACAGGACACGGGACATGTATCTAAGAGACAAGAGTCTTTTCAAAGGGCCACGTGTGTTCTTTCTGTAGTTAGTCAAGAGGTACAGGCATTTCCAAAGGATGATTCATATAATCAAATATTAAGTGGGTAGAATAGATGGGATGTACCCTCTAGAGAAGCAATTTTCTCTGCACTGTCTGTTCAAGTAACCCTAGATGACAGTCTCAGACTAGATGCTTGAATTTTACAAGGCTGATGTTAGGTAAGGTGAACACTATCTAAACTTAAATTCCAACCACAAAATATCTAGAAAAGAACTTTAAACTTTTATATTTTAAACTTTAAAAAAAGAATACAAAAGTAACAGAGTTAAACCAGAATGCCTGTTGAAATAAAATGGGATTTGGGTTTGGAGATCTGTAAATACATTTTGCAACTAACAAATTATCTAGCAGAAGCCAGCAAAAATCTTAAGTGAGTATTTGGNCTCCCTCCCTCCCTCCCTCCCCTCTCTTTTTCTGTTTCTCACTTTCCCTTTCCCTCCTTTTCTTTCTTTCTTCTTTTCTTTTCTCCTGAAAATGAGGCATTTACATGAATATTACAAGTCCTTTTTTTCCTGTTTATCATGATCTCTGTAATCCTTTACATTTATTTTGAGAAACAACCTCGGTGCTTTTTGTTTTCTTTAATACAGTTGTTGCTTTGATTAATGATTTAATTGTTGAAACAGTTTTAAAACGTAAAGACACTCCTAAGACAGGTCTACTTTACATGTTACAGAATTAGCTTCATTGTGGTGGCCCTGGTGAGATCACCAGTTCCCTTGTCCACCTCTGCAGTCCAGCCATTATTTTCCATGAAACAAAACCTGCCATCTGTACTCAAAATTTAATCAGGAGGAAAGACACAGTAACGACACTGAGAACAACTTCTGGTAGAGCCCTGCATAACCTGAAGCTATTTTGCCTTCCTTGCAGTAGCGTGCTCCATTTTGCTTGACATGATGATAAAGCTCAGCAAAAGGCAGCACTGTCGATGCTGAGGAAAAGCCAGCCCACATCCCTGTCTACCCACTCTTAGAAGTGTGATAAGAAAGCTTCACTCATTAACTTCACCTCTTTCTTTTAAGAAGGATAGCAGCACAAGAGTCCTTTTTTGAAAGAAATATTATACACTGTTTCTGTGCTTTTAAGTCAAATCTCCTCCCCATTTCTTTTCAGGAGACATTGGCCTCCTTCTTTCACAGTACCTCACCCTGTCTTATCTCCCCTCCTCTCCCATATTTCTTCTTCTCTGAATTGACCTCTTGCCACAGTGACTCTTTTCTCAGTTCCTTTAGATGAACTTCGATGGTGTCAAAATAAAGAAAGTATCAGCGTGCTGGAGTACTGCTGTGCACCACTTTTCACAAAAATATACTTTTCCTTCTATTGAGTGCTTTGTTATTTTAGTGCTTGGGGCTGTCATCACTTTCCTTGTTCCCTCAGCCCAGTAGACAGTAGGAAAGGCAGACATGTTTCAGCTGAGGATAACTGCTCGAATATACAGAAAGAGCGAAAGCTTAGTTTCATAATATGTGAGCTTTTTCTGAGACTCAGAAGTGCTGAGAAATGCAGAGCAGATGCTGTTCTGCTGCCTGGCTCTCCATGAGCTACAGTTTGTCAGGCTGATAAGTGGCTCTGTGCTTGCACATGAGTATCTCATGATAAGAGAAGTGATTCAGTGACTAAATGTCCTATTATCAAGAATGTACAACATGTAAAGTAAGTGCCTGCTCCTGGATGAAGATAGTGAGGTTGTTTAAAAACCACAAACAAAATAAACCTGCCTGTGCTGTAATTAAAACCCTGGGAGATCATTGGAGCGCTATGCATTCCTTGGGCTCTCAGCTCTAAAACAGACACTGCCTTCTGCGTTATTGCACGGTTTGTTCCATTTTCATCTGCTTACAAAGTACTCATTAGCTATGAGCTGCAGGAGAGTGATTTTTGGATAGACATGGGTCAAAAGGAACACACAATGAAGGGTGACCTTTCGGAAGGGAGATTACCTATAAATAGCAACGGTTATCCCTTACAGTCTTCTCACATAAGCCTGCTGGGAGTACGAGAAGGAGACCCTTTCCACCAGCTCCTCCAACATGATTTCAGACTGGCACATGACACATTTTGGCCATGAATAGCAGAAGAGAATTTGCAAGGGATCAAGCAAAAAAGCCTTAGCAGCTGGCTGGCAGTTGATATTCCCCTGGGTTCAAAAATTAGCTCAGAGCTTCCTTCTTTTTCCCCGTGAACAATGGCACACACTTCTCTAGAAAGGAATATTAAGATTTTGTGTTTGAAATATGTCACTTTGGGAGCTCATTTATTTAAAAAAATTAATTGTAGCAATTTTTAAAATTAGCCAAGCAGTGTCATCATAGTTTAGTCAAACCCCAGAGAGCTTTAGTATCACACTGCAGCTCTTATCTAGCATTTCCACTTCTCCTCTTCACCAAGGATCTATCCAATCTTTTATTTGGAGTAAGGAAGCATTGGTAATTCTGGCCACTTACTGTTGGTAAAGAGAAGGAGGTGAGTGAATTAATCTGCGATCTGTTCTGTTTGTAATGCATGTTCTTCACTTGCTTATCCTGTGAGATTGCCACAAAACTGTCTTTCCGAGTTCCTATTTTACGAACTTTCACATGAAGGTCACTCTACAAAGACAAAGTGCGTAGAGTGTGATAGTTAGTAGTCAGATGTGGTCAGTGTCAACACTTGTGCATTTGGTGCATGCCTGTGCATCTGCACTGTGTTTTCAGGTGTGTCCTGCGCTCTGCCAGAGATCACCAGTAGTCCCTCCATGACAGACAGGACTGCTCTGTGTTTCTGACTCCCGTGGCCTCATGGAGTCAGGATCACAAAACAAAAACCAGGCAGCCTGATTGTTTGTTGTTAGATTTATGTTAGATAATTACTGTTTTTTCTCACCGCTGTTAAAATGGTGAGTATTTGTGAACAGGGTAAGGATACAAGACTGAGCCCAGGTACTACATGCTGTTGGTAAAGTAAGAGAGAGTCTTTGTTGGAAGGCATTTACAACCTAAACAGATGTGCAGACAGAGATGTTACTATCTCCACTTTGCAGAGGTGACCAACGTATGCAGGTATGATGTGCCAAGAGATAGACACAAACGTGAGGGGCAGGGAGAGAGCAAGCCAACTGCTGAAGGTGGATTACCAGGCTGCCCTGACCGTGACCACTCTTCCTCACTGTGCTCGCTGCAAACCTAACAGCCACCCACTCACAAACAGGAGTGTATGACAAGCGACTTCCTCTTGAGCTGCTCCAGCCCTGGTTTTGCTCTCACAGTTGATTTCAGCCAAGCAGTGCCAGGTTCTTCTTTATCCAGGAAGAATTTGTTATAGGTTGGCTCCACAAAAGAAGTTTTTTGGTTCTGTCATGCAGATGTTGGTTTAATGCATGTTTGATGGCTGCTTCTCTGCTTTAACAATGATCTGGAAGCTGTTCCTTTGTCTGTTTACAGCTGTTGGCTTTAACAGCAGTGCTTCATTCAAACCTTTGCGCAGCCAGAATTGCTCCCTGAATTCATTTTGCAGAAATGTTGCCTTTAAAAAAACTAAGATTCTTAAAGATGAGTTGATGAAAGCGGTTATATAATGTCGTGCTGACACCAGAAACAGACTCTGTGATCCAGAAGATAGCTCGCAGTCCTGTGTTACTGCTGCCTATGATACAATGACTTATTTTCAGTGCAAAAGCACTGGAATTGCCAGTTCTTTTCTGACATGAAAATCCCCTTAATGGTGATAGCGAGCAGATATCTCTTTTACTATTTCTAACCTGTATTTACACTGATATGCAACTCCAGTCCAGGTTTGGTACCCTCTTATGGCCTCTCTTACAAGGATGGGTGTCGCAAATGATCCCTGTCCTGAGTTACCAGCAGAATAGGAAATGTCAGCAGATGCTAACTGCCAGTTTGCATCTCTTGATTTTCCTCCCAGCATAAAATTGAGGTTAGCTTTATCATGCAGTTGCCTTGCTGCCTCAGTCTAACTGGCAGGTTAGTTTTAAAATGTGATTTATAATGTGGATCTTGTTTCTGTGTTGGAGTACTTTTGGATTACAGCATGAAATTTGAATGTGTCTAAATAAAGGGAATGCAGTGGTGGCAGTGGCTGTGAGGCAGGGATTATATGAAGGCTTTCAGGTCACTCTGAGCAGTGTGCTGCAGTAACCAAGAGGTTTTTATGGGCACAGAGGCACAAAGTAACCCCTCTAATCCCTTTCTCACTGGCTTACAGACTCTGAAGAAGCTTAATAATTACAGGGGAATGCAGTCAAAGTGTTTTTAAGGACATATGTGCAGAGGCTTATTTTAGTAATTTCCTAACAGCAAATGCATTGGCAGATTCTCAAGGAGAAATCTCAGTGCAAGTTCTCCCTTCTCCCACTTCCCCAGCAAAAAGACGATGATTTACACTCTACATCAAAAAGAAGCTTAACCAGTGAGGAGTTGAGGGAATATTTCCTGTAGGATTATGCTTTTTCCACAGCCACTCATGCCTCTCTTTCTGGTGAAATACAAAGTATGTCCCTGTTCAGTTGAGCCCTCCCAAGGCTTCTTTCAGTGGAATGAACAGCAGAAAGCCTTGAAATATTTTATTTCCCTTTAAAATATTATCCTTCTGGAGAAGTATTTCCCTTTCTCTGAAATGCCTGGTTCAGCTGATGGTGATTCTGCTGCTTATGTATCACTACACACAAGTGTCTACTATATATATGTGCATATGCAGGAGGTGTCCAGGAACTGTTATGTGCTCAGCTTTTAGCTTCACAGCTATGGAATTTTTGGAGGAAATTGTGCCTCAAACAAGAAAGATATGATGTTACTCTTTCACCCAGGAGAGTTTTGGGGATTTTTAAAAATTAACATAAAATTTAATAGGAAAAAAAATAATGAGGTAAGGATTAACCTCAGGTGTCTGGACGCTCTCATTTCAAATTGTAATATTCTGCCTGCAGCATCAAAAAAATCTTAGCTAAATTCATGATCCTTTTCTGCTGGGGAACAGATTTCTCATGTTAGGACTCCTCATTAGGTTTAGTTTGAATGGTTAGCATTTGATATGTTAGATCCAGCTTACAGTATATAAGAAACAGTATGAAATAATAGGAGATCTGCCTTTCTTGTCTTTGTATGAGCAACCTGTAGCATTCTTTGAAGAAAGTGTGTGTGCTGAAGTGATGTGAAACTGAACCTTTCCTGGGACCCAAAACTGTTTTCGGGGGCAACTGACTCTCCTTCTACTTATTGCTTCCCCATCCAAGAAATTGCAGCCTGGTTTGTGTGTTCTAGGGAGTTTAGGTTTGAGCTGATTCAAGAAATTTCTGGTTTCAATATTTGAATCTATACACCAGGAAGTGACATCAGGTACATGGGTCACAGGGAGTGTTTGGATCTTGGTTGGCTCTATTTGGACATGGGTGTCAGTGTACCTGTATCAACCTTATGCACCCTCTCATGCGGCTTTCTTTTGCTTTTCTCAAGAGATGCCAGACACCCTCTTGACAGCAATGGGAAAGAAAAAGCTTTCACCCTGGGCATGGGAAGGTCTCCTTCCTCAGGTGGTGTCTAGAAATCAGTCCCTCAAACTCTTAGACTACGCTACTTGAAAATTACTCACGCTGCCCAATGTTCTCTCATAACTAGCTCTGTAGACTTCTGTGAAATGACTTAGTGGTATAACCTGGCCTTCCACATTAATAATTTGAGTTATCAGCTCTATAAAAAATAAATAAAATATGTGGGATTTGGATCTTAGATGGCCCAGGTTTTGTCCTGTTTGCAAGTTTCCAGGAAATGTTGTTTCCTGAGAGGAGAAAACCTGAATGATCCGGAAAGGAGCTACCAACATGGAAGCATTAACGATACCTATCAGGCACGATAACTGATAGATGGTGGCAAGGATAACAAAATGATTACATGATGTTTAGCACAATGACTGCCAGCTATTGTTTTTCAAGCAAATGGCTGAGACTTGGCAATGATTGGTCTATTACCAGAGGAGAGGAAAAACACAAAACAAAACGAGAGATGGATATATATATTAAAAAGGAAGTAAAACCATAGACAAATTTCATATAGACGTGAATTTCCCTGCAGCAACATTAATCAAATTTGCTCCTCATATATGTCAATAAGGCCAGCACATTTGCACTGGATTAAGTTTAATCACATGAGATGGATCACACGAGATGATTGCTTTCTTTGGGAATAAATAATTATCTTTCACTGCTTGAATATTTTCAGTCCTATTTTGTAGACCTTCATGCTGCCCCATTAGCTTCACTCATAGAAGGGGATAGAAATGGTATTTCCTGATGAAATAGCTGTAAGCATTTGCAGCAGAAAATCTTCACTGATGACACCACTTCATACTGAAAAAGATGTCCTCCATAAATGCATCCATTTCTGTGGTGTCTGTCTGCCTCAGCTGGGACCTCGCGTTACAGTAGGAACACAATCTAAAAGGCAACATGACATTAAAATATTGATGGAACAATGTTAGTAGGAAGGGGAATGCATATTTAATAAGTACCTAGATGCTTTTCATGTACACATGTGACACCAGATCTCTCAGGCTAATCAGAGTGAGGTTGGGTCAGTCCTTGTGAGGGGAAGGTTCCAGACAATACATGGCTATATCCTGTTGTATCTGGTTTGAACGTGTCTCTCAGTGCCTTGACAGGAGTCAAGGAGCAGGAGTAAATGATGTTTTGAATCTAACTTTCTACTGAGTACACTGTCAGGTACCACTCCTTAGGTGGTGTCTCAAAAGACCCGTTTCCTTCCTGACTACCTCTTTTGTAAGGAAGCACATGCTTTGAGGTGCTGCCATTGTAGTCTTCTGTGGGCTGATAGGAAGACTGGAAGGCACAACACCCATTGTGGTTTCCACCTGCAGGCTGTGAGGTGGCAGGACTCCTGACCCACTGACACAAGGAAGCCCCAGTCTGCCCAAAGAAAGCATCTGAGGAGGTAAAACTAAAAGCCCCTGGACAACCCCTCACAGAGAAAGGTCAAGAACAACACAACCCAGGCTATTAATGGCAATGAGCTGTAAAACTGTGGCTTCTGCATCACGAAACTGTGGTTGTGACTGGAATGCCCAGCAGAACCTGCAATTCTGCCTTGGTCTGTTCTGGGCCTACACATGCAGGGCGTAAAACCGCATGCACACAGGTGTGCTCCCCTGCATGCTCTGGCTTTGCAAAGTGTGAACTGCAAGCAGCTGCTTCACAGGCATGACACACAGCTTTCTAGTAGCTGGTCGTTGTCCTTTGAATTGCAATGCTGTCCTTTGTGTTAAACTGCATAAGTAGCCCCCTGTGTGCTGGGGGGGATGTGTGTGTAGTTGCTTGTTCCTTTACTCCGCTGAAGTGATTTATAACACTTACCAGCAGTCCCCTGTATGTTTTTATTATTGCCGGCTCTTCTTGAGTTCTCACACATCATGCACTTGGCATGAGTAATAAAACTTAATTGTTGCAGTAAAGGAAACTCTGTGTGCTTGGAACTTTGATTTCGAAGGATTTTCCATTATATAACTCTGCACTTTTAAACATAGACAATAAAGTAATGGCTTAGCACGAAAATACTTGGAAATAGTGGTAAGCCTCATGAATGTCATCTATTGGTGACCACAGAAAGCTGTAGATGGCTTTGCAGTCCTAATCGCACTCGCCATGGTTTTCCTTCTGAAACTGTGTGTTTCCTTTCAATCAGTGAGGTGAAGACAAAATAAAACTATGGTAATGAGAAAAAGTCAGGTCACTTAGTGTTTCCACTGAACCTGGACAACGCTAAAGCCCACTACAGGCAATTCTTTGTAGTCCATTACATCCCAGGCAAAACGTAATTGCAGAGCGTTAATAGTTACTTGCAGTGAGCCAGAATGATGCTTTCATCTTAAATGTATGCCGTGCCCTGGCACATCATTGCAGCCACAAATCTCTGAGGATCATTATGTTATCACAAAGTTCCCTTAAGATGTATTCAGTGATAATGTTGGTTATAAAGAACTTTGGAAAGAGATGAATACGTCTGTGTTAGCCCAACTTTTACATACGTTGCCAACTTACCATCTATAGAGTCACTAAACTTGGGTTTGATTTGTTTTACAGCTGTTTGTTAGTTTATAAAATATTAACAGGAGCCGTAGGATTTATTTCTCGCAGAAATGCTAGAAAGTAAGGAGAAATAAAGTGGAATATAAATCTGAAAACTGAGAAACTTCTTTAGCTGCACATTTTGTCAGGATATTTGGGAAGAATTTAGTAAAATCTATTAGAAATAAGTGAAAATGCAGGACTTTTGAGGACTGAAGTTACTCAAGCCTGTAATGTCTGATTTAGATTCTTTCCTGAAGTGCAGGCAACACTGAAGTTGTTTTGTGTGTGTGTGAGGAGATAGGCAGATACTGAAAAAGGGCCCATAACAGCATTTGGCATATTGAGATCTGCATAAGAAACAGAGCAGCCTATACAAAACACATCCAATTGAGCCAGAACTGTAAATATTACTATAGTTGGGGAGTATTTAATGCAAAATACCTACTGAAGTTGGAAGAAATATAGAGCAACCACCCTGTATGACATGAAAAACACTTTTTTGATGTCTCCATTGAGTAAATGTCCTCAATGGAGAAAAATGCATCCGTATTCCTCTCCTGAGAATTTATTTCCTGGGCCTCTGATGGAAAGAACAAGTGTGACAATGCCTGTGGGGATGGCCAGTATAACCACTGGAGACCTTTTGCCCCCAGCATTAAACCTGTGGCCTGTTATCCTCAGAATTTCTCATGAGAGGCAGATGTTAAATGGAGCCATGGCTGCAAGGACTGTTGACCTGGCATGGGCAGTCCACTTATGCTGACAGTCCCAGAAAGGAGCAGGTCTGCCTTTTGCATGGATTTCCATTGAAGGACAAGACCAAAAGGTAGAAGACAAACTTCAAATTCCTTCTTCTCTTTACTCCTCTAGCCTTATCCAAAAGAATTAGTGTCTCACAAAGATGCAGGAGTAAAAGGATCTCTGGCAGGGAAGAGGAACAGGTCTATACCCCAGGGCTCCTCTACATGTGTTGATCATGAGGAAGATTGGCTCAAGGTGGAGGAGAATTGAGCTGGCTGGCTCTAGACGAAAAGCTATATGTGCTATCCTCCTGAATTGACAGGACTGGACTCACCGCAGCTCCAGATCAGAATAATTAGTGAATTGAAATGGATTTTCCACTAGAAAACATGTTGCAGAGGCTAGTTTTAGAATAGGTTTTTTGCCTTTTCATTAAGATAAAAATAAAAATCCAAGACAGCTGTCTTATGAGGGATCTGTGCTCAGTATTAGAAAGCTACACAGCTGTGGAGTCTGGATGCCGTCACAAAAACTGGATAACAGAGACATGGCATTGCTGGAATACAACCCACTTGGTAAGTGTCCTGGGTGCTTGGAATGTGCCTATCACACAGTAAAAGTGCTGCTTTTGTCTGTGCTCAGGGCAAGAGCACCAATAGGCCTGTGGAGCTGATGTAATGAGATTCAGGCTGCTTTTCAACAGCTGAAATATTTAGTTCAGCAAATGGGTATTTCAAGTGTAAATATTTATATGGGCCAAGGGCTCTTTGTTGCTCTGCTATTTTGACATTTTCAAATCCCTCAGCTTTACTTTTGTTACAAGGATGGTCTATTTGCTGACTAGAAGTACAAAGGTCAGTGGCTAGTTATGCAGAAATGGTGTTATTATCATAGCAAAATACCACTTCTCCCAGTCCTCAAAGCTGTGATTCCACGTGCTTCAACATCATAACCTACACACTGATGGAGGTAAAGCATCCACCTTGTTTTGTGAGGAAATACAATAATAAAGAGAAAGAAACAAGTTATTTGAGGTCCTGATTGGATAGAATTAATAGTTTGTGAGGAAGAAATGTTAAGTACATTTACCTTTCATTTCAGAAACATTCCCCAGCTGCTCTTAATGACCACTTGTTACGTTTCACAGGGCTGGTATTCACCTTCAATACCTCTGCTATTGCAATTCATTAAGGTGTGTTCACCCAGTTTAGAGATTTAGGAGCTGTTTAGGAAACTTACATTTTAGCCAAAACTGTTCCTATATTCAAATCTGTGAAGCTTTAAGTCAATACAACATTCTTCTTGATGTTGCCTATGTAAGTGATGCCCTGCGTTTCAAGAGCAAGGTCTCACCGCCACACTACATTTTCCTCTTCTTTTGTGTACTCCCCATCCTCCAGTCTTCTGTCTCCTCACCCCTTCCCTCTTGCCACGCCTTCTGCTTATCTTTCTCTCTTTTTCCTTCCAATTCTTCAGTATCCTGCTGCCCCCAAAGCAATGTCCCTCTGCCTCATTACCTCCCACCTTTTTACTGTCTTCAGCCATTCTCGTGGGCTGTTGTTAGCTCCTTCTCAGCCCACTTTCACCAACTCAGATCCTCAAGCAGTTTCTAGTTTGGGCTTCTCCACACTCACCGCTAAGTCTGATTTTTCTTATGTTTTATCAGTGGAAACTGCTGAATTATTTTGAACATTTTCTTGGAAACTTGAAACAAAGGTTGAATGTTTACCAAACCACTTTTTGGCAGATAGCCAGATTTAAATTCATATTGTTGGACTCCTGCCATAAATTGTTTTCTATAAAAATAGCGTACCAATACTTTTCCAGAGGAACATATATACATCTGGAGAATAAATTCTTCCAGAAAGATCAAAGAAAGTATAGGGTGATATGGTCTTGCTTCTACCTGGCTAGGTGGGATAGGTCAAGTTCTGAAGATACTCATTTTAGCCCACTTAAACCTTTGTATCCTCAGTACTGGTGGCTACTGCTTTAGACGAAGAATGTGTCAGGCATCATTGCTAATATTGGGTTGTGTTTACTACCCAATTCTGAAGCCAAGAGCTAAACTTTCAGTGGGAGTCTAATTATGATTCAGATCTGGAGCGGTATTTGACTTGCAAACCAAAGCGGGGCGAAACTATTTCCTGCAGGATGCCTCCAGCATCCTGTGTGCAGAGACCTCTGCACAATTCTGCCCCTCATCACCAAATTCTCTTTCCTCCCAATTGGTTCAACACATTGAAACAGCCCAGACTGTGCTACATTCTTTGCCAGGGAAAGGAAGTTTCAGAGGAATAGCTATGGAAACAGGCTACTATGAAAGTACATGGGACATCAGGAGCACAGAAGTGTCCTAAGAATGTAATGGCAAAGCTTAGGACTGTGAGTAAATGCATTGTAGGGTAATGAGTGTAATGCAGGACTCCATTGTGATTGCAGAACTCCAGCTAGTCTCTTAAAAGGGGAGACCTGAGATGAACAACCTAAGTTCTCCTCCAGTCCTTCCAATTTTGCTCAGATTTCAGATATGAGAATTTATGTCTCAGCATTTGGACTATGACTAAAAAATGCTTTTATGATGGAAGTAATTGAAGTTCCATATGGAGCCTATTACGTATTTTGTTAAGCTCTTATAATATTCTCAGGTCACAACTTGTGTATAACCTCTGATGGGAATGGATTTGGAGAGACACGCTAATGTGCTTGGTAAGAAGAGTTCCCTGAGCATTAAGTGTATCATAGATGAGTCAAATGAACCTCTCACTTGCCAATCCTGCCTCGCCAAAGATGAAGTAAGCATTGACAGCACTGCTTTCATAAGGCAAAATGTTTCTTGAGACTATTCTTTTAGGTCACAGAGAAGCTCATGCAGAAGCTTCAGCTTTTGGTGCGCTTCTAATTGTCTTCCTCTGTGTGCATACGTGTATACATTCTGGCTTGCAACTTATGCCAAAAGAGTTCCTTAATGGCAAATTTTACCTGATTAGGAGTAGAGAAGTGTTTGTTCTAACATCATGCTCCTTTACCAGTTTTTTGAGACAATTGCATTCACAAAGTTCAGGAGCTTCTCATTTTTGTTGAGTTCCTAAAGTAAAGGCACAAAGAACTTCTCTTGGGCTCATTAATGTGCCATTGGAATCCTTCACGCACCACTCACCTTCAATCTTTTGGGGAAATTTGGCTTTTGTAGCACTCTGCAATCAGATTTTTTTAAAGTTTATACCCAAAGTCAAATTATCTCATGCTTTTTCAGTGATTTCTATAAGACAGTAGCTTAACTCTCCCCTGTGTGACTAAGCCCTGGTAAGACACAGCTGCAATGCTGGGTCCATTTATGGACTTTCCAGGACAAGAAACAGATGAATGCACTACTGAGTCTAGCAGAGGGTTGTAAAGATATTTAAAGGACTGGACCCTCTGCCCTCTGAGGAAGGGCTGAGACAGCAGGAAATTCTGCCTGAAGTATAAAGAACTCAGGGGGATCTTACTGATCCTGATAAATACCTGATGGAAGAGGATAAAGAAGAGAGAATGAGACTTAGTGGTATTTTAAGAATGGGAAAGAGGCAATGGGCATAAATTGTTTAAATATAAGAAAACACTATTTTACTCTAAGGATGATCAAACACTGGACCAGTTTACCCAGACAGGTTGTGGAGGGTCTAACCTTGAAAGTTTTCAGAAGCTAACCAGACATAGCCCTGAGCATTCTGCTGTAGATGACTTTGCTTTGAGCAGAAGAGTTGAACTTGATGATTTTGAGGTGTCCTTGCCAACCTAATCATTCTGTGGTTCAGAAATTCTCCCTTCTCTTCCTATAATAGTCTAACTTCTTTCTCATTTTGCATGCCTTCATGGTTTGCTTTTTTGACACAGTTTAGCTCCAGAGCTTTTGTGTGTACGTCATGTGCTGGTGTGATTTGGAACAAGCCGAGGGGTTTTTTTGCCACAGGTCACATCTTAAGAACAGTTTGCCTAGTTATTTTCACATCTGCTTATGCTCATAAAAATAAAAGTAAAACTTATTTTTTGATCAAGATTTCTGGGTTTTTTTTTGACTGAATATATCTCATTATTCTAGAACAATTTTCTCAGTGCACTTTTCTGACTTGCTTCTCACTGACATTTTTTTTGCTTGTATGTGTTGCCTGGTTAGCTGTTATGGCATGCAGTGCCTGGAAAGTTGTATAAATACAGACACCAAGCATTAATTGGTCTCAGGTCCTGCAGTCCCCAAAAATATCCAAACAAACTCTTCACAGAGAACTTTCTGCTCATGTGGATAGAACAAAACAACTCTGTATCACTGTAACTACTTAAATGCCATGAGAGCCACAGCTCTGTGTCTGTGCTCATGTTCATCCAGAGCTTTTGTGTGGATTATTGTGAGGAGAGAAGGAAGCACCTATTGGACAGAAGGNGTGTTCCATGGTTTTATCTTCACAGTATCACAGTATTACCAAGGTTGGAAGAGACCTCATAGATCATCAAGTCCAACTCTGCCTCAATTTACCCTCTCATTTTCATTCTTCTCAGGCTGTATACTAGTCTCTGCCTTTCACTACTGGGAAAACCCTTCCCAAATCTTGAGAAGATACTCAGTGCTACTGATCACTTACGAAGTCATTTCCATAACACAGTCTCATCAGAAATGGAACTCACCTTTGCTTAGCAAAAGGTGAACAGAAAACAACAATTCTGCATCATCTGCTCCCCTTCTCTCTTCAATCTACACAGCTTTTTGGTTGTTTTTTTTTTTTTTTTGTGGGTTTTTTTTTTTTTAGATTTGGGAGGAGCAGGGGTACATACATATTGAGGGTGTATTTTTTTTCTCTTACAAAGATTTCAAAAAATGCTTTTTCCCCCTTTGTTCTCAATTTTTTCCTGACTATGAATTGACAACTGAGCAAAACAGAGAGAGGAATGGAGCCCTTCTGAGGCACAGCAGCTGATAATTACCTTGCTTGGCACAGGGCTCTCCATAACCCCAGCATTGTGAGAAGTGTACTTGATTACAGTGTGTAAGCCCAGCTCTGTGTGAGAGTTCTGCTTCATTAGGGAAATAGAGCTGCAGTGCTTTTGCTGATCTCATTTCCATCTCTATTTTTGCTCTTATATGTAGAGCTAAACCACCTTTATGCTCAAGTAACTGCCATCCTTTTGTCCTTGAAGGGCCTTACAGGTAAAGGCATGGGGGTAAACCTATAGGAGAAATACTTGTCAAAGAGGGTAGGGTGAGGAAAGAATGACTTAGATGGCTACTAGGTGCTCCCCAGAAAAGAAAAAGTTGTGATTAGCATTTTTCTGGGGAAATATTAGGCCCTGTAATTTGAGTGGGTTTGTTTGTTCAGTCTCTGGAGAGGAAAAAAAAAAGAGAAAACCAGTCTCTATCCCACAGGGGAAAGAGGAGTGATCTCCTTGTGGAGGAGGCAGAGACTAAGTAGAATGGTAATGACGGCGATGATTAGAGGGCTTTTAATTTAGAAAAATGGGTACATTGAGCATTGTGGCTCAGCAGCCTGGCTTCAGTGAGGAGCCCATGGCACTCCAAAACACTCTATTAAAGTAGGGACTTGGAGCATGAAGGGAGCTCACCTGAAGAGATTGTTTTTACAACAGACTGATGTTTGCCAGGATGCATGTTCTCTTCTGCCAGTGATCAAATATTTAAATTATAATTGTGTGGTTTTCTGATCTGTCAGCATTTCAGGACACTTAAAATGACATTTGAAAGGTATCTTCTCTCAGCCTTGGCACTGTTTCTCGGCGCTCAGCAGTGAGTGTGCAACCCTGAGAACAAAGCAGAGACTTTGACTTGGATGGGAAAATAATTTAAGCATCTTTAGACCTTAGTGCAGGTTTGGGATTATTTATTGTATCATGGTCGCAGTATTCCGTGATTAATGAGATTGTGAGTGTAGTGCCATTGGCATTAAGTGGACGGTGCAAGCTAGGATATTCTTTGGGTGAATTGTAATGGAGCAAGAATATCCTTGTGCTAGGGCAGACTGGGGTTAGTGCACACACTGTACAGTGCAGTCTGCAGCAACTAGCTTGGGGCTGAAGGCAGGTAGTATCCTCCTAAGGCCATTGTCCTTCAGAGGAATAAGCATCCCCATCCAGATAATGTTGCTCCCATGCTCTAAGGTGTGTTGCTGTCACTTTTTTTATGACTGGGGAGTCCTTGTGAGGTCAGGGCTGGGTACCACCATCTAGCTTGGCAGTCACCCTACTACTAGCATAGACACACTATGAATTTTTCAAATCTCATACCTATATTATTGTAGACATGCTGTAAGCTTTTCAGATCTCAGGCCTATGTTACCTGATTGGTAAGCAAGATACCTGATCTGTTTTCCTCAGTCATGCATGTATTCAGCTGATATTCCAAATCCTTATGTTCAGCTCATAGTTAATTTCTGGATGGTTTTGAAGTTTGAAGCTAAGGAAAGCTGGTTTTTTGAGCCAATTTTTTTTTTTTGCCTTTACACCATTTACTTTAAAAATGCTCAGAGTTAGCTGTACAAAGGGGTAGGAAGACTCTGATATGACTGCCAAAAATTATGAGCCTTAGCTCTCATTTACACGACCATTTATAAACACTCTTGCATACAAATTGACCTTTTTATGGTGATGGGCCCGCTGTGAATTTGGTTCGTGTGGTGCTACAGCATATTAGGCATGACAGAAGCAATGAAATGGGGCTTGTTGCTCTGCCAGTCACTCATGTTCCTTTTGGTTCATTGCATCCTCATGGAGAGATGCAGATCCTTCTTGGCCTGGTATAAATCCCATTCCTGAATACTCAGTACTTTCCTCTTTCTTAGCGTGTAGAGGAAGATCCACATGGAACCAATTCATAAAGCTAACATGAAGTCACCACAGAAGGAAAGAATAGTCTGTGCTATTACAACACAGAGCAAGGCAGTATCACTGGAATCAGGCAAAACAAACAAAAAGCTTTCATGGCAAACAAACCTCTACCCTACTTTTTAACATTCCTCCAAATGACAATGAGTTTTACTTCTACCAGTGGCTGAGGTTTAAACTAAGATCTTTCCCATTATGCTGCTCATGGCCTCCTTGAATCTTGTCTCAGTAACAGTGTGTGGAATGAAATGGAATATTAGTGTTGGCTCCCAAGGCATGCTTGACCTTAGTTACCTTTTGAATTAACTAAACCTTTTTGAAAGATTGAGCCATTCCCATGCTATTGTATTTGATCTGGTAAATGTATTGTTTTAGTTAACATTCTGTGTTTTATTAATTTTGATCAATATTGCCAGGTCTCTCACTAGATCAGAACAAGCACAAAAAAGGGTTACCTTACCAAATTCTTCTCAACATTCTGACCCATCACTGGCCATGTAATGGACACCACTGATGTGGCTCCTGATGTACTCTGTCATATCTTGTTGTCAAATATGCCGTGGTTTCTATGACTGAGAATATTTGTAAGTGCTGTTAAAATTGTCTCAATCAAGTCCTCACAATATTTTCATCTCTTTCTGTACAGCATATGCATGACCTGAAAGAAGGTTGCAGAGAGGTGACTGGTGGTCTCTTCTCACAAGTAACAAGTGATAAGGTAAGAGGAAATGGCCTCAAGTTGCACCAGGGGAAGTTTAGGTTGGTCATTAGGAAAAACTTTATGGAAAAGGTTAAGTGTTGGAATAGGCTGCCCAAGGATGGGGCTGAAAGTCTATCCCTGGGCATGTTTACAAGTCATGTAGCTATGGTGTTCAAGGACATGGTTTATCTGTGAGCTTGGCAGAGTTAGGCTAATGGTTGAACTCAATGATTAAAGGTTAAAGGTCTTTTCCAATCTAAATGATAGTATGAGTCATCTAGTGATAGGACGAGGGGCAATGGGTGTAAGCTGGAACATAAGAGGTAACACATAAATATGAGAAGGAACTTCTTCACTGTGAGGGTGACAGAGCACTGGAACAGGCTGCCCAGGGGAGTTGTGGAGTCTCCTTCACTGGAGATGTTTAAGACCTGCCTGGATATGTTCCTGTGTGACTTGGTCTAAGTGATCCTGCTCTGGTAGGAGGATTAGACTAGATGATCTTCGGAGGTCCCTTCCAGTCCTTAAGTATTCTAAGATTCTATGATTCTGTGTGGTAGAGACCTCAACTGTGTACTATGTCTGTATTAGCATATTGGTCCCATGCTCTTGCTCTCTAGCAAGATTGCCAGATTTGAAACAAGAACAGACAGGGAAGAGGCCAGATTTTGTTTATAAGGGCATTTTGAGACTTCGTGAGGTAGTGCCAGGGCCTGCTGATGCATGTGTACCTACAGCATTCTGATGAAGCTTTTCTGTGTTGAACGAAAACGTGTTTTCTGTGTTGTCCACCCAAATGATGCCTGCAGAGCAAAGTGTCACCAACCCAGCAGATTCTTCCTGCACCTTGTCATTCCAGCTCCTCTTGAACCCACATTCTTCTGCAGAAGGCCCTACATTTATCTAGTGGGTTTTTTAATAGAATCTGGGACAATTGAAACGACTTTCATAGAAATTGGATGTTCCCTTTTTTCCTTTCTTAAAAGTTCCCTTTTGAATGCAGGAGTCAACAGCAAGACACCAGTGTGGCTACAAAACAGCTTCAGTACTGGTTTATGTCTGTTATCTCATTGGGATAACAGAGCTTTGTGGAAGGAAATATCTAAAAGGAGAATTTAGGTGTCAATTAGCTGTAAGGAGGAAGTTCTTCACTGTGAAGGTGTCAAGACACTGGAACAGGCTTCCCAAGGAAGCTGTGGATGCTCCTTCCCTGCATGTGTTCAAGGCCAGATTGCATGGAACTCTGAACAACCAGGTCTAGTGGAAGATGTCACTACTTATGGTGTGTGTGGGGGGTTGAAGCTAGATGATTTTACCATTCCAACCCAAAACATTCTACTATATTGTGATTTGATGAGGTGTTGCTCTATTTCCAGCTTATGAATCAGGGTGGAGCTGCTAAATTTGTGACCTTCAGACTATTTGATTAGTGTAGCATGGAGTTGCAATCTGATGGGCAATTACAGCATCAGATACTGCAGCAATTACATTGATTGATACATAAGTCATTAACACTGTCTAGGAAGGCAGTTGTGTGAGAACCAAGGCAATGGGATAACACATTTAACAGTGATTGTGTCCCTCACGCAGGTACGTCTACATTGCAAGAGATCCAGAACACCTTCAAATCAACTATCTTGAGTATGGGAAATGGTCTGCTTGTGCCTAGAGAGGATAGTGTAGCCTGTCAAGAAACAGGAAAAGAATCAAAGTAAGGTTTAGGGGTTGAAGGCTTCTGCAGGCAGGTAGAAAACTGTTTTTTCAATCATGTAAAAATCAAACGAGAGTGTTGAATCAGGCTTTTTATTTTTAACCATGGGAAACAGACATTGAAATGTGCATGGGAAATGCAGCAGAATGTGCTATAGCCCAGGAATCTGCAGAAAACCTGCTTTCACATTTTCGATAGACTGTTAAGGTAGGAGCATTAGCATTAGCAGCTTCTGAGGAGCTACACAGCTTTCAGATTTCCTAAGTGGGTGGGTGTCAAAGCAAGGTGGGTGATAGCAGGATGATTTTCAGTTTTAAAGAGAGCACACGGAACTCTACTGAACTGCTTTAACAGCTTGAACAGCTTGCTACCAAGCTGAACAGCAGTGCTATGGCTGGGGAGGAGGAATGGGGAAGGCAAAGGAGAGAGAGAGGAGAGGGATGGAAGAAATAGCTTGCAGATTACCATCAGTCCCTGGCTGAGTTTTCTGAAATACAAAAGGATGACTCTATTGATTCAGCTTCACTTACTGCTGGGAACCTTCTCCTCTGCTCTCCCTCACATCTGTTCTCAGCTCCATGCTTAAGAGCATGTGTCGAGCACAAGGGAGAAGAACTGCTGAATGTTTTGGGGAAAGACTGTTTCTTTGTGAAAAGCGGGAGATACTTTGAAACAGACATGTGTCCGGGAAACACCTTTTCCCTTCCCTTTCCAAACAGCATTTACTTATTTTCCTGACGTTTAGAATCTGAACTCAGGTCAATCTTACATTATCTTGTTTCGTGGATGTTGTTTTGGTAAACTCTTTCCTTCACAAACACAATTCACAACACTGCAGCAGTTGTAGTGTCTTCATCCTCAGCATTGAAACTGCATAGACAAAAATCCTGTCTGTAAAGCTGCCGCACGGGTATGTGATTGTGAACAACGAGGGTACTTTGCATCTAGTTACAGTCCTTCCCCTGCAAACCCATCAGATGCTGGTGGGTAAACATTAAAGGCATCAGAGTCAAGATAATAGCCCCCTTCAAGATTCCTTTTCCCTGCTGAGAGGGAGACCTGATTCCTCAGATGCCCCAGCCTGCAAGTCTGGCTGGCTCAGGGCACTGCTGAGGTTCATATTCCCATGTCCCTCCTGCTGAGAACAGGCATGGGAAGGATACCTAGTAAATGCAAACAGATTTGATTTATGGTATCTTCTATTTTATTTTTTATTTGACTAGTTACGTTGTTATCTTTGCTTAGCTTGGCAACAGGATGCAGACACATTTGTGCTAGACCACGTTCCTATTGCTCCCTCTTTGCTCAACGTCCTTACCTATTCCTGCCTTCAATTGGGCTGCTGCATCTCATGTAGGGACTCTGTGTCTGAAGCCTCCAGGACTACCAGACTTTTTTCCTGACTAGGAATGGCTTCAGCATTATGGTAAAAGGTCTTGTGGCTCCTTTGGCTCTGGGCCCATTGCTGCAGACTTCTGTCAGGCCACAGTTACAGCACGAAAGTAGGACTATGTAATTTTTCACGTGTTCCTCCCTGATTGTACTAGCTCATCTATATTTTAATCATTGTTAAACTTGTTTTGTCCCCCTAGGATATTTATTTGGAAGCCTGTGGTGGCTGGGGCACTTGGACATTCTGTGCAGAAATATGGTTATGCCTTGGAGCCTCATTCTTTCTGCTGCTGAGGGCCTGATGGCAACAGACTGCCTGAGAGACCCTGCAGATATGTCAGGCAGACATGAAACCTCAGTGACTGCAGGCGCTCCTTATGTGCCAAGTTGCAGTTTGGCTGGAAACGCAGTCCTCGTCGAGTGCCTTGGCATGAGTAGTAGGACCATGCCACTAGGAAGGTCTCTTCACGCCACTGTGGTTTTCACCCCATGTCAGGCAAAGCAGTGTCCCCATGCTGTGCCCTGCGAGACCTGTCTGCAGAGCTCCACGCTGCTCTTGCGCCACTCGCCGCCTGCCCAGGGAAGGCAACACAGAGAGGCCCTTGCTCTCATGGGCCGTGTGGGTATAAATAGCTCTAGCTGAGAGGAGCAGAAGGGGCTGTCATTTTGCCAAGAGGACAGAGGCAGCATGGAGAGGGCTGGCAGGGGTGGTGGCAGCAGCTTCCCTTCTTGTCTGTGCCTCTCAAAGCCTCTTCTGTCTCAGCTGGCTCCCTCTGAGCAGTTGCTAGGTAAAGGCAGGTGTGTCAGCTGAAGTAGTGGAAATTTCTATTCATCTTATAAATAGTTGAACAGCACGACTTGGTGAAATGTGAAACGAGCAAACATCCCATCTTCTCCTCAGAGGGCAGATCGGGATTCAGTCTATAGTGCTGTCATGTCAACTGTGTCAGCGCTGCTGTTCATGATGCCAAGGCCCTATAAGTTATTCATGTGAACACAGCAAACAAAGGTTTAGCTTAACTGAGGGATGAACATTCCTCCACCTGCAGCTTTCTCCACAGCTAGATGCAAAAAGTGCAGAGGTCACTTAATCTGAGACAGAAATAGACTGCAGCGTCTGCGGGGTCAGTATGCTTCGCAAGCATAGCAATATGACTACAGGCAGGCCTGAGGGCTCCTGACACAGTGTCCTTGGTAGTAAGAGAAAACGCCATCAAAAGCCTAATGCAGCTTGGCTGCTTTGCTTGAAATTTACTGGGCAAAACTACAAATTTCCCTTATAATCATGTTTATACCCTAGGCTATGAGAAAGCTTTTTTCCTCTGCTAATCCCTCATGCTTCTTGTCGAACTACACTGACACTTGTTCTCTGGTGTAGTCAGACAGACCCCCACCAGAGGTTAATACTCTCTATGAGACTGTGGGAGTTTTTCAGGTCTTTCTCAGTGAGTTAAGAGTTTCTGATCTTAAAAAGATGAGATTTCATGGGCCGAATTTGAAGATATACATCAGCTTGGCAATATATTAAATGGAGTTTATTGAAGTATTTCAACTGCAGCCAGTTTTAAAGAAAGAAGATATCTCTGTGTTAATGCCTGGAAACAGATGTGTCTGAGCAAACTTTCTTGAAACTTCAAAGAATCTAGTCATCAACATCATCAAGCTGTCAAAGTATAAAGCTAGAAGTAGAGATATGTAGATCTGAGTTCTGCCATGAACCCTTTAATTGGACTGACCAAGGCAATCCCTCCTGCATCTTAGGTGACTGAATTGTCATTTGCCCTGCACAGCAAAGCATGGCACGTTTAATCTAATGTGCTCATTAGATTAAAGGGAGTCTCTAAGTACAAATTTTAGCTTTCTTTTGTTTCTGTTTGTTCCTGTTAACCAGGTGGTAGGATTTTGCCAATCCATAACTCATATGGGCTCACACATCTGGAAGGGTACAGGAACACCACCATGGCCCTGAGTAACGGTTACTGCCAGTTACTGCTGTGAACGTGACTGTGAGAAATTGTCTGAAACATGACCAGCATTACATTTGCATGCAAAATGGAATGTCCTTTCAGCTGAGTGGTTTACTGGTGGATGATAAGGCCCTGCTCTCCTTTGCTCTTGCTCTTCATAGCTCTTTCTGTAAAAAAAGGGTAGCTGGAGGAGTGTGCTGTGATGAAGAGCCAAAGGGGATGTGTGCTTGAAAATCAAGTCATTTAATACTGACTTATGCTTCTCCTGCCCTCTCTTTTGTGTTACAGTCACATCCACAGAGAAGGGAAAATTCAGCTTTTGCGTGTCATCTGCAATCCATGTTTGCATACAGTGCGATCAAACACAGGGAAAAGAAAATCAATCAAAATTAAGATGGTTCTTCACCCCTTAGCATGCAAGTAAGCTGTAAGTGAGCCTCGCTGCCTCTCTGGTAGAGTGGTAAGTAAGCAGAGCAGCCATATTTAGCAGATGTAGGACCATGAAAGCTTATAGCTACAAGCACGAAGGGGGAGAATAAACAATTTATAAGTACTTGTAAGTGATGATGGCACAGCTCTGAGTTGCAGCTCTAACTTACTGATCTCTGCTTGTCTCCTCCGCCAGCTCCAGCCAGCAGATTGCAGGTCCCTCGCTTTTTGAGGTCTCTGCAGTCTCAGAGACATGCCGAGGGCTATGCTGTTTGAGTGGCACTCCCATTTTTGAGAGCATACACGAATAGCCTCACTAAACTCAGCGGGATGCTTTGCATGAATACACTGTACAGCTTACATAGCATGGTACCAACAAAGTGAGACACTTAGCCACATAACTTAGCAAAGGCATGAAAATGCAAGTACTTTTTATACAGATCTACTGCAGTCCAGTGGCCTTGAAAGTCCTTGTTTTTAACATGAGACATGGCTGGCTCCCAAGAGTAGTCACTACTGTTATGGAGCACAATCTGATACAGAATGGCAAACAAGGGTTTATTTGATGCACTGTAAGTGAATTAATGACATTAAACCTGCCTTCTCTGCTGGTCTAATCAAGCAATGTTCCACATTCCACAAGTAAGGTACCAGTGTGAACTTTTCTTAAGCAAGGTGACGTGGCATTGCTTAAAGAGCTATGTGGTCTCATTTGGTGAAATCTAGGAAGGTTTTTCTTGGTAGGATTTCTCATCAACTGACTGGAAGGAAAAAGATTTTTTTGGGGAACTGTGTGCAGATCAAAGGTGCTGTTTGAATTGTTATAGGAGATGTATTTAACTGTGAGTGAACATGTATCTTACAGCAGGAGACAGGAAATTGTGATTTCCTTAGAACTTCAAAGGGAGGAAACTTTATAATGAAAAACTAACATACATCAGAGAATCATAGAATAGTTTCATTGGTAAAAGTCCTTTAAGATCATCAAGTCCAACCTTTTCCTAGCCCTATCATCACTGCTAAACCATGTTCCCCAATGCAACATCTGCCCTTCTCTTCAACACCTCCAGGGATGGTGACTCAATTCAACCCCCTCCCTGGGCAGGCTGTTCCAATGCCTGACAACCCTTTCAGGAAAGAAATTCTTCCTAACACCAACCTGAACCTTTCCTCAGAACAGCTTAAGGCCAATTCCCCTTGTTCTATCTTGCACTAGGGAGAACAATCCAACCGCTGCCTCTTTACAACCTCCTTTCAAGTAGTTGTAGAGAGCCATAATCAGTCTCCTCTTCTCCAGGCTAAAGAGCCCTGGATCCCTCAGCTGTTCCTCAAATGGCACCTGTTCCAAACCTTTTATATCTTGGTAGCTGGCTCTGCCCCCTCTCCATCCCTTCAATGTCCCTCTTGTAATGAGAGACTCAAAACTGGACACAGTACTCAAAGTGTGGCCTCACCAAAGCTGAGTAGAGGGGAATGATCACCTCTCTGCTCCTGTTGGCAATGAACACTATTCCTCATACAGGCCAGGAAGCCATTGGCCTTTTGGACAACTGGGCATGCAGCTGGCTCATGTTCAGATGACCCTCTGTTAACACTCCCAGATCCCTCTGTGGGTACCGGCTTTCCAGCCAATCCTCCCCAAGTCTGTAGTGCTGCTGAGGACTGTTGAGCCTGAAGTGCAGGACCTGGCATTTGGCTTTCTGGAAATTCCTGTAAATGGCCTTGATCATAGAATCATTACGGATTAGAGGGACCTCGAAAGGTCATCTAGTCCAATCCTCCTGCCAGAGCAGGATCACCCAGACCAAGTCACACAGGAACACATCCAAGTGGGTTTTAAATATCTCCAGTAAAGGAGACTCCACAACCTCTCTGGGCAGCCTGTTCCAATGCTCCGTCATCCTCACTGTATATAAGTTCCTTCTCATACTTATGTGGAACCGCCTATGTTCCAGCTTACAACCATTGCCCCTCATCCTATCATCAGATGACAATGAGAAGAGCCTGGATCCATCCTCCTGGCACCCATCCTTCACATATTTATAGACATTAATGAGGTCACCCCTCAGTCTCGTCTTTTCCAAGGTAAAGAGACCCAGCTCCCTCAGCCTCTCCTCATAAGGGAGGTGTTCCACTCCATTCTTCATCCTCGTTGCTCTACGCATGACATCCACCAGCAGCTCCATGTCCTTCATGAACTGAGGGTCCCAGAACTGGACACAATACTCCAGATGTGGTCTCACCAGTGCAGAGTAGAGGGAGAGAAGAACCTCTCTTGATCTGATAACCACCCCCATTCTGATCCACCCCAGGATGCTGTTGGCCCTCTTGGCCATAAGACCACATTGCTGGCTCATGGTCATCCTGTTGTCCACCAGGACCCCCAGGTCCCTTTCTCCTACAGTGCTCTGCAGCAGATCAGTCCCCAACCTATACTGGTACCTGGGGTTGTTCTTGCCCAGATGCAAGACTCTACACTTGCCCTTGTTACAGTTCATTAAATTTCTCTCTGCCCAGCACTCTAGCCTGTCCAGTTCTCACTGAATGGCAGCAGCATCTGCAGGGATATCAGCCACTCCTCCCAGCTTTGTGTCATCACCAAACTTGCCTAAGACATCATAGCTAGGGAATGCTGCTAGCTGGTGGAGAAGAACCAAGTGCTATGGAGATGAGAAAACCACAAGATACAAGGATGGGGCATCTGGGTGCAGAGCAGGGTAAGCTCTGTCTGCCCACCAGCTGGACCTGAGGAAGGACCAATTGGGAAGCCAGCTAGAAGGTGTGAGCATGATAGCACATGCAGGGAGAGATTGTATATGAGGACAGCTTGAGAACTAATAAATGGCTTCTACTCTGATCGTATCGGTCTGTGTGGAGTCGGTTTGCACATGGAAAAATCCCACAACACTACACTGTTGTCCAGACCACACTGTCTCAGTTTGGCTGCGAGGATGCTGTGGGAGACTGTGTCAGATGCCATATTGAAGTCAAGACAGACAACATCCACTGCTCTGCCATCACGTATCCACCTGATTATGCTCTCATAAAAGGCTATCAATTTGGTCAAGCATGACTTCCCTTTGGTGACCCCATGCTGACTGTCCCTAATGACCCTTCTGATCTTGATGTGCCTAGAGACAGCATCAAGTATAAATCGTTCCATCATCTTTCCTGGGATGGAGATGAGACTGTCCGGTCTACAGTTACTTGGGTCCTCCTTCTTTCCCTTTTTGAAGACTGGAGTGACATTTGCTATCCTCCAGTCTCTAGGCACTTCTCCTGATCCCCATGACATAGAAAAGATGATGGAGAGTGGCTTAGCAATGACTTCCGCCATCTTCCTTAGCACGCATGTGTGCATCCCACCTGGGCCCATGGATTTGTGTACATCCAGTCTGCTCAACTTATACCTAACCTAGTCCTCATCAATCAAGGTAGGCTCATGTCTTGTTTCAGCTTCCTCTGGAGCCTCAGCAGCCTGGAGTCGGCTTGGTATCAGGACAGATCCAGCCTATCTAGATCCTGCTGCAGAGTCTCCCTGCCCTCGAGCAGATTGACACTTCCACCCAAGCATGGTGTTGTCTTACTAAGGGCTCGGCCTTGGACTTGGCCATCTAACCAGTTTTTCACCCAGCAAAGTGTATACCCATCCAAACCAAGAGCGATCAATTTCTATGGGAGAATGCTTTGGGCAATAGTGTCAGATGCCTTGCTAAAGTTCAGGTAGACTTTAGTAAGTCTACCAGTGCGTTGTGAAGTCTCCTACTCTGGAGACATTTAAAACTTGCCTGGATGTGTTCCTGTGTGACTTGGTCTGGGTGATCCTGCTGTGTCAGGGGGATTGGACTAGATGATCTTTCAAGGTCCCTTCCAATCCCTAATATGATTCTAGATAACATCCACAGCCTTTCCTTCATCAACAAGTAGGTTACCCTGTCATAGAAGGAGATCAAGTGTGTTAAACAAGACCTCCCCTTCGTGAACCCATCCTGACTGTGTGTGATGACCTGGTTATCCTGCATTGTTGCATAATGGAACACAGGAAGATTTGCTCCCTCAGTTTTCCTTGAACTGAAGTCAGACTAACAGGCCTATAGTTTTCTTGATCGTCCTTTTCTCCCTTCTTATAGAGGGTGTTACATTGGCTGACTTCCAGTTAGCTGGGACATCCTCAGTCTGCCAGGACTGCTGGTAAATGATGGACATTAGCTTGGTGAAAACTCCTTCCAACACCCTCAGCACTCTAGGATGTACCCCATCTGGCCCCACAGATTTGTGGTCATCAGTGTGGAGCAGCAACTCATAGAATCATAGAATCATAGAATCATTAGGGATTGGAAGGGACCTCAAAAGATCATCTAGTCCAATCCGCCTGCAACAGCAGGATCACCTAAACCAAGTCACACAGGAACCTGTCCAGTCGGGTCTTGAACATCTCCAGTGAGGGAGACTCCACAAACCCCCTGAAAAAAAAAAATAGGGGAGAGCGCAAACGCAGTCCCCCACTACCACAAATTATGCAGTCGAGTTTCCCCGCTTCACGAATTTGCGTGTCAATCTCCATGGATTGGTGTTGGGGGGTGGCACATTTTGCACCTGGCCCTCATCTCTTGCCTTGGGGGGCTGGTTTCTCTCAGTACAGGTTTTTCTATTACTAAAGACTGAGGCAAAGAAGGCATTAAGCACCTCAGACTTATCCTCATCTTTTGTCACTATATCTCCTCTGTGTCTAGCGGGGGATGGAGGCTTTTCTTGGTCTTTCTTTTGTTATTAATGTATTTATAGAAGCTTTTCTTTCTGTCTTTTACTTTTGAAGCCAGATTAATTTCTAGCTGGCCTTTGGATCTTCTAATTATCTCCCTGCATAACCTAACATTATCTTTGTATTCACTATGAGTGTCTTGCCCCTTCTTCCAGAGACCATAAACTCTCATTTTTTCCCTGATTTTCAGCCAAGTGTCCCTATTAGCCAGACTGGTCTTCTATGCCTCTTAGCACACATGGGGATGGCTAGCTCCTGTGCCTTTAGGATTTCCTCCTTAAGGAGTGTCCAGCCTTTCTGGACTCCTATACCCTTCAAATATTACTCTTAAAAACATCTTCAGATTTTGTTTCTCTTGCCATTTTGAAACTCTGCATCAAAGGATAACAGGGTTGTTACTTGCCATCAGCAAGGACAGCACCCCAAAACTGTGGCTGGAGTGAGAAAAAGAACTATCAAAAGGATCTAGGATTGAATAAAGTGAGCAAAGGATTGAATAAATTATGCTTCCCCCATATCAAACCTTTATAGATGATGAACAGCTTTAAGAAGCATTTTAGACGTGTCGTGTGACATAGTTACTGTAAAAAAAAAATCCATAAATATTCATATATTATCAAAGTGATAGTTTCCAGTGTTTCATTGTGCTTGCACTTTGTGTGGGATTTTCTTCCCACCAGTATTCATAAAAGTTCTTAGATTCAGCTGCTTTCAAGCTAATGTTGAGAGATACTTTTGATCATTAAAGTTTTAAAAAAAGGACATTTTAACCAGTGAAATTCCTAAACACTTTTAAACCTTTAAAATGTCTTAAGACATGCATATATCCACTCATCAGATACCATGGTGATGATTAGGATGAGATCACTCTCAAGGGAGGAGAATGGGGGACCCGAGGATGTGACTCATTTGTGCAACAGAAATACAAGTACCATGTAAGTTCTGAATATTCAATGCACAGAAAAAAACTCTACTGTATCACTCAGATTATTGAAAAAAATAATTAAACTGGTTTTGAAAACTGAATGAAAATGTCAGTGTGGCCATGGACATTTTAAGTACAGAAAAAAGAAGTAACGTTCACTTAAGAGATCATTTGCTAGGCATAGTTTGTGGAGTGTAATTGATTGCCATCTTTTATTTTGCATTTTACTCCAGGTCTTCCAGTGGGTACATATTTCACTGGCAAAAGTCTGAAAGAGGAACATAAGATACCTGTAGGTACTTGGAAATCACCGAGATAATACAGTGTTATAGTGATTCTAAGATTGTTTGAAATTACTGAAATCCAAAATCATGCAGAAGATACAGATACTCCCAGTATAACACTGGTTGCATTCTGCTGTTCAGTTAATTCACACAAATAGGAAAGCTTATGCAGAATTATGAGAGAACCCTCCTTGCTGATATGACTTCATACACAAAAATAGAGTTCTCTTACACCTTTAGATTAGTGAGCAGCAGTACTATTAGAGTTTCCTTTACTATGGATTTGTGTGTTTGGTTTAAGCTCACAGGTAGTATTGGTGATAAAAAGTGAGGTATGAGCTCTCGTTTTAACCTTCTCCTCACTGAGGTCGTCACTGAGTTTCTCAGCTTACATTCTGAGAATTTAATAATTTTGTGATATTTTTTCCATACAACAAAGATAGTAGAAAATAAACAGTGGATTTGAGGTTATTAAAGAAACCAATAGACATTAGTATCACATCATCATTGTTTCTTTTGGCAACCAGACAGCAAAGGGCAACAAGCAAAACACAAAGTATTCTCTGCTTAGATTTCTTCCTGGTGTCTGCAACCGAATCATGGCCTCTAAAACTTCAAAGATCACTTCTAAAAATTGACTGAGAAGTCCCTAAGTGTGCTTTCTAGATGTGTAACATGTACTGGAATACAAATCATGCTTTCAAGAAAGTTAAATATGTGGTTTGTTCTCTTTACCGAAGAGAGAACAGGCAGAAGCCAGGCCAGGTCACCAAAGAAGGCTGTGAGGCTGAAGGTACTGAGAGTATGTTTGTTTATCTCTAACTTAACAGTAGTATATGACTTACTTGTTTTGATATGTCTTCTGCAAGTTTGTTTTATCAGCCACAAAGGAGACATTTTAACTTGCACAGGCTGAAGGTAACACTTTTGTTTTGTTAGCAAACAAGGGAGAGAGGTACACACATGTCATTTACCATATCTCATTTTCACCGTTGGAAATACGATGTGGTGCCCACCAAGTCCTTCTAGAGTGCAATGGATGTTTTGATACCATTCGTATTGATCAGGCTCCTACAATGAACTTAAAAAAAGGGTGGGATGTGTTACTGAAACTGGGTATATGCTATTCAGCTATTTGTCTGTAAAGGGAGCTCAGTGGCTCGAGAGAGAAAATTTGCTATCCAATGTCTTTTCTCTTCTTCCCTCCTCTTTCCATGGTGTTATGCAATATGTCCTGAGGTCACATAGCAGAAGAAGAGAGGGACTCCATTTGCTGTATGTAGCAAACTGTGTGTCTGTGAGGAGTGTCATAGCAGTCATGTGTAGTTACTTCCCTACCTGCAAATCTGTTTTAAACAAATATATTTTAAAACATCATCACTGTAACCCTGCAAAGCTTTTGAGCGTATCAGATGCCAGGCAGTTTGATTCTGTCTTCCTTGACTCCACGGGAATCTCTGTGAAGCATCTGTTTAGTACACTGTGCTCTTGAGTTCCTTTTTTGTGTACAACCCCACCTGCTTGCAGAACAGGCTGTGTTAGTTCCTCGGTGCTGTTTTATATTTCTCTCTGGGCCATAAAAAAATTCCCTTCTGAGGATCTCAGCTGAGTCAGAGCTCCATTGAGATTTATGGCTTAACATGGATACACGAAGGACAGCGAAAGGTAACACTGTGCTCTGCTGCACTCTTGCTTTCACACTAGCCAGATCTTTTCTGAAAAGTGGGACAAATCAGGCCAGGAACTAACACAACTCAGAGCTGTGCCATGTCCTTATGGATCTCCTAGATCTGCTGCTGAGCAGCTGCAAGGGGAGCCAGATCAAAGGCAGTGAACATGGATGCAAGCGCTGCAAGGACGGTGGGAAACCACTCTCCACTGAGACACAGCTGCCCATGCCAAAAGAATTCCAGTTTTGAGGAAGCCATTTCCTTTTAATTGCTTAGGTTCTGATGTTATTGTTCCAAAGTTTTAGAGGATGCCTTACATGGCTTTAAACATGAAAGCCTCACTCTGTGTTGCTCTGAAGGAGGAGAAAAGGAAGCACCTGATTTTTTTGGCTGAGAAATTTTTCAGTGCTCACTGATGAAAGCAAAGTGCCATGGAAAAGGCTGCTTATTCTGGAACCGAAGAGGAAATTTATTAATGTTAAAAGAGCAGTTTCCCCAAATTTATTTTCTTCTCTGATAACATGGAGATTACATGACTGAAGGCTATTCATTACGGATACTTATATGTAATTTAAAATATTAATCTGGGCCTACAAGAATTATGTTTGAAGAAAGATAAAACTCAATATGACTCTGATCAAAGTATGGCCAAAGGTGTCTCTAAATGAACTGAATATGTTGCTTTTGGCAAGTATATGTTCAATCATAGGTGACAGTCTGCTGCTACGCATGTCCTTCTGGAATGGCTTAGATACACCATGAACTGTGCTCTTACTGATGGTCAAATCCGAGGTGTAAATCTGTGTATCCAACATTCAGAGTGGCAGCTGTACTCTTATCATCATATCTCTAACAACATGGAATTGGGTTGATGACTTTCCAGACAATGTAAAACCAGCAGTTAGAGAATAACACTGAGGACTGTATACACAGAGTTCTGGCACTTTGTGAAAAAACAGTCACTCCAGTTAATTTTATCTCATCTTCTGTAGTGAGTCATAAGGAATGAAAAAATAGTGCAACAAGGTCAGTTCCTGCTGTAATTATTTAGAAGTATGACATCTCATGGCTCATAATTTTTCCATTTTATCAGATCTTGTTTTTAAAGCAGCCACCCCTGGTGAAGTGTGTGCCTGGTTTATCTTTCTGGCGAGTGCTCAGAATTAAATATTCATCAGCGTTTCTGATAAGCTAATGAAATTAATGCTGATGCTTGACATCTTTACTGTTTGTGACTTACCACTTCACAAATCATTTTACGGAAGAGTGAGAGCAACAAAAAAGAGCACATACATTTACTAAAATATCCTGCTGCAAACAGTAGATATTAAATGTCTCAGGATGAAACTAAGCTAAGCCAGGGTTGTATGTTCACCTACCACATGCGAGGGTAGAGCAAAACTCAACAGTAAATTGAAACAAAAAATTACTGTCAACCATACGACAAAACTGGATTATGCTTATTAAAAGGAATTAAAATATTTTTTCCTTGCTGGAATTGACACAACTGCTAAAACTTTTGTTGCCTTTACAGTGCAGGCACTTGTAGTATGAAAAATTACTAAATAATAGTAGACAACTAGAAATAGCATTTTCTTCATTCTTGCTCCATGCGTTTCTGCAGGTGACATTAGCAAGGTCTGGTTCTTATGTTCATGATAACAAAACAAAGCTGTAAGTGAAGCAAAAAATAATAATAATAAAAAGCATATATCCTGCTCTTAAATTTTCTTCCTGTTATTTTCCTAAATGCCCCCCCCCCCCTTTTAGAAACACACAATGAACCTTTAAAAAAGTGGAGCTGCTTTCAGAATTGCTATCGTCATCCAGATCAATTTGGAACGAAGTCCTGCCTCCCAATCTATTCTAATTTCAACATACACACTCTGCTGGCTGGCTGCCAGCACGGAGCTCAGGAAATGATAAATACCCACTTAGTCACAGACGCACAGATTTCCCTGGGATGATAGGTTTGGGCTGCTTTAATATCTCCAAACTTGCTGCACATTTGCACATTCACTAACGTCACTCTGTGATATTTATATACGGGGTGTAGGAATGACACACGGGGGGAAAGGACATAACTTACACATGCTCTTCAAGAGGACTGAAGCTCAGAGTCTTGTTTGCCTGCCCTGAGTTGATAGCCTTCCACCTCAAATAATGGTACATAACACGAATAGAAAATTAAGTTGGTCTAATCTAATTTGAAACTCTGGATCTCAAATGTCTTATGGACTGGTTCTGATAACTGGTTGACTTGCCTACTGCGTGCTAAACGTGTCTGTGTTGTTATAAAGTGCAGCATGCTGTGTAAGGAAAATAGCTTGTATGTATTGACTTGTTTGCTTATGGGCTTGGTGGGGCTTATTTGTTTTGGTTTTGCTTTTGGGTTTTTTTCCCCCCCCCCCCCCCTTCTTCCTGAATTGCTAGGGAGATTTGGTTTTCTGTGTTCATTTGAGATATTTCCAGAAAAGGAACTAATTAATAGCTTTGGATGATCTTTCCATATAATTAAATCCAATTATTTGAGGACTGGATATTTTGCAAAGGCTGAAGCTAAAGTGAATCTAAAGGGTAAATACTTGCCAACATGGTTTGAATTTTTTTGGTGCTTCTCTCACTGGCATGTTAGGCAGTTGACTGCTGTTAAAAAAAAATCAAATTTAGGAAAGCCTTGAATAAAAGCTGTCAGCCTACAGTGTGGACAACCTTAAGAAATGGAATAAAGTTAACAAGAAATCTCAAAATTTTCATTTATGTTAACAAGGCATTGAAAGACCAAATATTTGGTTAATATGTAATTATGGTTATTTAACAACTACTGTAGGCAAGAAAGGTCTTCACAGTTATCTCAGAGCCTCATAAAGATGTTGGTGTGCAATGACAATATGAGAAAGACATTCCTGTTTTCATCAGCATTAAGTACAAACATATGCTATGACTGTCTGGATGATATATGGGCTGGACTTTTTGCTTCCCTGAATTTCTTCTCAATTTATTAAAGAGGAGACTGTTATCACCTTCGTCTCAATTTCTTGGTCTTTTTCTCCCAACACAGTGCAAGTGAGAACAGAGAGTTCTATGGTTGCTATTTACATGGGGTTTATGGGACTTTCGCTTCTTTTCTTCAGTGCAGTAAGTATAGTCCTCTCTCATACCCGTGGTGTGGGAGCCGTAAGGATCCTCCTTATAATGTCTCTGCTAGTCAAAGAGTCTCCCAAGAGGAAGTTGTGTGAGATTTTTACACCATTTGCAATTCATGGTATCTTACTGAGAACAGAGGAAGACAGAAAGGTGAAGCTTTGTCTCTCCAGTGCTGTACCACATGGTGATCCAGTGAAATTCCTTACTGTTGATCTACTGACATGGGCATAAAAGTTTAAAAAATATAATCATAGGACAGAGCATCTATATGAAACACACATCCCTTTCTGCCTTTCTTTTACTAAGCTTTCAAATGGCTGCTGCTTAAAAAAACCCAAAAAGTGCAAGGGCTGCTCATAGCAACAGCCTCTTCCAGCCAGCACCATTAAGCCAGGACAGCAGAGCAATGGTTACATCACCTGCTGCCCATCTGAGTGGGGGTGTAGCTGTTGGGCTTCCCTTGAAAGAGGGTGGAATTATGTAGAATGGGGACACTGCCGTGGAGGTGACACTGCCTTGGAGGATTAAGGTCACAATGGTAATGAGGAATACAAGCACACGGTTTGCTCTGGCTCAGTGCTGGCTGGGTGAAGAGATTTATGTTGGGGTCATTTCACTTGGATGTCTACAGTGCAATGTCAACAGATGAGCTGGTTCCTCTCAGCTTTCTGGATTTTCGTTGGGGAAAACAGGCATTTACTGAGCACCATTCTGAAGATTTATTTTAGACAATATGGCCTGAATCACTCTAAAAGTGCCTTCATTTATTGAGGGGAGTCCAGGGACACTTGTTCAGACATATGTGTCCACATAGTTGTCATATAAAGTTATTGAAAGAAATCCTGTGCCGGATTTCTGTTTAGGCAACTACTGTAAATCTATTTGCTACTAAATTGATTAAATGGATATTTATACTAGATGGTTAGAAATTCTAAGTTTCATATCTCTTAACAAGACACCACTAAAGTGTTAGTATTTAATTACACCATGACTCTGGTCATAGTGTGTCAGTAAAACAGTTTAGACATGAAAGAAGTTCCTAAAGTTTTAACAGATGGATATAGGTTTCATAAGCATTGATATATTAAATTACTCAGAAATATAATATGTAGACAGACCAAAAGCAAAGAAGCAATGTTTTCCAAGTGCCCCTTTTCCTTTCCCTATCAAGACAAGAATCGTTTTCAAGTACAGATTTGCTGAGGATGTAACATTTTTAGGAAATTTAGTTGAAAATTAGTGTTAATGGGTTTTAATTTTACTCTCACTTTGTTCTGTGCAGACAAACAACATAATTTCACTATTTCATAGAATCATTTAGGAGACTGAACCTAGTTAGAGACAAGGCCCTTCATAATCCAGGAGGAAAAGGTTATGAACCTGCTTCATGAGCTGGATGCTCATAAATATATAGGGCCAGATGGATTACACCCTAGAGTACTGAGGCAGCTGGCAGATGTGGTTGCCAAGCCACTCTCTATAATCTTTCAACAATCTTGGTTAACTGTTTTTGTCCCAACGGACTGAAGACTGGCAGATGTGATGCCCATCTTCAAGAAGGGCCACAAAGAGGATCCTGGCAACTACAGGCCTGCAAGTCTCACCCCAGTGCGAGGGAAGGTTATGGAATAAATCATCTTGAGAACCATCATGGATCAATTAAAAGTCAACCAGGTGATCAGGCCCAATCTGTATGGGTTCATGAAAGGTAGAACCTGCTTGACGAACCTGATCTCATTCGATGATAAGGTGACCTGCTTAGTGGATGAGGGAATGCCTGTTAATGTAGTCTATCTGGACTTGAGAAAGGCCTTTGACACTGTCCCCCACAACATCCTCAAGAATAAGCTGGTTGCCCATGGCTTGGATGGGCACATACTCTGCTGAGTGGAACACTGGCTGGATGGTCAGGCCCAAAGACTTCTGGTCAATGGAGCTAAACCCAGTTGGAGGCCAGTCACAAGTGGTGTCCCCCAGGGCTCAGTGCTGGGGCCACTCCTGTTCAATAGCTTTATCAATGATTTTCTTAAGGTGATTGAGTGCACCCTCAGTAAGTTTGCAGACAACACCAAGTTGGGAGAGAGTGTCAATGTGTTGGAGGGCAGTAAGGCTGTACAGAGAGACCTTGACAGACTGTATCAATGAGCTGAGGATAATTGTCTGGATTCCAATTTTGGTCACAACCATCCCATGCAATGCTGCAGGCTTGGGGCAGGGTGGCTGGAAAGCAGTCTGGCTGAAAAGGACCTGGGACTTCTAATTGTCAGGTGGCTGAATATGAGGAGCAGTGTGCCCAGGTGGCCAAGAAAGCCAGTGGCATCCTGGCCTATATTAGAAACCATGTGTCCAACATGAGTAGGGAGGTGATTGTCCCCCTGTACTCAGCAACTGGTGAGGCCACACCTTGAGTACTGTGTCCAGTTTTGGGCACCTCAGTACAAGGGAGACATTGAGGTGCTGGAGTGAGTGCAGAGGAGGGCAATGAAGCTGGTGAAGGGCCTGGAGAATAAATTTTATGAGGACAGATTGAAAGAATTGGGACTGTTTAGTCTGAGGAAGAGGAAGCTTAGGGGAGACTTCACTGCTCTCTACAACAATCTAAAAGGACATTGCAGAGATGTAGGTGCTGGTCTTTTCTCACAGGTAATTAGTGACAGAACCAGAGAGAATGGTTTCAAGCTTCAATGGGCTATGTTTAGATTGAATATCAGGAAAAAATTCTTTATGGAGAGAGTGATCAGGCACTGGAATGGGCTGCCCGGGGTGGTGGTTGAGTCTCCATCCCTGGATGTGTTTAAAAGTGGCTTAGATGTAGTGTTGGGTAATACGGTTTAGGGGTGATCTGGTAGAGTAGGGTTGATGGCTGGACTCAATGATCCCAAGAGTCTTTTCCAACCTTAATTATTCTATGATTGTACGAAGTGTTTAGCTAGGTATTCCTCACCTTCAGCTCCATCTTATTGTAACACTGTTCCAGAATTAGTAGTTTCAGTTTTCAAAATTCACCTGCCAAAAGAAATCTATTTTGTATGACACCTTTCCAGTTTTGTGCAAATTGAACCATATGGAGGGACTTGAGACTGAAGAGGGCTGAATATCTGCATGACCACAGCGTGCCACGGGACGTTGGACTGTACTGCTTGTCAGATCTGATAGTGACACCTGGGGGTTACTGCAGCCTGGACTAAATATCCTGTGTGAAAATAATGGCTAATGAAATTATACTGTAAAAATGATGATGTAATGTTAGAAACAAATGGATATTTGCTTTTCATAGTGTCCACATTCCATAACAAATTAATCTGTAAAATGTTGCACCAAGCTATATGTTTTGATTCTATTAGGTGTCAATGTTTTTGTCTTCTTATAATCAGCAGTGACAATGGCACAATGTGTTCACAAACATTCATATTACAGAATTAAAGAGGAAAGCAAAGTCCTTCTTATCTTGGATAAAAGGAAAAGTATTTTGGGAATGAAGTAGCTAAGAGACAATAAATTAAGTTTAACACTTATATCTATACAGGGTTGTTTTTGCTTTCCTAGTATTGGTCTGTGAATCATTGCATCCTTTATCTAGCAATACAGTTAAATTCCAGAGTTATCTTGGGTTTTTTCTTCCTCTTCAGTAGAGCTGTGACAACTTCTTTTAAAGTTATATTCTTCAAGGTCAGCAAGACATTGTTTCCTTTCAGTGATCTAGGAAGGAAAAACATTCCTGGCCTTTAAAAATATGTATTGTCTACTACTTTTTTTGCAAAAGAAGCCCAGTGAAATCTGTATGAACTACAAGAGTTGTTTTGCATCAAAGCTATTTAAAACACAATCCAGATTAATAATAACAACATTTTTTTAGATGCACAGGAGTTCATGTGAACAGAAAGCACTATTCAACATGGGCATTGACAGAAAGATGATTTAAATTTGTACACTGATCACTAGTGGAGGTAACACCTGATGTCTGTTAGTGCACTTCTCAATCCACAAGCAAAACCACACTGATTTGCTGCTCCCTGTTCTTTCTGCTGAGAGAGAAACTGGAGGAATTGTGGCTGAACTGCACAAACAAATGAAACTTGGTAGTACTAATTCCAATTTCAAATAGAACTGTCTATTTGCTTGCTAAATTTCATGATAAGCTTTGCATGGATATTTCATTTATTGAGGGTAAATTCCAGATATGCTTGCAGGAGGGGAATTGTACCCGTGTGTATTAATGTGCTTGTAGACTGTTCACTTAAAAATTACTCACATCTGCTGTTTTGGTGATGGGAACAAAACTCTGCTACCACTTAGTACCAATAATAAATAACTTTTCTGAGGTGCCTGATGGCCTCCTAGATATGAGTTAAAGAAATAAAGTCTAACACTTCCCCTCAAATGTTTTCTGAATTTGTAATTAAATCCATATGAGAAGAACTGCTTGGTGGATTGGGGTGAATAAAATGCTAATAAAACTAGCTCTAATTTCCTGGATGGTCACTGTTTTCCTTCCCTTGCGCAATAGCGGCTACTCTAGGAGTCACTGCCAGATCTGCGGCCGTGTCCCCTGGGACTTTGGTCTTGACACATCTTTCAAAAGGAGCAGGACAGAGGATATGGACAAGCAAATCAGTTACACAGAACCAAGTAAACTTTCAGAAGCACCAATACCCTGTGGGTCTTCTTGTGATTGGGAACCTTGTTTTTACCACGTACTGTGCAATGAGGACATGGACATGAGCACATTCACAGTAAGGTAGTTCTTGATTTCCACCCTCACTTATTTTGAGATGTTTTTGACTAAGCTGCGAGCTTGATTAAAATGTTGTATTCCCCTTTAAAGTTATCTTAAACATTTCCATTGCCTTAAAAGATCTGAAATCAAGCCTGTAGATTGGCATCTCAAAGGCAAATGTGGGCACTACAATAAAACGATGTGGGTGCATCAGTAGGTGTCAGATTGCTGAGTCCATAAAGAAAAATTATCTCAGAATATTTATGTGTGCTGTTTTTCTCCTGGTAATTAAGAACACATATCTTGTGCAACTGCATGTTAAAAAAGTCTCTTTTGGAGAATATGGTCTGCTATTAGTATCCAAGGTTGGATAAGAAACAGTTTTGCTGACAATTAGAATTGATTGCACTGTATAATTTTGTCTTCCAGAATCTGTGATACAAATGCTTGCATTTTATTTTCATTTTATGGAGATGTTTTGCAGAAGAAGCTCATGTGTTTCACTTTCTTTGATACTTTTTTTAGTTGCATGAATATGAACAGGTTTGTGATGCTTCCCCTGAATCAACTTTGTTAATTTGTGTTTCCAAAGGCAACTGCTGAATTTCACAACCAAATAGATGCATTAATGGGAGGGAAAAAGCAACCAGAAGGAGTATTAAACACAAAGGCACAACTTTTTGTTCAGGAGATCACACTGGTAAAAAAAAAGGGAGGGTATTCTTAAGACACAGTTCTGGATGCTCCCTTTATTATTAAACTTTTCCCTTTGCTGTTGATGACTGTTAGATCAAGACTGGGGCTATGCACATCTTTGGTGTTACCCTGAATGGCCATGCTTAGCCTGCTATGTAACCACAACTGCTGAAAATAAACATCTCATCATTAGGGCGTCTTACCAAGGCAAGGAAGCAATCATGGCATTCAAAAAAGTGGGGAAAGTTTGAGCAGATTGTTTTCTCATGAAGAAAATCACATGGGGAATATTTTTTGATAGAAATATTGACAATGTATTTTATTACGAGGATATATATATATAATCAGAATATTTTACACTTTGTCTAAATTATGGTAGTTTTTTGGAAATTATTCCTTGGCGTGCCCTTGGAGCTGTTATGGGAAATTTGATGTAGGATAATAACTTCTCATGTACCATGGAACTACTTCAGGGTATGCTGGTATGGATTTGCTAGGTGCCAATACAATTATTTTGAGTGGAAGAGTCACCAGAACAAATGTTGATGAGCCATAGCTAAAACTACTTCATGAATCTAACCCAGAGATGCTTTGTGAGGAACAGTAAGTCTGTTTAATTAAAACTAGATTTCTGGCCTGCTGCTCAGGCTCAGATAAAAGAATTTCCTTAGCATACAGTGACAAAACTGACATTTGGGGTTTTCCTAGAATCTTTTATGTGACCGTAACCAGTAAGGGCTGCTTTTAGGCTTTATGCTTGACTCCCCATAGACTACACCTGTGCTGACTGCTAAAGTGTGAGTTTGAGATTAATAATTTTTTTTCTTCTGGTATAATTAGAGGAAAAAAGGAAAATGTGAAACCCCCACTTCTGACGAAATGGGAAGTTGGAGAAATCTGCTTACCATTTTTATACAGAAGTGAGACATGGAAGAAGATAAAAAGGTCCCTTTCATCAACTAACTGTGAAGAAAGAGAGCAAATCATGAGTAAAGAAGGCATCTTGACTATGGTAATGGTGACCAAGAGATGAGAAGAAAACCACTAACTGCTGTGTGATTGACACCCTGAGAAAGAACAGCCTCATACTTTAGCAGTTCAGGCATCAGAATTTCACATGTTGCCTTTGCTTTGTGTCACTACATGATGAGATGGCTTAAAACAAAACATCAGTTGCTTATTGTGGATGACGTTTGACTGATCAGTGGTTAATGCAATTTTGAGCTTATCAAGAAATCAACAAGATAGTGGTGTCTTTTGTTGGATTTTGTCTGTGAACAAAACCTGAGGCACTGGAATGAATATTTCAGGCTGCTCGTAAAATAACAGGGTATGTATGCCCAGATCCTGATCGTGCTACTATGTTGTAAGTATTGAATAATGAAATAAGAATTTAGAACTTTATGATATTTCAATGTGTCTCCTGGGCTGGTGGGAGTGTGAAAGGAGACCCGGCAGTCAAGTGTGGTCTGCAGTGAGCTGCCCCTGGGGCTCAGGTAAACCCTTTGCTGATTGAATTATCCATGTCCCAGGTTGGCCATGAGGAATTGTCCAAATAAAGAGACTCGTCATATGCTCAAAAAGGTATGGAATAAAAGCAAGAGGCCAAGGTGTTTTTTTCTTGTTTGTTTGCCAAGTGCATTTACACATGGAGTTCTTGGCTGCCACTTGTGCAGACTTCCCTCAGAAACATTTTCCATCTGTCATGCTCACATGCAAAGAAACCCCTGGAGATTCCACCCCCTTCCCTGAAATGAGCCTCTCTTTGTCTCTTACAGATTTCAGCAAGACTTTTATTGAAGAAACAGGGAGAAGGGATGATGGAAAATATGAAGACAAGTTGCTGTCTAAATTTTCATATCAAGAGCTGCAGCCAGCAGGATCACAAATGCCTGGAATGCCAGAGACTAAGGGATTTTGTTTTACCTTGACTCCTTGTTTCATTTGCTAGCAATCCTCACTTTATCTACAACACTCTAAGCTCCATCAGCAGCTCCATCAGGGCCTACTAAGAATTAGGAGTCTTCTTATCTGTGGAGGACAGTTAAACACAATTCAGCCAGAAATTCATGACACTGCCTTTTCCTATACTCAGGTCTGCATATAAAACGCCAATCACAAAATCAGCAGACATTTTTTAAAAGATGTGTTTCCTAATAATACTATTGCTGACACCGACAGTTAAGAGAGTACAAAGAAATCCCTGGCTAAATACACCGAGAGCATGGACGTCTAAGGTCTGACCAGTGAGGATGCGGGGGCAATGCGTGGCTCTGTTATGTCTCCTTTCTTTGAAACTTATTTATTATTTGGCAAACAAACCATTCTTTTGTCTAATGATTGTCATTTACAGAAGTTAAAGTTTGCAACAGCACTTTATACACAACATACACTGAATAGGTTGAAATTACAGCAAGGAAGCCAATTTGCATAACTACATCTTTTGAACAAGTGGAGTCTTTAATAGAATTTCCTTGATTTAAATTTCTGCTTCACAGACATTGTGAAAGGAAGCTGTACCTTCAGTGGAACAAAATAGTAAGAATAGTTAAAAGACTGGCTGCTGTGTCTCTCATTGACAGGGAAAGTCTAAAATTTCAGTTGTATTTTACTTAGATTTTTATTATGGAGATATTTAAAATTCTCTTTAAGTATAAAAATATTGAAAATAAGTGTAGAGTTTATTTTTAAGAAGGTTTTCTTGGCTTTTCTTATCTACTTCATTGTCCTAACTCTGCACAAGCCATCTTCCTCAAGGCACTGGAAACAGGTTAACACGTTTTCTTTGCAGATGTATTGGACCACTGCACATTAACTGGGCTTCTTCTGTTCTCCTGCTCCACGCCACACAGTGTGCCAGGCTGTGGCTGGGCTGACAAGTCTTTGCTGTGACTCATTATAACAGGAGGCACAATCAGCTGGTGCAATGAAAAAAAACCCCAGGGTTTATCAAGGATAAAGAAAACAAGTTATTCAGGGGGAAATGATCCATAACTACTTGTTATTAAAGCCTTTCAGAATTACTCGTATAAGAAGAAAGGAATTACATAATAAATTTAAATCCCGGGTTTGCTCTCAGAACATGAATGAGTCAGGGCAAAACTATCCTGGAAGCCAAAACACACAAGTGCTGAATGTGCTCTTCAGCAGGGCTCTTAAACATGTTTTTACTGCATTTAATGCTATTACTGATTTATTGTGAAAAATAAGGTGGTAACCATGTGAAAATTTCATTTCTTTTGAGAAGACAGATTGGAAAAATTCCTTTGAGACCCGTTGCTTTGCAAGTTCAAAAAATGAATACAGATCTAATGATATCATTGTTAATGAAAAACGTACAGGCACAAGAAAGTACTCTTGGCAGAACCAGCCCTGTCGCAAAGACCGTCATCGTGTTCTTCTCCACGTCTTTTCCATTTCTTTTCAACTGTTGCTCTAGACTTCTATCCAGCCTCCGTGTTCCACCACACAGGAGGCTGAAACTCAGTTTTGGTTGAGGAATTCATGGTTTGTAGGGAGCACAAAATGACAAGAGGCAAAATTAATTAATCTCACAGTGGCCTCTGATTTCCATGGCTGCTGCCTGCCAGTAGTGACCCCAAGCAGAGTGCAGATGCACACGCATGGGTATATACTCTCAGTCTATCTTTTCTTCCCTTGCCAGCTGTCCTTGTACTGGAAGAAGTTATTCCTTATTCCTGGGCCTTCAGTAAGGAAAGGAATGATGGAAGGAAGAAGTAGCTGCTGCCAGGATGTGAGGGCAGAGGGAATCTGCCAGATACAATTGCATCCACCCCATCCCAAGGGAAGTTTGGTCACGGACTAATATGGGCAATTACACGGGATACGTTAAACCATGTAAGTCTGATGGATAAATTGTCACGGTACTTTTTTATCCACAAGTTATATACACAGCAACTGATGGATTCCTCTTGAGCAATCTAGACTCTGGAGTGAGTAGAACAAAAGACAGGAACTTATGTACGTATGCACATGCAGTTGAAGATGTGAAAGACTCGTACCATCTTGCTCTGGGTGCCAGAAGAGTTCATTATGGTCACAGTGCTGAGGTTACATCATGTTCATATTCTGCTTTTAATGGCTAATAGCTTTCAAAAACTTTTCTCTGTTCCAGATGTGATTTCTGTCCAAATGACATTTTATTTGGAAAATTTGAACAAGAGTGGATCTTGGGTTTGTTTGGTTGTGGGTTTTTTTGGTGTGTTTTCTTTGTTTATTTGTTTGGTTTTGCTTTTTTAATTTTACTTGCGGTTTGAAGAGGGTGAGGAAATAAAGTTTCTTTTAATTAAAAAAAAATTATTCTGTTCAGTGTTTTGGTCATGGGTTGATGAAAAAAGGATTTGAGTCAGACTAAATCCACCTGCTTTCTGTGGGGGCGTGCTGAGGGAGAGGCATCAGCAAGTCTTACGATATAACAGCCTCCAACCTATGTACATCAAGGCTTCATTTGTTTACATAACTGAGTGCCAAACATAAAATAACTGACAGAGAAAATGAAGCAAGTGAGGTCAGTATGAGAAAAAGCAACGGATGTGGGTGAAGAAGGAAAGTGTGATGTGCTGTAGCTGGGAACAACCTCTGAAAAAGATAAGGAGGGAGGACAGAAGGGCGAATTATTCATATTTGATCATAAAGGCACTACTATGTTTTAGTTGTTTCTCACCATTCTTTTGACAGTTGCATTGCCTCTGGGAAGGCCCTTGGCATCATTTCTTATTTTGTTCCTGTGAATGTCTTTCTGTCAGATTGTGGTGAATGTTTCTTGCACTCCTTGACTGAATTCCTTGCAGTGCTTCTTCAAGAACTGCAGGGGTGTCACGTAGTCATGTATTTTCTTTAGGTTGCCAGCATCACCTGCACTGACTCATCCATTAGGGAACAGAGAACAGGCTTTTGTTTAACTGCTGTTTCTCTCATGCAGAGCTACTTGGAATATAAATGCTTTTTTTTTTTTTTACCACAAAGACAGTCGGTGACAGTGTGTGATGCTGCAAAATTGTCCTGGCTTGAGTTAGAAGAGAAGTAATTACCTTTCACTCAGATTGCTCTTTCTGAAGTCAACGGCATACTTGTGCAGACATGTCTGCTTCTACAAGTGATAATGCTTGAAGTTTACAGTTACTGCCAAGGATTGGTATGTAGAAAGGCTCCTGCTTACGTTTTTTCTGTGAAGACCAAGGTCACTGTTAATCTTATGTCCTGGATTAGGGGTGCAGTGAGAGGCCACACCTGTGGGGAGGAGCAGACAGCACGGGGGAACCTAAACTGACTTACAGGGTATTCCAACATATAGAAGTCATAATCAGTATAAAGCTGAGGGATCATAAGCTTTGAACTCTTTTATTCAATGGCTGGCATCTGAGGAGGGACCCCCAGTCTGAGCATTACTGACTCCATTTCCAGAATCCAACTCCTGCATCATGTTCCTGTCTGTCACCGAGTCCAATATGGGACTTCCTCATTATCTGCTTCAGTGATGACAGTGACATGACAGTAACATAACTGCCATTCACACACCTGAGTTCAGCATTGATTTTGTGTTTATTTATATACTGTTTTGGAGAGGGATTTTGGGTAAGAAGAGAGCATCTGTCATCTGTCTAATGGTCAGCTCAGCCTCAACCCATGACAACAGTAATCAGGAAGTATGGACAAGACTTTGTGAGCCTTTTCAGGATTTTCCTGCAGAGGTGTGTGTGACATTTCCTTTCCTTGTCTCTGTTCATAAGAAAACGTTTATAGAATGTTTTCCCCCACCCCCCCAGCAACTCTGTGTGACCAATACCAACCAAGAACTTTCTGTGCTTACTTGTCTGACTAGTTGCAGCAACTCTACTAATTCAGTCTAGTCCAAAGGCTAAAAAAAACCCCTTCAGTTGACCTTTTCATATTTGGATTTGGGATTGTGAGAACGGCTTCGCTTGAAACCACCATCAGTAGATATTCTCTAGTTACTTGGAAAACAGCTTCTGAATTGCAATTAATTTGGAGCCTGTGAAGAAGCAACACCCGTGTGAAATGTGGTGTTACAGACTGTGTACTTCTCTAACTGTTAAACCCTATATTACATTGTTGTCTTTGATGCAGGGAGAATAAAGTTAAATTCTCTCTGACTTACAAATTGTTCCAAGAGTCTTAATAAGTTCTTTGATTTCTTTTCTGTTGTCCAAAAAGGAAATTTTTTCCCAAAAAACAATTTGGTGATCAAGCAGTGGAAACTAGAAACCATGGTTACTCCAAATATTTGCACATGAGCACATAGGAAGAAAAAGCAGTATCACCTAACGGTCTTTTTAGATAGCTATTTATCAGTTTATTTCCAGAACACCATTTGTCTCTGGTGCATAGTTACACAACCAGACATCTGGCTTATTGTGAAAAGGAACTAGCCCTTCTGAAAACCCCAAATGAAAGGTGACACAAGAAGTAGGTGACCAGGAGACCACAGTACATCAAGGAATAAAGTGATAAATCATCTGCATTGAGCCTGTATCCAGGGCTAAACTATAGCTGTTGTTTCCCAGCCAAGAAGGGGGATCAGAAAAAGGAGAGGAGGTCTACAGGTTGCATCAGGAATGGTGTGGCCAGCAGGAGCAGGGAGGTCATTCTGCCCCTGTACTCTGCACTGGTTAGGCCGCACCTTGAGTACTGTGTCCAGTTCTGGGCCCCTCAGTTTAGTCAGTTTAGGAGGGACATTGAGGTGCTTGAACGTGTCCAGAGAAGGGCAACGAGGCTGGTGAGAGGCCTTGAGCACAAGCCCTATGAGGAGAGGCTGAGGGAGCTGGGATTGTTTAGCCTTGAGAAGAGGAGGCTCAGGGGAGACCTTATTGCTGTCTACAACTACCTGAGGGGTGGTTGTGGCCAGGAGGAGGTTGCTCTCTTCTCTCAGGCAGCCAGCACCAGAACAAGAGGACACAGCCTCAAGCTGCGCCAGGGGAAATTTAGGCTTGAGGTGAGGAGAAAGTTCTTCACCGAGAGAGTCATTGGCCACTGGAATGGCCTGCCCAGGGAGGTGGTGGAGTCGCCAACTCTGGAGCTGTTCAAGGCAGGATTGGACGTGGCACTTGGTGCCATGGTCTAGCCTTGAGCTCTGTGGTGACAGGTTGGACTTGATGATCTATGAGGTCTCTTCCAACCTTGATAATACTGTAATACTGTGAAATAAAACCACCCTTAAGGAAACAGCAAAAATAACATCAACATGAAATAAAACTGTTACACTCAGGCCAGTAAATGTACAGCAGTCACAGAATCACACAGCATCATAGAATCATTAGGGATTGGAAGGGGCCTCAAAAGATCATCTCGACCAATCCACGTGACACAAAAGGATCACCAAGACTAAGTCACGCAGGAACACATCCAGGCAGGTCTTAAATGTCTCCAGTGAAGAAGACTCCACAATCTCTCCAGGCAGCCTGTTCCAGTGCTCCGTCACCCTCACCGTGAAGAAGTTCCTTCTCAGGTTGATGTGGAAACTCCTATGTTCCAGCTTACAACCGTAGCCCCTAGTCCTACCACCAGATGACATTAATAAAAGCCTGGCTCCATCCTCCTGACACCCACCCCTCAAATATTTGTAGACATTAATGGGATCACCCCTCAGTCTCCTCTACTCCAATCTAAAGAGAACCAGTTCCCTCAGCCTCTCCTCATAAGGGAGGTCCTCCACCTCCTTCATCATCTTCGTTGCCCTACGCTGGACCCTCTTCCAGCAGCTCCNGACTCTACACTTACCCTTGTTACACCTCATTAAATTTCTCTCTGCCCAGCTCTCTAGCCTGTCCACTTCTCACTGAATGGCAGCACAGTCTGCTGGGTTGTCAGTGACACCACCCAGCTTTGTGTCATCAGCAAACTTGCTGACAGTGCACCCTAATCCCTCATCCAAGTCATTAATGAATAGATTGAACAGGACTGGTCCCAGTACTGATCCTTTAGGGGACTCCACTAGATATAAGCCTCCAGCCAGGATCTGTTCCATTGACCACTACTCTCTGGCTTCTGTCCTGCAGCTGGTTCACCATCCACCTTGCTACCTGATAATCCAGTCCACACTGTCTCAGTTTGTCTGTGAGGATGCTGTGTGAGACTGTGTCAAATGCCTTACTCAAGATAGATCACATCCATCATCTATCCACCCAGTTATGCCCACCTTGGTGAAGCCATGCTGACTGTCCCTAATGATCCTCCTGTCCTTGATGTGCCTGGAGACAGCCTCTAGAATAAATTGTTCCATCACCTTTCCTGGGATGGAGGTAAGGCTGACCGGTCTATAGTTACCTGGGTTCTCCTTCTTTCCTTTTTTGAAGATTGGAGTGACATTTGCTATACTCCAGTCCTTAGGCACCTCTCCTGATCCCCATGAAATTAGAAAATATGATGGAGAGTGGCTTAGCAATGACTTCTGCTGTCAGTAGGCCCTCCTGTCTTCAGCAAAGTACCCCTTTCACAAAGAGCCTGACAACTGAGGTATGTGATACACTTGTGAGCTGGCTAAGGTCAGCTGCCCTGGCTGACTCAAAACTGTTAGCAACCTGCAGACCATGACTGAGTTCTATCCCAGCAAAACCAGGACATCCCATAAACATTATCCTCAACAGGCACAGATCTAAGCTGTGCTCACTAAGCTGCCTCTATAATGCTGCAGAAACCCTTTGGCCACAGGACAGGCTCAACCAGCTCACTGCAGTATAGGAGCCTGCAAGCACCTTCCTCATGATACCAATGATTATGTCTCCTGAATGTCCTCACCTTTCTCTGATGGTGCAGTGAGATGCATGGGAGTTGTAATTTTTCTGTTTGACCGTAGAAAAGATGAATAGAACATTTTCCTTGCAAGAAAAGCCTAATGTAAATAGTGGACTCTTTTCTATTGATGGGATCTGCCCAGCTTTGCTGCACGTGGGGATCAGAATCCATTCAATGTCACACCATCTAAAGGGATATATGATGGTCTATGCTATTCTCTCCTTAGAGAGCTACTTCTGAGAAGTAACATTACAAATTATACCTTCCAGAGTCTGAACGTCTTACTGGGTACTTAGTGGGCCTGTATGACCTGTTGCAAAACCATAGTTCCAGACACAATTGTACAGATCTCTGTATGCATCAGGTTACCTTTTGGTAATACTCTTTACCAATAAAACCCAAGTATGTCTTAATTTTAATATACCCTACTGTGCTGGTAATTTACTGAAGGAGATTCAAAACCTTCAGGTGAAGGAAAAGGGCAGACTAGATTGCATTAGCTTTTATGTAGAGTTTAAAAGGGGAAATAAAAAGAAATTTGATCTTCCTCCAAAGCTATCAGCTGCTATAGTCCAGTCTGGGAATGACTCTTTTATGGGTTGTGCAACAATTCAAGAAAGAGTTGTTAATGAAGTGGCTAACTTCATAACTCATGCTACTGTTGCACAGTTCACGATCAGAATGTAAGAAATGGTCCTCACAAACACGAGGCCATTTACAGATCCAGTACTGGTGAAATAGAAATATTTTGAATGAACATCTGTTGGAATCACCTGAAGAGCTTCAAAAGACCCCTTCTCAACATCTGAAGACAATAAAAACTGGAAAATCACACTGCAGATCACTTCAGTACCTGGTATAAATTTAATGTATAGAAAGTACAGTGCAAAAAAATTGTCATTCAATATCTCAAATAATCATAAATGATAAAGGAAATAGAGCTTGCACTGAACTTCATGTCTGTGAACACTGATGCTTGGGAGTGACTCATGGGATAAATTCATCCCATCTGCTTGCAGCACTCTGAAAAACTGAAGAGCATTTCTTGTAGAGATCAAGGCTTTCGAAGATGGCAAATTCGGATGAAACCATGTATGTGACACCAAAACTGGAGCTCTGGCTACAGAGCCTATTGCCTGTGTTTGCTTGCTATAAACAGATGTATGCACACAACAGTGCCCTGCTATGCTCACTAGCTTGAGGCTGTGCCTGTGGAACACCAAAATGAGCATGCTTAACATGAAAACTGAGGTATGCGGGTGAGAAAAGTGAAAATGAACTGTAGCGTGTGTGGCTCGTCACAGCAACAGGATTGGAGACCAGTCTCAGTTGTGACAGTAGCTGAGCTAACAGATGTATGACTCATACAGTTCAGTACAGCTCAAGAATGACTATCCGTGATCTGACTAACAAATCATTATAGGAAAGGATCAGAACTGCTTGTCAATGAGCTTAGGGGCAGCAGAAACGGATAATCTTCATTGTAACACCTCCTGCAGTTTTAAAAGATCTTTTAGTTCAGCTTGGCTGAAGGTGTGAAATATGGGATCAATTTTTACTTATCTTACCTCTCCAGAAAAGAATATGTGACAAAGGAGAATGCACCTGCATTAGGAAAAATATCTCTGCCCCTAAGTTCATCAGGAATTACTTGAAAGGGCTGCACTCAGGAACACCAGCTGCAGATCAGTTCGTGCTGACAGCATGTGACAGCTTCTCCAAGTATGAAATAGAGAAGCCATACATGCATAAAAACTTCTGACGGTGATACATTACATAGTCCTTTACACGACCTTTAACCAGCCTTATTTTCCTTCATGAGATTATTTTAGGCTTACAGGAGTCTATGTTTCCTTTTAACTAGTTCACTGTAGCTAAGTGCTCTGGCACTTCTAGGACTTAAGAAGATGGGAGAGCAGAGGAAGGGTGGTCAGGGAGCCTCTCTCTGACCATGTATTGATGCTGAAAAGACAATAATGATATGGATATCCAGGATACCAAATGGATGTGGCTAAGCAACCAGAAAAAAACAGAAGAAAAACATTCATGGAATACTTCTTTTACTGTTCTTTAACATACCTGACATAGTTATGAGTTCAAAATCTGAGACTCAGAAATTCAGAGCCTGCTTTTCACAGCACGTTGAAAACTAGCATGCAAATTACCTAGGAGTGAGAAAGACCAGTAAAAGAAAACTCAGTGATTAGAGACACATGACAGAATATCCTGAAATAGTATGGTAAATTCTACATTACCTAATAAAGAATGCTGCATTGCCTATAATGGACTAATTTGTACAAAAGAAGAAATTGCTGCTTTGACACCTGAATCTGAAGTCTATCTGCCTAGACAATAGGTCCTGTGTGCAAACAGGAGACCTGTGACCACTGATAAGACAGACTGAACATTTGAACAGTGGTGCTGAGGTTGAAGTTAAGACAGCAGCATGCACGTTTCTTAGGAATAACAGATAAACAGATGAATATGTGGATTTCTTAGGGGTTAAAGGAGTGATAAAGACTTCTTAAAGCTGTCTGGCTTGACAGGAGTTGCAATACTCAATGCAGTACTTGAATGGTTTGGTGTTTTCATGTTGACTTACTGTCATCTCAGTTATAACCTGTTTGAATGTGCTGGCTGTGGTACTTGCATTGTCACTTCAATTTGTTTCTGTTTGCGAGTGTTAGAGTATCCTTGTCAAGGTGGACTGCTGGTTTTCCATGATGTGGTGCCACACTTCACATGACTACACGAATGTGCCGGATCCAGCAACTGAGGATGCGTGTGGGTATGTAAATTTATGTCAATGACTGCTCGATGGTCTTTTGGAAAAACAGAATAAATGTTGCAGTGTGTTCATGTGTATCCTAAATTTTATGTGAGGATACAGCTTTCAGATCACCTATCAGCATGGTCTATATTAAACTTTATAAAAAAGGGCTCTATTGTTTCATATTAAACTGTGGCAAAGTGTGTCCCACCTCTTGCTGTGATCTTTGCAGACACATGACATAAAAACCATTTGGAAATTGTTGGAGAAACACAGTAATGTGAAATGATTCCTCAATGAATTGTGATTTAGAAAAGTATATCTGAACTTCTTAGAGTGGAATTGTCCCCCTAGACATACAAGGATTGTCTCTTAGTGGATGGGCTAGGCTCACAGAGTAAAGCAGAAGTTGTTCCCACCTCAGAGCAGTTTTTCTGTCCCTTTTTTTTTCTAGGCAGGATATTGTTGCTTTTTCATTCCTTCTGTTGAGACTTTCACTGTCAGGCAAAGGCAATTCCTGGTAAACAGGAGGGTGCAGCAGCTGGCTACAGCTTAAAAGTGGGCAAAAATCAACTTCCCGTTTTGCAAAAGTGACATCAGCTGCCAGGACAAAGACAGACTGGGGAATCAACAGTGTTCAAGGAATTGTGTCACCCTGTGCATAATAAAAAGAGCCACACAAAGTTTTCTGATGGCATTGCTTGCAGGTAAGTGGAACAAGCTCTGGAGATGGATGCCAGTGACAACTCATACCTTCTGGAAATAAAAGGGGCAGCAAAAAGAGCACGGTTCTTAGAAAAGCACCTGAAGTCTTAAAAATGGTTGGCTCCATCTTGAGAATCTGGCAAGGTTATTTTCTTGAATTATTTCTTCTGCTATCACTTTGAGAAAAACAAGAAGAATGACTCAATCCTCTAACATCTTACATGCATCTTAGTCATTGTCAATCACGAAAAGTTACAGTCTGGTTCTCCTGTTGAATTGAAACACTTCCTGAGAGAATGGGCACACTTGATGCAATGCTGAGTCACTCTCAGCTGCTCACCATTATTAGGTATTCAGCATTGCTACATTGATACAATTAATTTTCCTGAAGTCCCATAAAAGTCTCTTTATCCTCCTGTCAGTATTATTCCTTCTCTTTTTATTATGGCAGTCAGTGCGCTGCTAAAACAAAGACAAGGCAGCTTTTTCTTTTGCCTTTACATTTGAATCTCACAGAGCATTCTTTAACTCTCATTTTTGTTCATTTATTTGCGAATCTCTGCATTTTTCAGAGTATGAGTCTTCAGAACATGATGCTCTTAGTATAAAATGAAAAGGAAAAAACCCTCAACCCCATCTCCTGAGAAAGTCATAGAAAAAGATCACTGGAGAGGCTGATCTACATACCACACCATGTCCCTTAAACAAAACAGAGTTTAAATAGTCTCCTTGAATTACTGAGACAGATATTATCATTGAAGCTAGGACCCACAGAAATACTAGAGGATACTTTTCACTTGATGTTCTATTCTTTGGCTCACTTGACCAAATACTCAAATTCTATCACTTTCTTCCCCCACTTGCACAAAAATACTATTTTTTTTAAAAAAAAACCAAACCCACTCCATAGGATTTTTGAGCATGGGTGGTTTCAACTTACAAAAAACCAGTTTGACAAAAGCCAGATCTAAAAATAGCTCCTAAGCCATCCCTTGGGAGAAAAACATGGTCACAGTGAATGTTCTCTCCAGCCAGAGGAACTGGATTAGGCACGCACTTTGATCCCCAAGTTCAAGATACCATGACTCTGTCTGATAAAAGGAGAAAGCTGGTTTCAGAAAGGAATTCTGGGGCTGGCATGTTTGATTTGCCTTTGCTTATATCAGTTGCCAGTCTGACTCACCAAGAGAGACTGATTTTGGGGGAGGCAGGTCCAAAATATGGCTGGCCTGGTTGACTACACGAGCAGACAATGAATTCTGTACGTGACCAGCACAATGTAGAGACTACAGTTTTCAAAGGTCCACTGGAGAAGGTTTCTTGAGGGAGCAGGTATTATACTTTGCACTCCCTGAACAATCTTTCCAGACCTCTTTCCTGTAAAATACAATATTGTATTTCATGCTGAAAGCAAACAATTTCCCTGCTTCTACCCCAGAAAAACAGTTCCTGTTAAACGATGAAAAACTGTTGTGAAATCCTTAACGGGGCAGAAAACTTTTCTTAGTGCATTTAATATGAATGGAAAAACATTCCTCTACTTTAGGAGCTGCTAATGGCAAAATATTAAGAGGTTTTCAAGATTTTAAGCCCCCTAACAGAGCACAGTAATAAACTTTCCAAAAGAGAAAGGAACATTATCTCTGCTAACTGCAAAAGCACCTCTTTTCCAGAAATGCCACCTTTCGTTACTCTCACCTCATTCATTTTCCTGAATGTGCTTCCTTGATATCCACTTTTGTGTCTTGGACCCTGCTAATCATAGAATCATAGAATCACTACGCACTGGGAGGGACCTCGAAAGATCATCTAGTCCAACAGCAGGATCACCTAGACCAAATCACACAGGAACACATCCAGTCGGGTCTTGAATATCTCCAGTGAGGGAGACTCCACAACCCCCCTGGGCAGCCTGTTCCAGTGCTCCGTCACCCTCACCGTGAAGAAGTTCCTTCTCAGGTTGATGTGGAACCTTCTATGTTCCAGCTTACACCCATTGTCCCTCGTCCTATCACTACATGACACCGAGAACAGCCCAGCTCCATCCTCNACACCACCCAGCTTTGTGTCATCAGCAAACTTGCTGACAGTGCATGCCAATCCCTCATCTAAGTCATCAATAATGGCTGCATTTATGAGGCATCTGACCTGACAGTTACACATGGGAAAGGTCTATCTAAGAAATTAGAAAGGGTTCTGGGGCACATTCAGAGGACTACCAGTGTCCTAGGGTGAAATTGTAGTACTGGGCTCACTCCCTTAAATGCCTGTACACCAGTGCACACAGCATGGGGAATAAGCAGGAGGAGTTAGAAATCTGTGACCAGTCAGGTGATTATGATCTGGTGGCAATTACAGAGACCTGGTGGGACAGCTCGCATGACTGGAATGTGGTCATGGATGGCTATGTCCTTTTCAGGAGAGACAGATCAGCAAGGCGAGGTGGAGGAGTTGCTCTTTATGTGAGAGAGCAACTGGAATGTATTGAGTTCTGTTCACAGTGGATGAAGAGAGAGTTGAGAGTTTGTGGGTGCAGATTAAGGGGCAGGCTGGCATGGGTGACACTGTAGGGCAATGAAGATGATCAAGAAGGTGGAGCACCTCCCTTACGAGGAAAGGCTGAGGGAGCTGGGTCTCTAGCTTGGAGGAGACTGAGGGGTGATCTCATTAATGTCTACAAATATGTGAGGGGTGGGTGTCAGGAGGATGGAGCTGGGCTGTTCTGAGTGTCATGTAGTGATAGGACGAGGGGCAATGGGTGTAAGCTGGAACCTAGAAGGTTCCGCATCAGCCTGAGAAGGAACTTCTTCACGGTGAGGGTGATGGAGCACTGGAACCGTTTGCCCAGAGAGGTTGTGGAGTGTCCTTCACTGGAGATATTCAAGACCCGACTGGACGGGTTCCTGTGTGACTTGGTCTAGGTGATCCTGCTTTTGCAGGGGGATTGGTCGAGATGATCTTTCGAGGTCCCTTCCAATCCGTAATGATTCTATGATTCTGTGATTCTATGATTATCAAGGAACCCAGTGCTCTGTCTATAGCATCAGTCTCACAGTCAGGCATTTAAAGACTGAGTCCTTCTATTCCAGCCCATGTCATCATCCAAAAATGGAAGTAATGATGAGAATATAATTTGTGCCCCAGACTCTCTCACCAAACGTCCTAAGGCCTTGAAGTCTTTCTTCATTCCCCTCAGGCTATGACATGCAGCTTCCTCCCCACCTGCCTGGAAGATCAGTAGTGGGTGATAGTTGGTTTCACCAGGTTAGGGAGTGTCCTAGGACCTTGAATGTCTCCAGGGATGGTGCTTCAAGCACCTCTGTATGCAACTTGTTCTAGTGATCCACCACCCTCATATTAAAGAATTTTTTTCCTGCTGTCTAACTTAAATCTACCCTTTTCCAGCTCAAAAACTTTACCCTTTCTTGTATTGTTACATGCCCTATCGAATAGTTCTTCCTCATCCTTCTTATAGACCCCTTTCAGATATTGGAAGGGGTGAGTCAACACACATATTAAAGATCTCTCTCAGTGGTACCCAAAAAATGGGAAAATGTGTATTGCAAAAAGGATCCCAGAAAGTGTGGTGGTTTTCTTGCATGTGCAGTCACAATCTGTTCGGATCACCAAAGAGGCAAATGGCACCAATAGTTTTGGCTAGAATTTCTCTTGTGGAAAGCAGTACTAGGGCAGTGATTGTCCTCATGTACTCAGCACTAGTGAGGCTGCACCTTGAGATACTCTATACAACAAAGACAAGGAGCTGCTGGATTTTTCCCAAAGGAAAGCAACAAATCTGGCTAAGAGTCTAAGGCAAACATCTTATGAAGAGTGGCTGTGGGAACTGGGGTTGTTTAGCCTGGAGAAAAGGAGGTTGCATGAGACCTTATAGTTTTCTACAATTATCTGAAAGGAGGTTTCTTTTCCAAAGCACCAAGGGATAGGACATAAGGAAATGGCCTCAAGTTGCACTAGAGGAGGTTCAGATAGGCTACTAGAAAGGGTTTCTTCACTGAGAATGTTATCAGACATTGAAATAGACTACCTGGGGCAGTGGTGCAGTCATCCCTGGAGGTATTAAAATGTGGTGCTGAGAGCTTAATGCTGTACCAAAAACTTATTTTCAAACACAGCTTAAATGTCTGCAAAACTCTTGTTTTTGTGGGACCTTCTCCATGGTCATGTCATGTATTTCAGGGCCCTTGATAGCTTCTCTTTATTCTCTTTGCAAGATGAAGAGAAATAGATTTATATAGAAGTATTCTGAATTGAGTAATCACAACTGAAAAGAGCCCCAGACCAATAACTTCTAGCAATATAAATTTCTGAAGAGTTATTGGGTTTTTGTTTATTTTATCAGAAAAAATACTGAGAATGTGTGTAGTTTAGGAAGCATTTCACAATATGTGTTAGACAGCATGGACATTTAAATGCTCTTAATGAGGTAATTGCATTGAGCACTTAAAATTAACTGATTTGCACTTAATTAGGTCATCTGAACTATCTGATCTTTTCATAGTTTATGAGTTCATGTCATAGAGACAGATTTCAAACTCAGCAAATGTGAGGCCACAGGAAAACTGTGAGGTCTGCAAACCTTTAGACACATCCGTACTGCACAAAACATGAACCTTATATCTTGATTTTTCTGTGCATACGGATGCAGAGTCAGTAGTAATCAAAGGGAAAATTTCAGTTGCTATGTTTGTGGCCTAAGTTTGCTTTAGATGAGAGACATCTTTACAAATCAGACCTCCTTACAGCATTGTCATCCGTCCATTTGAGTTAGTAAACATACAAAGAAATGGTATAAAAGTGGTATAAAAACTCAGCAAAAAACCATTGTGATTCCAAGTTTCCTGTGAGTTGTATCCTCAATTAGTGTAAATGTGTGAGCCCTCATTTATGGCAAAAGGTGTTTAGTATGTGCTGATTTTTAAAACGTAATTAAAATAATTGTAGTTCAAACTTTAATTTGCCAAGTCTCATTTTATTATATTAAATAAAAATTGGAAGTTGAAGTATACCAGTGCGACATCCCAAACCATTTTGGTGTCATCATGTTGAAAGCTATCTTCCCCTGGTTTCTTTAGTGGAAGTTTTGCGTGCATAAAGTGTTAACTTGTACAATTAGAGACATCCTGAGCAAATCTCAATAAATCCTCCTCTTTTCATTGTTTTTGTTTTGGAGATGGTGCTTTGCTGCCAAAACTTCACATTACGAAGAGAATAAAAAATCAATTTCCACAACTAACTGATAGACTGCTGAAGGACTTTGTTCTATATCTGTGCTAACACCTTCAGGGGAACCAAAGACACTCGCTCTATATTTGAAAACCTAGATAACCAACTCATACTTCTGTCCATTTATCTAAAGACAGTGGAAAAAAATAATCATCAGAAGAAGGAAATGATGGATGTGGGCTCAGATTTCTCTCTGTGCCCAGGAGCTGATTGTTAGTCACACAAAGGGCAGGCTTAGAAAGCTAGTTGCATTCTTGTAAAAGCAGGCAAAGAAGGGCCACTGATTATATCCTCACATGATACAGAAAATATGAACTCAGTTTCTTGTTCTGCCATGACTCCAAAACCATCCAGTTATCCTAGAAAGAATTCAGAGAATTAAGAAGCATCTATTTACTTCTAGAGAAGTAAATAATTTCTTTTGTTCTTGCCATCCTAACATTAATTCACTGTAAAATAGTATTCTGATATGCATTTAGAATATTTTTTATGAAATCACTGTTGGCAGGCAAAATTAAATTGCTATGCAGATTCAGACTAGACAAGATCTTGGGGTCCTGTATGCTTTTATCATTTTGCCAAGTCTGTGTGAAGGACAGGCAGAATTGCAGGCTCTGTGCTAAATGTGGAACAGGGATTGTTCTCCATCTATTACCTCAAAGGGCAGCAGAGGAGAATGGAGAGCAGCAGGACAAGGCCTTAGCACCAGTCTTTCTTGGCCGTCTGTAGGAAGGGAAATGTGCCACAGCAATTCTGTACAGCACTTGTGCACCTCCTGTCCTAAACAGAAACAGTAGGTGCCTCCTGGGTTGGTAAGGTGCCTGTTGCCCCATTCAAGGTACCTCTGAAAAGGACATTTGTATGTGAATATGTAGATAGAATGTTTGCTGTATAGGAATTGTATTTATAATCTATACATATAGTGTATGCATAGCAATATGCATTTATGTTACTGTGGGTTGTAACTGCAAAAGACCAGGATTTTCTTTTCAATGTATGTGGACGTGCTGGTTTGCAATGGGAATACATCTGAATTCTTGTTCTGATAATAATCTGCAGATACCCACTGTTTGTCTAGCTGATCACAGCAAAAGTTTAGACACTTCTCAGGAGTCTGAAAGTACCACACTTTCACATTGACTCTGGAGAGTACAGTTGACCCTAAAGCACAGTATCACAGTATCACAGTACTGCACAGACCAGGGCCACACAGCCTGGCTGGAGTGTGCACTGTGGTGTAGTAATTTTATTAATTACATTAACACTTCAGTGACTATGAAGATTGTCTTTTTAAAGCCATGTTATCACTCTTGAGCGCTGTACCTTCCAGTTATAAGATTACCTCTCTGTGCTGTGGTAATAGACAAGCTCGTGTTGGAACAATCCACCTGAAGACTTTACAGGAGTGCCATGTCACGCTCTCCACTTGTTTGAAAGTACAACTCCAGCCCTGGCTTACAGTACTCTCATGTCCTTTGCCTTTCTTCAGGCTTGGACGTCTAGCAGCCCTGCACTGCAGTGAGTATTTTTTGGGTTTTGCTTTTGCTGAACAGAATGATCAGAATGAAAGCAATACACCAAGACTCACTCAAATTTAAATCTTGTTCTCCTGTATCATATTCAGATGTTTCAGTAAAACAATATCTTTATGACATTTTTGGAAATCATTGGCTGGAGCCATCACTCAAACGACATATCATTTGCTGTTGTGTCAGACCTGCAAGCTGTTGCAGAAGTTCTTTCTGGCCCTTAGGGGGCTTTCACATATCTGTGTATCTGTGTTAGAGAGGAAGACACTATGACATAGTTTCAGTTTGTTTGCCCACTGACATGCTTTCAGGGACTAAATGACAAGTGAAAATGTCATCTAGTTGTAGGGCTGTTTCTCCTGCTCTGTATCATGTATATTGATGTCTTTTCAGACTCAGTGAAACACACTGCAGCGTGCCACTCCTCAGTAATCCATACTGTCCGGCTTGGATTGGCTTTAATCCTTCTCTGCTTCATCTGTAGTTAGAAATACTTCAGAAATGTAAGTGTCAACTAGTCTCATAGCCTGCATGTATGCAGAAGTGACTTGACAATCTGAAAGTTTTAGGAAAAATCAACAAAGAAATAATATATCTATATGTTTAGATCTGACAAATACCCTGTGACTAACTGTGCCTGTCAGCATAGCCATGTCATTTAATGCTTCAGGTTTCCTAGTGTCCATCTGCAAAAAACCCTTCCATATCAATGAAAGAAAACTTCCTAAGAATAGTATCAAGCATTAAAAAAAATTACTGCAGTATGTATGTTAAAATGTGTAGTTTTAGCATTGCAATGATACACTAAAGCAGCTACTATTCATGGAAGATTAAAACTAGTAGCCATTCTCTAAATATGTAACCATGGCTATTAACCAAATTGTAGAATGATAGTTGGGTTTCTAATCTGAAAACATCTATATATATGTGCTGTTGGAAAATACAGTCAATTCTTATAATGAAGAAATTAGTAATAATGTTATAACTCACTAAATTATCTTAATTTAGACATTGTAAAGTGCCACAATGGTTCTTGTCCAAAGTGAGATACTTTTTGTATTTTTAAGATGACAACCAGTCCACAAAGCAAAGGAAACACAGGGAAGGACATATTTTCTGAGTTAGGTTCCATATAAATATCAGAAGGAACTTCTTCACACTGAGGGTGACGAAGCACTAAACAGACTGCCTGAGAGGTTGTGGAGTCTCCTTCTGTGAAGACATTTAAAACCTGCCTAGACATGTTCCTGTGTGACTTGGTCTAGGTCAGGGGTCCTCAAACTTTTTAAACAGGGGGCTGGTTCACTGTCAGGGGCTGGGATACAGTTTGGAAAAAAATGAACGATCTCCTATGCACACTGCATATATTTTATTTGCAGTACTGCACAAAAACAGGAAAAAGAATGCAATATTTAAAATGAAGAACAATTGTAACCAACAAAAACAAATAATATTTCAATGTACTTTTCCCACTGGTGCTGGCTGGTTTGTGCTGCCTGGCTTGTCCTGCCTGGGAGCTGGAGAGAGGGAGGGAGAGACGAGGGAGCCGCCCACCTCACTCATGCTGTCGCTCCCCTCCTCAGCCCAGCCCTGCAGTAGGCAGGAAGTCATCTGCAGCTGCTCGGTTTCCCCCCACCCCAACCCCTGGCAGGGTTCTGTAAATACCAGCAGGCTGCATTGGAGTCCTTGGGGTATCCAGCCCACAGGCTGGGGTTTGAGGACCCCTGGTCTAGGTGATCCTGTTCTGACAAGGAGATTGGACTAGATAATCTGTCGAGGTCCCTTCCATTCCCTAATGTTCTGTGATTCTGTGACCTATGTAGTCTCAGTCTAAATCTTGAGGATAAAGTAGTTCAAATGTTAAATGCAGGAGGCTATTCCCATTTTATAATCTGCAATAATTTTTTCGCCTAATCTATATAATCTGAAATGCTAATTAGAGATTCCAAAGTTTACTTATCTCAATTCACTGTCAGTATTAAAGCAGCAATTAAAATCAATTATAATCACTGATTACTTAGGGAAGAGTCACACTCACGTTCCAGTACTAAAATGGTCTCTGTGCCATTCAGAGTGCTCTGAACCATCCCACCTCTAGCAAGAAGAAGCTGAAACAGTGGACAAATATGTATCTGTCAGAGGAAATGCATGTAACAGCAACTGGCACATTTCTGAGGCTATATGAGGATCATGAATGGTTAGCAGTTTGTGTAAGAGCTACAATCTACTTGCTAAAAGCATATAGATATCTTGAGTTGCTATTAGTACTCAGGACACATGGAGTTCCTGCAATTTGGTGTTGCGTACCTTTAGAAGCAATTTCTGGGCTCACAGGATTTGCAGAGCTAATGCAAATCTATGAATTTTCTCCTCTCCAGTGCCAAAGTGCATAAAGACTTTTCTGTTTGTTTTACACAAATTACTTTTTTAATTTTCCCAAAGTGAAGCCTGTGTTTTCTATTAGGACATGGGAATCCATCCAAAAGCTGTGCTGGCAAAGCAGATTTGCTGTTTACCTCTAGAACGTATATCTGATCATTCACTACTTCCCCTTCTCCTTTCATCTTGTGCAAGAGAAATTCTTGGGAAATTGAAGAGTTATCTACTTCCTCATCTACCGAATGTGAAATGCTAGCTACGAACATTTGTCCAGAAAAGGTCTAAAATATGGAGTCTTCTTTTCTGCAGAAGAACTCAGAAACCACAGAAGGGGCAAGAGGAGTTATTCTAGAATAAGCACAGCTTCTCTTAACCAGTTTTGTGGAATTCTTCTTCTTTTTATTTCTCATTCTCTTCCAGAGTTTTGCAGAAGTTGGTGAAAACACTTATGGTTCAGATCCTCTAAACGTGTAAGACTCAATATTAAGCAGTAGAAGCTTTTAAAAAGATATTTGTTAGATAGGCTTTTAAGGCTAAATTAAAGTATCTATATATGACAAATTTTCATACAATCATTGAATCGTTCAGGTTGGAAAAGACCCTTGGGATCATTGAGCTCAACCATCAATCCTACTCTACAAGTTCACCCTTAAACCATATCCCCCAACACTACATCTAAGTGACTTTCTAACTCATCCGGGGATGATGATTCAACCACCACCCTGGGCAGCCCGTTCCAGTGCCTGACCACTCTTTCTGTGAAGATTTTTTTCCTTAGCTACAATCTAATGACAGTGTCAAAATACCTTAATAAACAAAGTGGGTAAAGGATTTACACTAAGTTATAGTGATATAGTTAAAACATGGCAGGCATCTTCAAGATATCTCTTCTCTACAGTTTTTCAGTCCCTGTATTGACACTATTCTGCATGTTTATACTATCACAATAAAGAATAAGATTCAAGAAAAAGTAACTGATACTCTCAGCCTGTTTATTTTTGCTTTGTGTTGTTATTGGTTTTTATTTCTTTCCCACAAAGTTTTTCATACATTCTTGCCTGTCTGAGAACTACCTTTCCAAAGTGCTTCACCCACCACAAATCTGCCTTTTAAAAGGTCCTCTTGAAAATTTCTTAGGCCTCCCATTCACACAGAGCAGAATGAGATGGACTGGCATCTCAGTAAAGCACAGCCCTTCCATCCTGTGATGGGGCCTTCATGTACTACTCTGACTTGGAACATCTGCTTGGCGTGATTAACTCCTTCTTTTCTGTGAACTATAGAGTTGTTTGAAATGATGCCATGTCATCCCTGGGGCTATAGGAAATGTTCATTTCCACGTACGTTTTTCTGCTCCATCAACAATACACAGTAACTGCTCACAACAATGGGAAATAATTAAGATTTTAAATTAAAATCACCTAAAGGTAGAATTTTGCTTCTAGCATTTGATAGCCAGGCTTTGCTCTATTATAAAGATTCTGTCTGCTCAATATAGCTATTGTCTCAGATTGGCTGCTGGCAGAGGCCAATGAATTTTATTAACAATTGAATAACTAATGAGAATATGCTGCAGACCTTGCAGATTTTTAAATTAATCACTGTTACCTTAGAAGACTTCTGCCCTCTTTTTCTGATTGCAGATAGAATATATTTCATTTGAGACATTTTCCTGCTGATTTGTTTCTATGGGATGTATTTTCTGCTGCTCTGGAAATCAGTTGGATGACATAATAAACCCCCATTAATCTGTAAGTAGCAGAGTACAATCTGTTACATTTGAAGCCAAGAAGGCCCAATTGATGCAAATTATAGAGTCACTCAGTTTGTCGCTATTTATAAAATTAGTCACCTGCATCATCATCCTGGATGAAGTCCAATGGATGAAACAGTATTGGAACTGTCCCACCAAAGCTTAAAATATATAGGACCTGATGTTTTCCTTTTGCATCTGGAAGTTGCACATCTCTTATTTTGAGGATAGGAAGTCCCTTTCCTTTTTTTCCTGAGCCAAATATAAAAAAGACAATAAAAGCATTTAAAAAATGAGATAAATGTTTTTCTTACCAAAAGTGTGTATCTCTGTGCTCTCCTCAGTTATTGAAAATGACAAAATTTGAATTAGAAACTGTAAAGATTAATATAAAAATTTTGCAGGTCTAAGGGATTAGAAGAAAAGCAATTTCACTTTTGTTGTCCAAAATCCATCTAGTGCATCACACAAGTTACACAAACCAAGGAAAAATATTCTCAGAGGTCTTTTGTTTACCCATAAATGTCTCTGTTGAGTAAGTGAAAGAAGCGATGTCTTTCTCCACTTAACTTTCTGTAGAAAAGATAGTTTTAGCTGTTTTCTGTTGCTTGTGCTGACTGATGCATTAGTAGCTTTGATTTTCTAAAGCAATTATGCAGAGTGCTATCAGGACAAGATCTGCTGTAGCATTAACAGCAACAAGCCAATGTAAAGCCAGAGTAATTCTCATTTTGTGATGTTTAATTTCCATTTGTATCCATGAAAACAGAATTTGTCCAACATACTTCTCACATAACACAGATGTTCTTTTCATCTTAGAGGCAAATCAACACAGAAGGTGCTTTCTGAGAACAATGCAGCACAGTGCAGCAAACTGCAGGGCCCGTCAGCCTGCACAGCAGCCTGTAGTGAATGACGGACAGTGGAGGTGCCGCAGGCTCTGCCTGCTCTACCCAGGCAGAACTGATGGTTTCCATCTGGCAGAAAGCCATGGCCTCCTTGTGTACCGCACCCACCACAACTGAAGCATCTACCCAGATGAAGCTTCATCTCCTGCAGGTGATGCACCCAGGTAGAGGAACCCCTCAGCTTGGTGATAGGACTCCAAGTTGGTGAGCAGGCTGAAGACCATGAGGGCATGTGCGACAGAAATATACCATTTAAGCCACACACAGCTTTCACCAAAGCAGGCTCAACAGTGAGATAGAGCTCAGGACAGGAAGGAATGGAAACAGGTCCATGCTCAGGGCAACCTGGCTGAGCAGCCTTACCTCATGGCCTACACCCATTACCAGTTGATGCTGCACAACAGGTACAGGGGTCTGGAATCTGAGGATCACCCAAATGAGGACAAAGGTTAAGATCCATCCAAGGAACTACCAAGGGTAAGGCAGTCAGCAACATGTACTACAACTGCCTCTACCAAAAGAAAGGGAAAGGTTGCTGTTGTAGGTGATTTCCTTCCTAGTTGGACAGAAGGTCCAATATGCTGACCTGGCCCATCCTACAAGAATATCTGCTGCTTCCTTGAGGCCTGGGTTAGGGACATTACCAGGAAGCTTCCTGATCTAATACAAACTTCTGATTATTACCTGCTATTGATCATCCATATGGAAATGGTGAGGTTGAGGGGAGAAATACAAAATCAGTGAACAAGGACATCAGGGCACTGGGGCAATTGCTTAAGGGATTTGGAACACAGGTAGCATTTCCCTCAATCCCTTCAGTGGTATGGAAGAGTACTGAAACGAACAAGAAACTCACCAGATAACGCATGGCTCAGAGACTGATATCATCTTGGTGGAATTTTAGATTGGTTTTGGTCATGGAGAGGTTAACAGGGCACCAGGCCTTCTAAGCACTGATGGAGTTGAACTGTCCCACAAGTGGAGAAGGATTCTTGCTAATGAGTTTGTGGGGATCACTTAGAAGTCTTTACACTTGATTCAAAGGGGGAAGGGCATTAAACCAGGCTCAGTAGAAATGAGACTGGGCATAACATGCAGTCCTTGGGTTTAAATCAATGAGTCAGCTCAAGTGCATCTACACCAATGCACATAGCGTGGATAACAAGCAGGAGGAGCTGGAAGCCATTGTAGCACAGGACAACTGTAACCTAGTCACCGTCACTGAAATGGGATGACTCTCATGACTGGAGCACTGCAATGGCTGGGCAGAAGGCTGTGGACATTGTTTACTTAGACTTCAGTAACACATTTGACACAGTCTCTCATAGCATTCTCCTGGCTTAGACAGGTGGACTCCTTGTTGGGTAAAAAAACTGGCTGGATGGCTGAGCCCAGAGAGTTGTATTGAATGTAGTTAAATTGAGTTGTGTTGAACGGAGTTAAATTGAGTAGGTGCTCTGTTATGGGTGGTATTCCCCAGGGTTCAGTATTGGACCAGTCTTGTTTAGCATCTTTAACAATGATCTGGATGAGGGAATTGAGTGCACCACCAGCAAATTTGCAGATTGGATAGGTGTGTCGATCTGCTTGAAGGTAGGAAAGACCTGCAGAGGGATCTGGACAGGGTGTATTGATGGGCTAGTGTTCGGTTGTACAAGGTTTAACAAGGTCAAGTGCCAGGTCCTCTACTTCTGTCACAATAAATTCATGCAACGCTACAGGACTGGGGAAAAGTGGTTGGAGAACTGCTCAGTGGAAAAGGACCTGGGAGTGTTAACTGACAGATGGCTGAACATGAGCATCAGTGTAACCAGGCAGCCAAGAAGGCAAATGACATCCTGGCCTGGATCAGAAATGGTGTGGCCAGCAGCACTAGAGAAGAGATATCCACCTTTGCTCAGCACTAGTGATGCCTCACCTGGTATATCACATTCAGTTTTGGGCACATTCAGTACTGGAACTTGTCCAAAGAAGGGCAACAAGGCTAGTGAAGGGCCTGGAGGACATGTCTTATGAGGGGCAGCAGAGGGAACTGGGGTTGTTTATGCTGGAGAAAAGAAGGCTGAGGAGAGACCTTATTGCCCTTTACAACTACTTGAAAGGAGGTTGGAGAGACATGGAGGTCAGTCTTTTCTCACAAGTCACTAGCAATAGGATGAGAGGAAATGGCTTCAGGTTGTGCCAGGTGAGGGTTAGATCAGACATTGGGCGGCACTGGATTGAAGATTGGAGCTGATGATCTTGGAAATCTTTTCCAGCCTTGATTCTATTTGACTTCATAAGGCAGATGTTGCTTTGTGCCACTTTTACTGGGCATTAATGAGCTAAGCAGTGCCATGCTAAAACTGTTAACACTAAAAAGGTCTGTCAGCTGATTTAGCTCAAAGCAATGCAGCTTAAATGTCAAGTGTGTGTGTATATATATATATATATACATAGATACATATGCATTTACTTCTATGATTTAGAATTGGAATTATTTAGAAACAAGTTACAGTAGCCTTGCACAACACAGATCTGAAAAGTGAACTGATGGTGCAGACGTTGCCTGACTTGTTGTAAGGAACTTATTTAATGCATGGGTGATCCTCAGTGTCAGAATGTGAGTGTAAGAGTTTGACATGTGTCCAGCTCATTCCTGGCAAAAAACCCATCAACCCTCATTTGACTTAGTGTTGCAACTCACCGTAAGCAGGAATTATCTTCGATCAGCTAAAAGACGGTTCTGCTAGAGAAAGTTTTTTTATCATTAGTTTTGATTAAGTGACATGTCCTAAAAATTCAATGCCACAATCCACAAATAGTCATAGAAATCTGAACTATGATGATGTGCTGACATCTTTTTGATTAGACCCTTATTTATGTACTGTGTCATTGCTAATCTAGTCCAAGAGCTTTTCTCCCACTCTGGCTGGTGCTGCTACTTAGAATTGACTATCAGTTAATGGTGTTTTCACATATGCTTAAAACCACAACAGTAAAGAGGTCAAAAATTCGTTCCAGTGGAAAGGCTGAGGGAGCTGGGTCTCTTTAACTTGGAGGAGACTGAGGGGTGACCCCATTAACATCTATAAATATGTGAGGGGTTGGGTCAGGTGGATGGAGCCGGGCTCTTCATAATGTCATCTAGTGATAGGATAAGAGGCAATGGGTGCAAGCTGGAACATAGGAGGTTCCATGTAAATATCAGAAGGAACTTCTTCATAGTGAGGTTAACGGAACTTTGCAACAGGTTGCCCAGGGGTGTTGTGGAGTCTCCTTCTCCTGAGATGTTTAAAACCTGCCTGGATATGTTCCTGTGTGGCTTGGTCTAGGTGATCCTAGTGTTGCAGGGGGATTGGACTAGATGACCTTTTCAGGTCCCTTCCAATGCCTAATGTTCTGTGATTCTGTGAAACATAGCCTATTACTATTGTGAAGATAAAACTGGAGTTTAAAGCTTTAATTGAATATCACCAAAATCTCAGACTCTTAATATCCATGAAATATTTTTGTAAAATCTTCCTTATTAGAGCATCTTTGGACATATACCCTAATTCTAAACCACCATAAATTCTCTATTCTAGAAGGTCCATATAGAGTCACCTCAAAGCTTTACATATAGTTGTAAAGATTTTTACATTAATATTTTCCAGGGGTAACTGCGATGAAATTATAAAGTTGAAAATCTTCCTTAACCAAAAAATCCTTTCAGGTTATCAAAATTTAAATAATAATGTGGCAGACACTTTATTTTATTAAATGCATATTTCTTTCTCTGCAAAGACAGTAAAGTGAATCTATAGCTACTTCTCTTAAGTAGGGGAAAGTTAGTACCTATTCATCAGAAGAGTGTAAAAAGGTAAAGAATGAGGGAATTAGATCAATCAGTTTAACTGCAATTCACAGAGTACATCTGGAACAGTCTGCAGCACCTAGAAAACAGCAGAAGGCAACATAGATTTACCAAGAAGAAAGAAGGGCTAATGAAACACATTCATTCAATGACCAGGTAACAAGTCTTGTGGATAGATAAGAAGTAGAAGAATGAAGTACCTAAGCAAATTTCTGACGCAACCTCAGTGGATATTCTCATATCCAAGCAAGAAAAAATATGAATTGTATTATATGGGAACAAAACTGATTATATATCCACACCATAGAGAAGTTAATAAAGTCTAATTGCACCCAGTGTTCTGTGGGGGGTCTGCCTTAGATCTGCTTCTGTTCAAGGTTTTCATTAGCAAAACAGATGGTGGAATAGTCAAAATGCTCATTAGTTTTGCATACGACACAGTGCTAGGATGAACCCCAAATGTGTTGAAGGATAGCAGTAAAAATAAAAATTTGGAGAAATAGACTGGAAAGATAGGATGTAACCCAACCTAGACAAGGAGTGAGAGTGAAGTTAAAACAAAAGGGCAAGTACTGCAGGAAAAATCAGTGGTGTAAACTCAAGATGGTAAATTTTAGACAGCACATTCTTCAAAAATATCTTAAGATTTTACTGGATTACAAATTGGGTCTGAATCAGCAACATTAGATTATTTCAAAAAGATGCTTTCTGCTCTTGGTTTCCAAATAGAAATGCAGTCCACAAGAAGCACATTATGATCAGACACTGTAGAGGCCATGAGGAGGTTAACTGGAAAAATGGATGCCATCAGATGTAAAAAAATAAGAGAAGGATGTTGGTGGCAAGAAAGTTTAATAATCTTAAACCATTCCTGTTGATGCAAAAGAGAAACAACACTCTTCTCTGTATCCATAAGAAATAGGGCAAGAAATAGGGCAAGAAATAAGGAAGTTAAAATGACACATAGATAGTCTATAAATATCTGAAAGGTGGTTGTAGTCAGGTGGGGGTTGGTCTTTTCTCCCTGGCCGCTGGAGACAAGACAAGGGGTCATAGTCTTAAACTCCATCAGGGGAGGTTTAGACTTGACATTAGGAAAAAATTTTTCACTGAAAGAGTGATCCAGTCTTGGAATGGGCTACCCACAGAGGTGGTTGAGTCACCATCCCTGGAGGTGTTCAAGGTGTTCACCTAGCTGGATGAGGTGCTGAGTGGCATGACCTAGATGTAGATGTTAGGATTACTGGGTTTATTTGGATTAAGGTTGGACTGGATGATCTTTAAGGTCTTTTCCAACCTTGTCATTACTGTGAAACTGTAATTAGAAAAGTTTTCTAACAATAAAGCTAATTGAGCATAGGAACACACAGATTGGGAAGACTAGATACTCTGTCCCTAGAAGTCTTTAGTGCAAGTTTAGTTAACTTTTAGAAATGACATTAATATTGCTAATCCTCTCTAGAGCATTGGGATGGATCAAATTGGTTTGAGTGCATCATTTCAATAAGGTATAACACTTAAGTTTAAGTGCTTTTGCTTAATTGATATAGAACTGAAGTTGGATTTTACAGCTTACTTCAGCAGCACCAGCTTCCCATCACCACTAATATTTGACTCTTCATTTAGAAGTGCTTTCCATAAGTATGGCTATAAGCACTGGTCTATACTGCTGTATGCAAAATTGACCACATACTGTGTGGTCTACTGGTGTTTATTCTAATAATTTGAGCAGCATTGAAATATAGTGGCCAAAGAGCACAAAGAACAGAAGTAATTTTTAAAAAAATATAATTATATGAGCACTGGTGTTTATAGCTTTTGCAACTGCAAAGATCTCAGCTAAAAATTGGTAAGAATTTTATCTTCTTTAGACTGGAATGTGCCCAAGTGTCTTTGATGACTTTAAAGGCATTTAGAGACATTAGAATCCCACTCTGTTCCTTAACTGCAATGCATCTCTCTCTTGCTACATGTGGTCCAAGACTAATGAACTTGTAGTTAGTAATCTTTTTAACCAAATGTTAAGATTGCAGTGAAAACTTGCTTTCTATCTCTCCTTTAGTTGAGGATCCTGCCTGAAAAAGCAGGTGGCCTGACTGAAGCTTTCCCAAAGTTGAGGTGTCCAGAATGTTTTACCTCATTTGGATCCCCTCGTGTCTCATACAGGGCAAACTCATGATACAACATTTTCATCAGTTACCTAAACTCAAGTGGGGCTTTTGGAGGTTTTTTCTGTCTTGAAACTCCCAGGACAGGCTGCACAAGTAAGGTGTATATCAGAATTTGTTAAGGCATTCCCTTTATTATTATGAGACTGCAACCTTTCCAGCACTGCAGTAGCCTTAGCTTCCCCTGAGCTGTCAAAATACATTCAACACCTCTCTTCTATTCCTTTATGGATTAACATAAATTCTCCCTCTTTTCCTTATCCCCCACTCCTTGTTCCTACCTTTGTTTGTTTAGCCTGGAGGCTTGCCAGGAGATAACGCCCTTTCACCATGGATATGTGACACAGATACAGCCCCAGGTTTGGCCCAGGAGCTGAGTGCACTGACTGATCATAGCCACGTCTGTGGGTAAAAGTTCCTTTGCTAAGCTGGAAGATGTGGTTAGGTTTTGAGACGTGGTTGAATGGGACTGGCAGGCAGGCATTGCAGTCTTTCAGACTGACCACAGAAGAAATACTTCATTGGGGAAAATGGGCCAAGTTTTCTCACCCCCACTTCCCCAGATCTTACATAAAACTGTTCAATCTGCTAGCTGTAGATCACAAAAAGGACCTAGTAGGAAAGCCTTGTATAGCCCACATGTATCTGTATTTGTCTTGTCTATAACTCTCTATATCTTAACAAATAGGCAGAATTTTTGAGTAGAACAAGGATTCTCCTCCGCCTGCCACAAGCAGCAGAAAAGAAAATGTAGAAACAAAAGGTCCCCTGGGATTAGAGCAAACAACAAAAATAGCCTCAAAAATTTGATTAAATAACAGTATCTGAGGGCTCATTATAGGTATTTTTCTACCAGTGAGAATCAAATTGAGACCAAATTGCTTTGGTCAAGTTCAAATTAAAATAAAGAAAGATGTTTTATGCTTTGTTCTGCTTATGTCTGTTATTTAGTGAGCCAGAGGCCTTTCATTTATAAAGAGAAATGTTCTTAGGATTTGAGACACGGAAAAATATTTCGTGTAGCACTACTTTGGGAAGAAAAGCTCTCTTGACTAAAAATATACCCTAAGCATTTTCTGAAAAAGAAATTTAACTGAGGCAGTATAATTTGCTTTAGCATTAGCTACAGAACTCTTTCAGTTTACCTCTTTTACACATAATCTAAGATCATTGTGGGATAGAAAAGGGAAGGTGCTAGAGTGTTGTTACAGTCTGTAAATTTCTACACTTACAGCCTTCAAGTCCTGGTTCTTTTTCCCCACCTGCATCCCATAAGCTTCTTTTAATCAATAGGTTTGCAACAGGCTGTGGTGCAGTGCTATGTGTGTGCACAGCACTCAGTTCTTGCAAGAGGTTGGTCAGGTGTGTGGAGCTCACAGGCATCGAGCACTAGTTCACCATGAAGTTTTCCGATGGACTTCTAAGGACAGAAAGAATGATTTTTGCCCAGATAATGTTATAAACAAACTAAAACCTGCCCACTTTTAATCCTCTTGGGAAATGTACTGATGGAAACTATTCTAGATATCATTAGATCATTAATTATATATAATTAATGATTTAATAGTTGAGCCTGAAATATTTGTATCTTTTGCCCCAATGCCAAGAAGGATTTTGCTATTTCCTGCCAGGAACTCTGTGAATTTAAGAACAAGTTCATCCCATGACATTTCCTCATGCTCAAACAGACAAGGTGACATTTAAAGCCCAGGGGCAAAGGGAACCTGATAGCCATATAGCCAAGCTGCTGTCGGAAGTGGCGAATTCCCTGGACCACAGAGAAAGCTTCCTGTTCTTTGTAGATGAGCCTATTATTGGAATACACTTGCCTGCAGTTAATCCTCAAAGCAATTAAAAGTAAAGGAAGCAATTAAATCACTGAAAAGGAATTGCATCTAGTTCAGAGGGAAAAATCCCGGCTTAGGAAGTATTTCAGTGATAGCTGGATGTACTCAGTGTAAACAGGTATCTTCCTGTTTGCACAGATAATTAACATTTATATGCTAAGAATATCTCACGGTAATCAAATGAGGTTAAAAAACATTTCTCATTATTATGGCCTATGGAGTACCAAACAAAGAAATATTGATGTCTATTTCTCCTGTAATGGGATAAAATTAACCACCCTGCCCCTATTGTCATTTTGCATAAATTAGCCTGGCACCATGAAAGCTAATAAAGCAGCATACATTTACCTCTGTTGAGAACCTAGCTCAACATTTCCATAAGCACATCCCAGAGAAAGAAGATCACAAAAATGAAAGCAAGGGACATGGTTCATAGAAGTCTCCAAGGAGAAAGATTAAAAAACTCAGAAGGAGATTTTAGTGAGTCCTTAACATCAGGTGTCAGAGGTATGCAAAGCAAAGAGTGTGTTTTAAAGAGTGACAGAAATATTTCAACAAATATCTTAAATGTGTTGAAAACATATTATTTTGAATTCTCTTTTATGCTTATTGGTTAAATTTGCTAATTACTCCAAAATAGCAAAGATCACTGTATACTTAAGATGCACCTTTAGCTTAGAATGCAACCAGGGACCCCATATGTTGCTCAAGTCTATAGGGTAATTGCTGGAGAGCCACCAGGAGAGATGTCTGGTCACTCATCAAAGGTCTGACGGACCCTTTTGCTTTTCCAGTACTAGAAAACAGATAGTTATAAAGCAACTATATTAATTAAAAAAAACCCTCAGAGAATATGGGTTGTATTGTAAGAGCATATGGAATCATAAGAACTTCTTTGCTGCTTTTCTTTTCCTTGCTTCCAAATTTCATCTTTTCTTTGCTCTGTTACCTGGCACACTCTGGCATTATATGGCCTCTCACTGTTTTCACTATCATCTGAGAAGCTGGGCTGGCTGAAGGCAAGAAGTGATGTCCTGACAATGAGGGAATGAGTATAGCTAAGGTTGGATAGGCTGCCTGGGGCAGTAGCAGTAAATACTGGTGAAATTTGCTATGACTGAGCAAAAGGAGGTGATGCAGAAAAGAGATCTGACACGCTTAAAACAAACAGAATGATTCAAAACTATACTTGTGGAAAAAGACTAGCTGATGGTACGAGCTAAGACCTGAGAGACTGAAGATATGGATGTGAGTTGTAGGTGTTTAATTGGACAAAAAAGGTTATGTCTGACAGGTCATACAGTGGCAAATGCGACCTTTTTGCTCATACAAAATAAATCTGAACTGAAAAATGTCCTTGGATGATTGATCTGAGACATGAAAGCTGCTGTGGCATGAAGGTGGATGTGAGGGTTTGAGGAGAGCACAGTGATACTGACTGACCTTTGACAGCAAGGGTTACATACAGCCCTCTTCACTATTTAAAGTATTTCGCTATCTGTCAGGGAAAAAACTGTCAATATGTGTTACATATGAAGGACCAAACCTTATTTTTGAGTGTGCTCTGTTGTGCTCACATTGCACTAGCCCATATCCAAATCAGGCCCTTGCTGTAGCTGGATCTAGAACTTAATTTTCATCTTTTTTCATTCTTTACCTTATTTTAGCCTCCTGCTCTCAGAGAATCTAATGTAAGATGTCAGACACATTATCATTTCTTCAAGTCCAACCCCCACACTGTAAGTCATCATTGTTATGATACAGATAGTACAGTGTTTGGATGTTGAACTCCACATAAACTACTGTCTACCTGTGCCAGACTGTAATAGAAAGGAATTGTAATATTCAAATTGCCTGATGTGGAATTTATTCACATACAGTCTACACTCCTCAGCATTAGGCAGCTTCTGTTTGAAGCAAGGACTAGCTATGCGGTAGCAGGTAACCCTTTTATCAAGAATCTACTTTCAGCTGTCTGTAATCTTTCCCAAGCTGGAAGTTTCAGAAAAATTTCTGTTTGTTCAGTAGAGACTACTGAGACTTTAATGAACAAGCCCCATTCCTCCCCCATGCCATCTGCAGCAACATGTTAGAAATCAAATGAATTGCCAGAAAATTATGCTCCCTGTGTAAATGCAGGTACTGCAGCTGCCTACCATGGCTCAGTGGGATGCAGGGAATAAGGAGGAGGAAAAGGATGGGAGAGAGTAAACGGGGGGACTCAGCAGTTAGAAATGAATTGGGAGCATGGAGGAGGCATGGGACCAGAAATAAGAAATACAATTTAAGTCTATATCTGTGTATATACACACGAAGAACCAAATTAAAGTTGATCATACAGGCTGAACTGTATAATTTATCAGTTCTGGTGTCCCTTTTGGTGTAAGCCTGATGAACTTTTAGGCTTAGTTCTGCTGACCATGCTTCAGCACTTATTTCCCAATAAGTTTGCAATATCCTGGACTCTCTATAGGGACTTGACACGTATAGCATAGGACCTACACATTTGTACACTGCTAGAGCAAGGCAGGATACCCTGGAGGATTTCACATGATAACAGACAGCTTTGCAAAGATGCATAAATCCCTTAGTGCATTTTTTGTGTAGGTAACACACGCTCTTGGTGTGCTAAATGCCCTTTATGTTACTCAATCAACAAGCAATGTTTTCCCCTGGCACTGAGCTAGCTTCAAATGTATGGACTCACACTCAGAGGTGATTTTCAGACACAGTGCTTCCAGCCACTCTGGCCATGCAATTGAGGCTAGTGCCTCAGTGAAAGCTCAGAGCCCCAGATTGCTGCTGCCAGTTTGAAGGTCTTGTAGGCCTTGTAGTAGCCATGTCTGGCTCTGCTGCTCCGGTTCGGCCACCCTGGCATGGCTCAAGGAGAGTTGCAAACACTCATTATGATTAATCCTTGGTGCTGCAATGAATTCGGGGAAACTGTGTTCAAGCTGCCACAGCTGAATACAACCTTTGCATCATTGAAGTTTATGGTGAGACCTTATCAGTTTGGACCATGACTAACAGTTTCCTCTTTTTCTTTGACTTGTTCAGAAATAAACCTTTGGTATTTCACTGAGAAAGAGAACAGACAAAGATTGTACCACAGCATGAGATCCTTTATGAATTTGCATGAGGGCAGAATTTTCATGGTAGCATTTGTGTTCACGGTTGGACTTGACGATCTGGGAAGTCTCTTACAACCCTACTGATTCTGATAATATGGTTCTACAACTTGGCAATAAAAAAAATTTATCTGTGTAGATTCTTACATGCTGACCTTTAGTAAATGCCATCTGAATTTACCAGTCCAAACATTATGTCCAACTTAGATGTTGATCATAGTCTTCTTGTACATTCATGTAATATTTTATTTCTTTCAGCTTCTAAAATCCTGCATCACCTCAAGTACTTTCACTCTTACTGCAGCTGGACCATTGCAAACAAACATCATAAAACAGTTCTGAAGTGACTATGCAGCTGTTCTGTTAGGAACGTTATACACTGCCCACAGGAACAAAACCCACAAGATTTAATCTGTTGCAAGAATGGGCCAGCTAAGAGGCTTGTACTGAAAGGGGGGTGGAATACAGGTCTTATGGAAGATTTAGGTCAATCATGTCTCTGTTTCAGTTCGTGCTAGTCTTAGGACTGAAATTGCAGAAAGCAACGGGTAGTCTTCAATACTGTTAAACTTCATTTAGTTTGGAGTGCTGGCAATAAAAGACAATTTCTTTTACATTTTTGGCCATTTTCAATGTACAATACCCAGAGAATGACTTCCCAAAGGCATGTAGAGCTCAGTTATCTCTGCAGGATGCTATTCCGGCTACTGTGAAAAGGGAAGAGGAACACATAAACTGCCAAAGTACTGTTTGCTGCAGCTTTGGTAACTGCAGTTTACTTTACTTTATGGCAAGGGGTGCTGTCACCATTCTGCCACTGTGCTGTGTGGGGAACACAGATCTTTGAAGCTGTTGAAGGCTGGTTCCTTAGTTTCTTTAACTAAATAACGAAACAAAAATGTATTTAAAATGGTCTCAAAATTGCCAAGATGTTCAAGTAACAGAATCTGTATCAATATATCGGTGACACTGTGAAATCCTACTCACTTTTCTTTGCATCCTGCAATGAATGAAGTCGTTGCAGCCTCAAAGCATGGAAAACTCATGATTCAAGTTTGGTTTTTTCCACAAGTGTCATATAACACTTTGAAGAACATGATGCAGCTGCTAGGCAAATAAGCAAAGCTACAGGAGCAGTGAGTACAAAACTGAATGCATCAAGCAAAGCAAAACCAGACAAGCTGTGGTATTTATGCCCTTATAAATCAAAATGCCTGCTCAGCCTTTGCTTTGTGCTGTAGGGAAGGATATGATCACACCAATGAACAAATTACCTAATGAAGCTACAGCGACTTTTAAACTAAGTTCTTTATCTCTTTTTCTTTTGATCATATTTTATTTCCATTTACAAGAATTTAAAATAACAACAATGAGCTGTTCAGTGATGCCATTTGTGTCAAAATTCAACAGCTACAGCTAGGCAAGAATGGAGTGTCTGGTACACTAGGTGCACTGTAACCCTGTGTGGAAAGAAAAGCAGAGAGTTGCCTATTGGAGAAGGATTCCAGGGCAAGATACGATTGGAGGGAAAAAGAAAAATCATTCATAACTGCAGATTTAAAAGCATGCTAACCAAATATGGGAAAAAGATCCTCTGCTCCCAGACTATCTGGTAAAATGAGATGGCTCTTGTAGGGGTCCTTTAGGTCCAGGGCTGCTGTGACTGTACAAGTCGCACTATGCAAAGTCAGGTCTGATGATGACATAACCTGCCAGCTGGAGGGGACTTCCCTGAAGGAGCCCATGTCATCGCTTGCTTTCAAGGACTTCTGGAAACTGGATACAGCCAAGAGCAGCTGTTGTAACAGGTGTGCTGTTCAGTGATCTCTCTGAGTTAGATCCACAGGGGAGTGAAAATCTCACTATCTCTGGTTCTTATGGGCCAGCTTGTGATTTCACAGTCCTCACATCCTTAATTTTCTTTTTTTCCAACTATCACATATCTTTGGAGATGTGTAAAGTAAATTCAAGTCTTGGACTTGGATAGTCAGGTGGGGAGTTTGGCTCCTTCCATTAACACAAGTCTTGAATCAGGATTTTCTTCTCCCTGGTGAAAGCAACAAGCGGCTAGTGTATGGCTTGTGCTTTGGTCCTTGCCCAGGCAAACATTTCACTTTTCCACACAAAATGGACAGACTCAATATGGGAGGTCTTCCGTGGAGCTTCTCCTCTTGGGTAGCCTGGAGCAAGGTAGACATCCTCCATCACCACCCAGCAGCAGCTCTGTGGCTCTCAGTTGAGAGGAGGAGGTCAGGCCCAGCACACATGCAGCAGTGTGCTGTGGTAGATACAGAGCTGCTGATGGAGATAGGCAGAAGACACCTCCAGCCCAGTGGATCACATTCTGTAAGTATGATGCATTAACTGTGAAATATGTCTTTTGGTGATTCATACTATAAATTAAAGGTTATCCTGATTCTATTCAGTACAAAATGTACTTCAAAGAGTTATTCTCTTGGTATGAATCACCAAACCAGTACTTCCTCTAGATTAGCAACAGAGACTAAAGTACAACTAGTCAAGAAAAAGAGAACTTTTAGGGAATATATTCTGGGATAAGGTTTTCAAGGGAACCATGTCTTCAGAAATTGAATTCAGGCATGCTTTTAGGCTTGCTGTCCAGCATGGATAACTTATTTAGCCCCTGCCTGCACTGGGGTGTCAGAAACTAACCTCATGAGGAACAGGTAACGGGAAGAACCATGGGCTCAGCTGCGTTTGAAAGCCATTCTCAGCAATAGTGAATGAGGCAGATTTTAGAATCATAGAATCATCTAGGTTGGAAAATGCCTTAAAGGTAATCAAGTCCAACCATCAACCTACTTTGTTAAGGCTGCTGCTAAACCATGACCATAGGCTCCGTATCTACATGACTTTAAACACATCCAGGCATGATGATTCAACCACCTCCCTGGGCAGCCTGTTCCAATTTCTGATGACCCTTTCAAATATATTTGCCCGCTCTTCAGCCCTTTCACAGTGGGCAGTGTACGTTCCCTGAATGTTCAGATTACTTTTGAGGTTTGGAGCTTGAGAACAGAGAGAGCAACATATCTTGATATTAACTGAAAAGCAAAGAAGAGGAAGAGTAGGAAGAAGAAGCACCCACACACCAAACTGAGCATGAATGCTGTGGTTATACACTGGTTACCAGCAATGTCTGCTGAACCTTGTCAAGCTAACACCAGCCCATTCCTGTACAGTTTGGCCCCTAGAAGGATTTAAGTCTCACTGCTGCAGTGTGTTACACAACTGCGTTCTTACCAGCCATATGAGCAGTGATGATTTCTAGAGTTCACTCCTAGCTCAGGGTGAGGGGCTGGGTTTCAGGAATAGTTTGAAAAGATAAAATATCTATGATATTTTAGCCACCACGTAAGACTGCCAGGCACCAGAGAAGATTCCAAAGAGTTAACTGTGATCTGGAGACGGTCTGCAGTAACAGGGAAGGCATGGGAAGTATCTTCTTTCAGTTAATTTTAAAAGTTCTGGTTTTCCACAACTTTTGTTTGTTGAGATTAATGAATTCAGTCAGTCAATGATAAGGAAAACCAATTCTAAAAGTTTCAGGAGAAATGAGAGGAATAGGCCCACATGTTGATGTGAGCAATGTTTTCTAGAAAAGCATATGCACGGAGCTAGCCAAACTCTACGGCTGTATAAGCACAAGAGAGGAAACAATGCGGTTTAAGAGTGGTAACAGTGGTAAATGTGCCAAATTCCAACTATTGTTCTTTCTGTAATGTCCAAAATATTTATGCTTTTATCAGACTATCAGACTAATATGAAAAGATTCCGGATTTATAAATTGAATTTTAGAATTTTTAATAGCAACAAGATTTTTACTCAGGGAATGTTTAAAGAGCTGATGAAAGCAAATTACTGCCACCGGACCATAACTTAAAGCAAGAAGAAAGGAACAAAACCATTAAAAGCACGTACAAAGTAGTGGTTATTATAAGGAGTTGCTATCTCTAACTGCCCTATTTAGCACTTACTGCCCTCAAAAGTCTTAACTAATTTATATTTTTATAATAAGAGAAGACTGTAATTTCTTTCCAAAACTGACCCTACTCCACTCTTTATCAATCATATCCTTCAGCTTTCTAAGCGCATTTCCTAAATCAATATGGCATTTTTATTACTGTCTACTGAACTTCTGCCCACAAAACTATTCTAAAAGTGTTTTTCAAATTCAAAACCAAACTTCTCTATGAGTCTTACACAGAATTGCTCTTTTCAGAACATGTGTAATCTTTTCAGAGCACTGTGTAAATTCAGCCTCACCTAAAGATGTGAGAAGGCAGATAGGTCTTTCTATAAAAAAGTGCCTAGGTGGGCAAATACTATCTTCAGTTTTATGACTTTAGATTTTAAGACATCTTATTATATTTCAAATGAGAGGCAGATAGTTAGAGAAGAAAAGTGATTTAAAAACTGAAAAAAGAAATCAGAAATATAAGAATCAGCCTATACGTTATATTTTTACATCACTAGGAGAAGCTTTTATCCACAAATATTTATTCTATAATTGTTTATATTCTTAAGCATTTCACGTTTATTTTTGCAGCCTTACTGATATGTGATTGTTTGGCTTGAGATCAGTATGCAAATCATAAACTTTGAACAGACAAACTGCATTGGTCTCCAAAGTACATTAAGCTTCTGTTGTAAACTTGTGGCTGTGAGACCATGTTAAAATGCTCATACTGACAGGTGTAGAACTGAGTGTGGAAGAAGTAAATGAAGAACTGACTGATCCTCACTGAAGTACTTATATTCCTTGGCCTCTTTTAATATGTGTGTGATTATGAGAATTTTTCCCATCTGTCCTGTTCTGTAAAAAAAGATGTTCACAAACTGATAAGCAGATGCTTCACTATTGTCAAACCAGTGCCACAACAGTAAGGGTACCTCGTGACTGCTGCCTCTCTGTGCGGTTTCTTTCTTTTCTTGATTTCTTCTTTCAAGCTTTCTTCCAAGTGAAGCAGCATAACAGAGTTGGCTTCTTCCACACACATAAGATTAATCTTGCTTCTGCATTGCTGGTTTCATTATGTTTACTCAAAAATCATATAATTGATAAACATTGTTTTTCGCTGCTGTTTCATTTTCATAACCTGATCTGTCCTCCATGAACAGCCTGAAAGTTGTACTGCATTCAGGAATACAATCCAAATTGTATTTTTATGCAATAATTTCATGTAAAATTATGATTGTGCTGCTACACGTGGTTTTTAGCTCAAATAAATAGGTGTTTCTGGTACTGTGAAAAAATACAAAAGGATCAATTTCTACTTGTTTTACTTTGCACAGCTGTAATTCTATATCCAAAGGATGACCTATGTCTCTTCACTTTGATAAGTGTTTTAATATTTTAAATATTGAAATAATTATTGTAAGAAAACCTTAGATTGTGATTTTTTCTCATAGATTTCTCTCAAATAGAGAAAAACGGCCTTTGTATCTTCAGATTTGTTGTGCTGTGGGTCTACACAACTGCTCTAAAACACAATCTCTTTTTCATACTTTCAGAGAGGATTGAAATTTCTATACAATCATCTGACAGCCTAATCATTCTCTTAGAAGCCATCAGGTTACAGTGTTTTTCATTAGTATCCATTAAAACAGCAGGAAAGATTTCTTGGCAAGACTGTAGCAGCTTCATTGTTGGAGATCTCTTAGACCTTGCTAGACAAATATCTATTCTGAGTCACATAAAGCAAATTAATCCCACTTTAGGACAGAGTGATAAATTAGATAGCCCCTAGCACCACTTCCAATCTCATGATTAGATCATGTTTCCTGAAAAAGAGAATATAATATGATTTCTGGAGATTCTGAATCAGGCTGTAGATTGACCCTATTGACCAGATGGTCACCTCTCAGCAGAATGGTAGGGGGTGTGAAAACAAAGAAAAGGTAAGGGTATTTATAGGTAGGTGTTAAATAAAACCTTATGGGGGATGATGAATAGCTGGAGAATGTAAGACATTCTATCACTTGAGATTCCAAGAAAAATCTCTTTATCCCAGCATGTAGCCCAAGATACCTCACATAGATTAAAAAATGGAAAAAGAACAAATTTACATGCTCATTTGGCATAGATGGAAAAAGTTTTAAGAGTGCAGAGACGCAGTTTCTGCCATTCTTGTCAATAGTCTGGAGAGGAAAAAAGCCAGATGGTATTTATCATAGTGCTAAGGTCTTAGAAGTGAAGAAGAACAATAATCAGAATAGCTTGGAAAAATTTTGGGGATGGACTTTTTACAAAGGCAGAGGGTGAGAGGACATAGGGTAATGGTTTGGAAACGAAAGAGGAGTGATTTAGATTGGAGATTAGGAAGAAGTTCTTTAGTGTGAAGGTAGTGAGAGACTGGAACAGGTAGCCCAGAGAAATTGTGGAAGCTCCATCCCTGGAAGCCTTCAAGGCTCGGCTGGATCTGATCTAGTGAAGGTGTCCCTCCCCATGCAGGGGCATTGGAACCTGATGATCTTTAAGGTCCCTTCTAACACTAACATTTCTATGATTTTCTAGGAAATTCTTAGAACATACACTTTTAACATCTTGTCTGTCAGAACTCTATAACATGTTAGAAGTTCAAAATTCTTTATACACAGGAGAAATTACTGTCTGTGCTACAGCAGCACTTGGACAGTCTAAAGGAGTTTTTGCCTTTGGAAGGTAAGTGTATACCTGCAAGACTCAAAAGCCATGCACTTCACATAGACTTAAAATTCCACTCAGAAAAGCCAGAACATCTATTTCTTGTTTCTGAGTTTTTTTGGTGTTGGTTTGTTTTGGAGTGTTTTGTGTGGGGGTTTTTTTTGGTTTGTTTGTTAGTTTGGCTTTTTTGTTTGTTTCTTTTTTAAATTTGTAGAAACTAATGCCAAGAAAGTGTACGTAGATTTCTTAAAATCAGGCAAGAAATACACAGTACAGATTAGAACTGAGTCCATTGTTGTCTACCACTTTGTAGTAATTTTTATTTGAGGAGACAGTAATTCTACAATCAGACCTACACGTTGCAAGAGATCACTTGAAAGGGATCCAAAAGCATGCCCCTGACCTTTGCTTATAAGCCATTTAGGAATCATTACAAGTAGTTGTATATTTTTATGTTGACTTGCATACCCTGTGGTATGCTTCCAAAACTGGGTTACTGATTATGCAACGTATGGTTATTTGGAGTGTGTAGATGGGACAAAAAGGGAGTAGTTGAAGTAGAAGGCCCCTGTAGAGAGAAAAGTTATCTGGTGATGGTTTAATAAAAACAGAGGGGAGATTTCAATATAATATGTCTTAAATACAGTCTTTAGGTAATCCAGAATACTGAAGGAGCTGCATTCCCAGCTTGGGAAGTTTGTCAGGAAGAAGATTGAGATATGCTATCATATCTTAGGAGGTAATTTTTAAAGTGAAAGACCTCGTAAGATTAAGCTGTGGGCACTCAACAATCCCACGTGAATCCATAATTTGTCACTCTACAAGGTCATAAATCACCATGATATCTACAGATCCATGTGCCACACATGAATATTTTTTAAAAATCTGTCCGATTATTGCTTTATTGTTATGCCAACTAGTTTATTAAAAATTGTCTTCTTTTCTTTAGTATTATCTAAGGAAAAAACCAAAATGAATATAACTTTCAGAAATCTCTAGTTGAAGGAAAAAAAATTGCTGGAGCTGGGTAAAAGCGTCTGAGATAGCTTATTTCATATGATACTTAACACTTTTTATTTTCACTAGTGCATTATAGCACTTCCACAGACACGTTAGCTTCTTCTCTGGTAAATTATATTTGAGTTTGCTCCTGGCAGTTGCCAGGCACAGAAAGTTGTGGAAACCAAAGTTATGTGCTTGTTCACTGCTCAAGTATAGGGTTCCTGAAGCAGATCTGACCTGGACTGTAGCATAGGACTATTTATATCGTGATGCCTACTAGGGTCCCAGTTGAGAATTCCTGCCTAGCTGCCAATCCATGGGTTAAATTTTCCAGCCAATCTCCACTGTGACTGAGACATTCCCAATTGCTGTGTCAGTTATGGTGAGAATCAAATTATGCAAACATGGCAGAAAGACTGAGCAGAGTGGAAGGGAAGGTGAAAACACTGGCTGTGGAAGAGACAGGATCTGTCCAGCCAGAGGGACCCATCAAAGGTTTAGCAATGACTTTGGTTGACGGGGTGCGTTTGTAAAGAACAATAAAACTTCATGTTCATGTTATGGTTAGAGCACGGTGCCTTCACTCTATTAGCCAGTGGGAAAATATCCCCAGAATCAATTTACTTGTAACTGTTCACTCCCCAGAGGCATAACCGTCCGTTTACAAAAAAAGTCAAGTTACTGAGCTGTGCTATATTTCTCAGGTACTGTTACCAGTGCTGAGGGTTAAGGAGAGGGAATGTGACAGAATAAAAGCACAACAAAATGAAACAAGTCTCCATACCTGCAATTTACTAATTAGAGTGCTTAGTCTATAGGCAGTCATCTCCTGAAAGAGTATGGAGGCAGCGGGTTTGGTACCTTCCCCTCATGTGCAGTGTGGGCAGAGGATGTGAACCTTGGCTTGAAGCTTTTCATTGCAGCTGCAGGACACCCTTAATTAAACAGCAGAAAAAAACCAAGGGTCATGCGGAGTATGATCTGAGCACCCAGGCTGAGATCTTATTTTAGAAAGTTGATGTCCTGGGCTAGTATATTTTGTGCCAAAGAATAATTTCTGTGTTCTGTATTAAAGAGAAAATGTCCAAGCATCACCAGAACTCATACTAAGCAACCGTCTTAACAGTATGTAGAACATCTTTCTCTTAATTGTGGTACAGCTTGGATGAAGAGAAATAGGAGAGGGAAGATGGTAAGTAGAGGAAAACCCCATCTCTGAACCTAGGTATGAGTTGCAGAAAACTGCAAAGCCTGAAGTGTTTTGGATCTGCACAAACATATTCCCCTCCTCCTTCACTTCTCAGAGTACAGTTATGCCTAGAAATATCTTTTCTTAAACAATTCCAAATGATAGAAAACCTGGTTTGGGTTTCTTTGCTCTGCTTTCACATCCAGATACCTTCTACTGAATCTTTGATCTCACTTCTGCTTCTGTTCTTTGTTTTTTGCCCCGTGAATTCAACTGAGACCCAGATTCCTGAGTGCCTGCTCAGAAAGAAAGTGAGTCCCCAGTGCTGGCTGCGCTTACGCTCACTCTGGTCTAGTTTTCCCCAAATGGCTGCGTGTAAGCAGAGATTTTCAGGATTGCAATTATGGCAGCAAGTAAGTCAGCTCAACTCAGCTGCTGTAAGGTTGAAATCAATAAACTAAAGCCAGGAGGTTCTGAGAATGACATGAAATATGTGCGACAAAGCGTTAAAATAAATTCATATTCATAAGGGGGTAGGCTTTACTTCACACTGGAAGCCTTTGTACTGGGAATGTGTGAAGTCTTTAATTAAAGTTGATTAAAATGGTAATTTTGAGCTCTGATAGTTTAGAATAACTTTTTTTTTCTCTCCTCGTTCCACATCTGAAAACCTTTAAACTACTTCAGTGGACTGCAGCCTAAGTAATCCTTCTCCTATTTTTAGGAGCATAAGCCCTGGCTTCAGCAAGGCCATGGCAGTTAGAATAAGAAGATTTTGCAAGTGCGGAGGATTAGCCTTTGCAGCAGTTGTATGACAAAGCAATATAGTCACCACTGATAACACAGGAGGAGGAAAGAATTTGTCATTTATTACATATTCATATTTGCCTTTTTTTAACTCAGCAACCTGCCAAAATCTATCCAAAATGTCTCTCTCTCTTTTTTTTTTTTTTTCTGGATTAACTCAGAGCTTTCAGTCCTACAAATGTTTCACCTCACTGCAGAGCAGAGTAGACGAATATTGGATGCCAGCACTGTTCTGGAAATGAGAGCACTAAGCATCACAGTTTGGGTTCTCTCTAATCCTCTGGCGCGGAGTTAACCTGCTGAGACCTAAAAGCTCCTCTCTTCCTGCATACTGATCTTTGTAATCATGAGGAAAGCAGCTAATTAAGTACACAGATGAAGGCAATTTTATTATTCACCTCTTAGGTATCCGTACAAGCTTTTCCTCTTCCTCTAAAATCCATGCTCCAGCTGAGCAAGTGAACTACTGCCCTTAAATTTAATGACATCAATCCTGCACTGGTGAACCTGCAATATGACAAAGGAGACAAATTACTGAAACAGCAAACCCTTAGAACATAGCACAGAAGGCTAAGAGGTAAAACTTGACATTAAAACTAAAGAAACCAAATCTGCAACTTCCCTGCTTATTTCTTCCCCCCATCAAAACCCCACAGAAGCCACAATACAACAAACAAACCCCCACAAGCAGCCAAATTCAAATTTCTGTTTTAATCCAGCTGGATGAAGCAGAGGATTTCAGAACTAGGACAGACAAAACAAGGTCAGAGACAGGTAGCTTTGTATTTTCACTAAATTGGAATAAATATCCATTTTTAGTTGCAGGAATTTTTGATCTAAAGAGATGACAACAGAAACACGAGACATGCTTGGTCATCCTTCATTTCAGTGTTTTTCTGGTCCTGCTTACATTTCCTTGATTTTCACTCTACATTTTTCAGAGATTTCCTTTGTTGACACAAACATCCACAGACAGGATGCTTCAGACTCACCTATATTTACAGCTCCTAGAGTACACAACTCTTCCTCTTTATGCCACCTTACGATACAAACTAGCCACCAATTCAGATCACAGGTACACTGAGAAAATAGCCTATTGCCTGCACACTGCAAGCTTCTGGCATGATTTGATGTCATTTGCCTTTCTTGTGGTGTCTTGGATCTTCCTGTGTTCAGTGGCAAAACTGAGTAGTCTTAAAACCTCAAAGGTTTCTCTAAACCAAGGTAGCTACTAGTGGGCAGATGCGACAGCCAAGCAAAGCTTTCTAGAAAGAAAATCCCAGACATCCTTCCTTCCTGGGCCAATGTTAGCTGCAGGGTGGTACAAAATCATGGCAGGGTGTCAGAATTACCAGGTGCTATGTTTACTTCTATGGAGACACTCTTGTTTTTCTGGATGAAGAGACAATTTGTGTTTTCAAAACAGTAAAAATAGGAAAGATAGGTGAATCGAATGGGACATAGTATGTTTATGATCTTTAATCTGTCTCTCTTGCTCTGGGCATTAACAAAATTTTCATCCTCTGAGACACACCCATGACCGATGCACCTAGTAGGATCAGAAATAAACCAGAGATTGTAGGCACCAAATTTCAATTGCTTTGGCAGAAATCCTAAAAGAGAGACATCCACTGAATGACAGAAATATCAAAAAATGATTTAGAATATCACCAAAGTTCCAGGTGTCAGATTAAAAGGGTTCTGAACCTTGATGGAGGATTCTAAAATCTCTGAAGACTTCATGGGAGACTCAGGTGCTTCAGTTTGCCTTGCAGCATGCAACTTGTGAGGAACTAAGTTAACCCATCAAAGTTTTGAAATGTTTGAAATACTGATCACTGTGGTGGTTCAGGCCCCGGATTCAGACTTCCGAATATTTTTCTGAATCTGCTGACATTTTTTTTCTGATAATAGATTTACCCAGACATACTTTTTTTAGCTGAGATGGAGTTGACCTCCGTGATATCTGTCACAGTTTGTGTTTGTGATGGTAGCTGGAGAAGCATTGACAACACACCAGTGTTTTGGCTACTGCTGAGCAGTGCTCACACAGCACCAAGGCTGTGGGGTTTGTTCACAGAATCACAGAACGTTAGGGGTCTGAAGGGACCTTGAAAACTCATGTAGTCCAATCCCCCTTCCGCAGCAGGATCACCTAGATCAAGTCGCATAGGAAGACATCCAGGTGGGTTTTAAACGTCTCCAGAGAAGGAGTCTCCACAATTCCCATTGTAAGGGTAGCCCCTTACAGTGCTCTGTCATCCTCACTGTGAAGAAGTTCCTTTTGATAACAATGTGGCATCTCCTGTGTTCCAGCTCACACCCACTGTCCCTTGTCCTATCCCTAGATGCCACTGAACAGAGCCTGGCTCCATCCTGACACCCACCCTTCACATATTTATAAACATTAATGAAGTCACCTCTCAGTCTCCAAGCTAAAGAGACCCTCAACCTTTTCTCATCAGTGAGATGTTCCACTGCATCATCTTTGAGGCTCTGTGCTGGACTATCTTCAGCAGTTTCGTGTTCCTTTCCCAACATTCTCCCCAACAGCAGACTGAGGCGTGGGCCTGGTGGGTAAACCGGACTCACAGAAGGGATATTCCATACCATATGATGTCAGTCCAGATATAAAATCAAGGGGAAAGATGAAGTCAGTGGAGCATTTGCTCCTCTGGAGCATTTGTCCTCTGGAGCAACCCCTACGTGTATCAGAGCCCTGCTTCCTATAACAGCAGCTAACATCATCTGCTGATGGGAAGTAGAGAATAATCTTTATTATTTAATTTTGCTTCTCTGTGTAGATTTTGCCTCTGTTTTATTAATTTGTTTTTGTCTCTACCTGGTGGCTTTTCATTATATTTTTTTTCTTCCCTGCCCATTTAAGAAGGACCAAACCACCACAGCTGCCTTTCTTTTAAATGAAGGAGAAGCTGACTGTCAGAACTGTACATGGCAGCAGTCTGCTTGAGTTAGGTTGGTTGTAAAGCCCAGACAGTCAGGCCCTTCCTCAGCTTCCTTCTCCCTAGATAATGCCCTGAGTGTCAATCTACATGATTTTTGGGCAAGGTCAAACTAAAATCTACAGTGTAGCTGAATAGATACCAGAGAACACAATCCAGCAAGAAAGAGTATATGAGGAAATGGCTTTGAGTGCTGAAGATAAGGTATTCAAATGGAAAGGCAGATTGCTGGTCCCAATCCCTGCTAGGAAGACTTCAGAAAAGAAACTTGAGTCCATTGGTTAATGAGAGTGTGAAATTGACAGTTACTGCTCAGTGTCCTCAACCCTGCCCCCCTGCAGCCCCATAGTCTCTACTGGAGAATCTTTTCTGTAAACGGTGTCACTCAAGGTTTTACAGTGCAGGAAATAAAGCATGCTCCCAGGCTGCCAAACCCATCAGGATTGTACTAGCCTTTGCTCAAATTGCTGACTCAGCAAATGTAGGATGGTATTTCCCAGCTGTTCTGCCACTGGAAAACATCTACATCCGCTGCCACATTTGTAAAGAAACACATCCTTTCAGTTTTTTGGAAGTGTATTGAATACCTCTGCTCGAGCAGGTTCTTCAGCACGTGACGGGTTTGTGCTGGCCGTCACTTGCACACAACGGACATACGTAGAAGGCACGGGTACCTAAAGCAGCTCTTAATTAGGAAGAATCCAATGAAGTTTGGATGCCTCAAAGTTTAGGTGATAGGAGGAGCAGGAAGCATGCTACCTTCTAGTTTGGTTCAAATTTCTGTCATTACTAAAGTCTTACTGGAGAGGCACTTGCCTGATTCTTGGAAGCCTTGTTGTTGTAGCTCCTGAGTTCTTCCTCTGAACTCTGAATAAACATGTAGAAGCCTTTTCTTTTGTTTACCTTCACTATCAGCACTCTGGATGGTTCACTTTGTCCTCTGTGGAGCCCCAAGACTTCACTTACTGTCATGGTATTCCATTCTGATATATTTGTATACCTGAATATCAGCCTGACACTGCAGCGCAACACTGGTGATTTATGTGTAAGGCAATTTCAATTTAGTTCTTATTAAAAAAAAAAAATAAATTAAGGGAAAATATTGTAGGGGATTTGTCACATAATGTAGCAGGCCCTATTCTGGCACAGTTCCATGCCCTCCAGAATATCCTTCCATTAAACCGATTGCAGAGCTTATATGCACTAGAAATTGAAAGGCAACGTGGGTTCATAGCTTAATCTTCAATATTAGTTTTTCTTTTTTTCCCCCTTTTGTTTATTTCATGGGACACTTCAGTCGAATCTCTTTGATAATAATTGCTTTCGTGGTTTCCCATCTAAGATTAGTCATCGATCATTTTGATCTGAGGTCTCCTCATCAGCAGTGTACACACCAACCACACGAAGATACGTTCGGCTTTCTTCTAAATCTGTCATCAATTTGCTAATCTTCACCTCATCCTCTGTGTCACTCAGATAAATTATAAGCCTAGAGATTCTGCAAATGCTGAGCTGCACCTCTCCTTTTTATTACTTTTTCCTTGCAGGAAGGATTTGTTTCATGCACAATAATTTTGTTTACCAAGACATGATCGAGCCATTTGGAATAAGATGAACACTGAACTGAACTTTCACCCAAATACGACTGAGTGAATCTCACTGTATGAAAATTGTCTTTACAAATAGCTGCTTTGTAGAAACGTGGGAATTTCACAGGAAAACCAGAATAAGACATTTACAAAACCATATATGTGACACACTCAGCTGATCTTTGGATAGAATAAGCTTCTAATTTTTGACGTTTCCTCATCAGTGACTACATTTATTCTGGCTTTTGAACAATGTGCATAAAAATAAATGTCCGTAAATCCAGTCCATTGGTTTTGCTGCTCCTTCTCACACTATGTGTTTTGTTACATTGGTAGCTCTTCGCTAGCCCTTGTTCTAGCGAGGCAAGTCCCACGGGAGCTTCGTTTAGACTGAACCGTGCATACGTAATATGCAGCTGACATTTTACACGAAACGCTAACGGAAGCAGCTGATTTTGCTTCTAGTGAAATCAGTACAGGCAGAATAAGTCCTGAAATGAGTATTCATCAGTATTAGTTGCTGCACGCACATACCCTTACCTGGCAGATGTGCTAGGGCAGGCAAAACTGCCATGAGCTATGAATATGAAAAGACAGCATAAATTTTAGGCAGCATTGTAATTCCTGAACTGTAAGTAGTAGTTCTGGTTTCTCAGATTACTTATGCTGGGTGCTGTGTTTAGTGTTCAGTTCTAGGGATATTTTCCTATTGGAAAGTACAATTTTAATGAAAACAAAAAAGATGAATTTGACAGTAGTGGAAGGAATCAGAGAAAGGCTTTTGTATATAAAAAAATTATATGATCAAAATGTTATCTTTACAGGTCTGTAACATTTTGTTTTTTCATTGCAAAATTCTTTAATTTTAACAATGCATAGGGTCCAAGAATCAGAGAAGAATTGGTGTTGGAAGGAACCAGTTTCCTATTCATAATAGGCTTAATGTTAGACTAGATTATAGTGTAAAAATTGTAGAAAAAAAAAATCAAATGTGTGACAAAATATTGCGATTAATCACAAATTGAAGGAAAAAATAAATGGTGCTTTTAAGACAATTTGAAATGCTCTGCTTTCTTTCTGGTAGTTATGATCCAATACTGCAAATATGAGTTTCCTGGGAAGCAGTAACTCTTTTATAACTCATTTATAACTTCAGTGGACAGCATCACAGTGTACCAAAGCTAACAAAATAATACAGAATCACATTCAGTAGCTGAAAACCTCATGTATCTAAATTAGGGCTAGTCAAAAGGTCTCATTGCTTAAATATTGTGGTTGATTTACTCAAAGTGAATATTGACTTTCCATATATGCAAGAATAAGTTTATATCTTAGAGGAATAGCAATCTGACCTGCATGCTAAACTCAAGCACAAATAATAAGTCATTTCAGCATCAAATGGAAGAGTTTATTCCAAACAGTGACGTTACCTGACCCCTTGCCTTTGGATTCCGGAGTAGTGGTATTTCAAATCCCTGAAATTCTGGATTCCAGTGTTCCTGGTTCCCAAACATGCTAAATCCCCTTCATTCATCCACTTCTTACAGTCCTGGCAACTCCACTTCTCCTCTGTGTCAGCTTCTCGCAAGAGACAAACAATTAAACATGATCCAAGGATTTACTACTTTCCTGAAACACATAAAATGAATCCAAACCAGCCTTTCGATGCTTCTCTTCTCAGTATAGTTGTCTTCAAAAAATCAACCTTCAGGTGTAAAAGGGGTGGATCCTATTTAAGCACCTAACACAATCCAGAGTGCTTCATTTTAGTGTTTTGACACATTGATCACACAAAAGAGCGCAGGTGACTTTGTGCAGCGTTTTAATGGAAGTATGCTATGAATAAATAATTGCTGTTGTTAGCATGAAAAAACAGACTAGAAAACGAAAAACAAATGCATGAAGAGAGTGAATGAAGAGAATAGTAACAATAATAAAAAAGTAATAACAGTGGAAATGGATGGAGAAATACATGGATGGAGAAAACTAAAATACATGGGAAAGGAAGAAAATTAAGAGATTCAAAGATGGAAAATATAGTGAAGCAGCAAATTGGGGAATAAAAAAAAACAGAAAAAGAAAGCAAATAAAAATGAATGAAAGCAATCCCTGGGCAATCACACTGCATAGAAGCAAATAAAGTGCAACATCTAGGGAGATAAAAAAATAATCTAAGAATAAATACGTGAATGCAAATTGAAATGTGTGCTTTTGAAAGATAGGAAGAGTAAAAATGTAAAGCAAATTAATAATGATACGCAAGGGGAAGGCCGAGAATTTTGGAATAAGATTTTTGATTATTTTGAAAAAAATTCAGGATTTGTTGGACTTAAATTACAACTGACAAGTCCTTCTGCAGACTTCACCTTCCTCAGATGCACTCCCTCAGCTTTCACATTTTATTCTAGAGCTGGAGACACTCGCTGGAAGGCATCTTCTGCCCGTCCCTCACCGGCAGTAGTGCACAGCCTGCAGCACCGGGTCCAGAGCTCCTAGGCTGAGGTCAGGGTGCAGCCTGTCTGTGTGGCTCACTAAGAGTTTGTGTCAGTTCATTCACCAAAGCCCTGGCACCAACAGCTCTGTGAGGAGAACAATTATTTGTTCAAGTAATTGAAACCTACACACCCTTGCGAAGAGTCCAAATAGTGCAAGTTCTAGTGCAGGAGGGAAGAGAGATGGAAACTTTCACTACAGTAATTTTGTGGATAAGAGTAATTCTATAGCGCCTCAGACTTATACTCAACCTGTGCGAGATATCTGAAGGATTCAGTCTTTTTGCTCATGTCTCTGGTAAAAGCTTATGTAGGTTTTTTTCTGGTAAAAAAAGGTGTTTCCTGATTTAGAAGAAACTCTACAGGTTTGATTGCTTGCCTTGGTACTTTTCCAAATCCAGAAGATCATTAGAGCAAAGCATCAGAAACTACAAGGTGAGGGGTACTGTGCGTGACTGCAACTGGGAGAGAACGATCCAAGCAGTGGAGATGTGTGTGACACCAGGCCTGAAAGCAGAAATACTAGTCTTGGAAGACAGGCAGGGAAATCTAAGCAGCTGAAAAAAAATCAGGACTTGGACAACAGCAAAAAGGGTGCTTTCAGCAGTACAAGAGGGTACATGACAGAAGGAAGGGGATCAGGGGAGGTTTAGGTCACATTTCTGTTGGTTCATCCTTCTTAAATACCTACAATAATTATCCTATTGCTGTACTATTTCTCTGAGCACTTCACAGTCTTTAATGTAATTATCTTTGCAAAACTCTTGCAAAATAGAGAATACTTATGATGTCCCAAAAGACTGAACAATTTGTTCGAGATCACTCAGAAACTGCAGCTAAGTGGGAAGTTGACATAACGGTGTCCTAACCCTGCAGGTTTTTACATGCTTCCTCATGCTTTCTCCCCTTATTCATTTCACCCTCGAGAAAGGTTTTCACTAGTCTCACCTAGCTCTTTTGCTCTTGCTTCCTCTGTCCCTGCTTTTTTATTTGTATGCACCTGTTCCTCTGTAAAGAAGACAGATGAGTAAAGGAGATTCAGTGAAGCACCTGAGAGCTTTGCAGGGATCGTGAGTGAGGGAAGCTGGACTAGTATGTACCCCAGGAGTTGCACAACTATGGCAGACACTTGAAGAGAAGCAACAGCAGTGAATGTGCGTAGCTGGTGTGTGTTAAAAATGCTTTGTTTATAAATAAGAGGAAATTAAGTGCTCCAAGGCTGCACTGGCACTGACTTGCTCTTGCAGAGAGATTGCTTATACCCTTCTAGAAAGAAACCTTGAGGAGCTTAAGTGTGCTGCAGTGCATGTCGTAGAATCACAGAATCATCAAGGCTGTAAAAGACCACCAGGATCATCAAGTCCAGCCCTCATCCCAACATCTCCCTAACCCCTAGACCATGGCCTTAATTGCTCTAGCTACTCATTTGTTAAACACCTCCAGGAACAGTGACCCCCACCACCTTCCTAGGCAGCTTGTTGAACACAGTGGTGCGTTTTCTCTGCACTTGGAGCCATGGCACTCAAAAAGGTATGCAAAAGAACTTGAAAGTAAAGCACATGTCCTCCTCAAAAGAGGGTCACAGCATCTAGCTTGCTGAGGTCCAGCCTGCATTTATGTGAGTTGTCCTGAACAACAAAGCCTCCAGTCTCCCTGCATGCCAGTCACTCAACAACTCCACAAGAACAGCAAGTCATGAATGACTTTTCCTAACCAATTCTTTTAACATGCCACAAGCTGCTGATCCAGTGTCTGTCTTCTGACTGGCTTCTGCAGCTGGAGAGGCCCACTCTGTCCTTGTAACGCACAGCACATGTCATGACTAACCTGATCACTCATCTGGCTCATATTTTTGGCCCTCCCTAAAGGAAAGTTCACCTAGTGTGAAGTAGCTTTCATAATGTCCTGTGCCTGCAAAAATTCAGATCTCCTTGGCTCCAGCAGCAACCATGGACATGTGGCTTTTGGAATACAGCTGGTAATCAACCAGTCGGCCAGCAAGAGGACAGTAAGCTTCAGCCTGCAAAAGGTCCTGTAGCTGTACTCTCATTTCCTATTCTAGTCATAGTCTTACAATATTGCTTCTGTGAATCCTTTCTGTCAAAGGCTAGTAGGATTTATTGTATACATGTGCAACTATGCATATAATAGTCTTAGGTTAAAAGTTATTGAAAAACTACTTCCAAAGTAATAATGAAATAGTGATATCTCCTTTTCTTATTCCATCCCAATAAAAAAAGACAATAAAACAGCCTATCAATTTCACAGCAGTGAAAGCATTTCTTTTTGCTCAATGGCAAAGTCGTCCTGTTCGCTGAGGGTGGGAAGCCTAGCTATGGCATATATTAATTTGCTGCATTATGCTTTGGGAATGTAAGAATATTAGCTTGTGACTCCTGAAATCTGAGAGAAAAAGAAAAGGTGCAATATAACTCTCTTTAACCATATTAAAAGCTAAGGAACAGAGCGTGCATTTGTTTTAATTAAGCCAAACCACTCTATCAGCTTATGCCCTAAACAAGGCCATTTTAGCAAATTCTGTCAAATGAAATCCCAGTGGGATGAAGTGCCAAGTATTTTACTGCCTACTCTGTGAACACTGGCAACATTATCCTCTTATTTGCCAGTGTAATAGAGGATCAGTTATAAGATGCTACAGAGGCTCAGCTACATAATCACTAATTATAGTTTCTGTATTAACTACAAAGAAAAAAAAACTTGGTAAAACCTTTCCGAGTTTCAAATGTCAAGTTAAGCCTGCACAAGGCTGATAAATGTTCTGAAGATTCATTGCTGTTGGCATGATTACTCATACAGTCATTGCTGTCGGTTGCAATAAGTACAGTCTTGTTACAGATGGGAAAAAGTAAGGCAAAAGACTGTGGAATGTAGTAGCATGAAGTACTGTGTTAAACTTTACAGCAGCGTTCAAAGATACAGGAAAAGTGAAGTTTGGGAAAGTGGAATTGTATACTGTGTGGATAACGTAGAAACGTGGCTGTAAAAACTTTGAAAAAATAAATCTTCCACAACTGGGTTAATGCTCTGATGCCACGCTGGACTATTGACCACAACAGTCTACTTGATCCGAAGACACATCCACCCGGAGAAGAGAATCTATTTAACTTATGTTTAAGCAACTGCAACAGGCACCACTTTATCTCTTACAAAAAAACAAAGGAGTTCCCTTTGCTGCATAAAACATTGTTTATGTTAAACTGAAGAACGCAGCCTTCAGAAAGGAAAAATCCTCAGATCCCTTGAGAACAATGAAAGAAGCAATTACACTTTATTAAAAACACCTTTGTGTGAAATGAAATTTGGGCTCTGGAGCAGAGGTAGCAAAGCAGTGGGGATCTGGCATTATTCAGCAAGGTAGAAGTTGTTCAGATGCCTTTTTGCAAAGATAAGGCTTCCTTTTTGGCTGAAAGGAATACTCGGGTGAAGACACAAGTGATCATGGCATTGTGATTTTTATTGCTATGCTCGAAGGGAAAAGACATTTGTGATCTAGCCTCTGGGGGACATCCTAAGTTCCTTGTAAATATTAGGTCACCCATTGATTTACAGTCTCACTTCTGCCGTTTTCTAGACAAAAAAAAAAGAAACCCAGTACCCCTTCTTTTGAAAATGTACTTTGTGTGTACCTTTCATTACGCAGCATTTCAACAAAAGAAATAGAGCTTGATGACTTGAGGCAATATGCTATTTACAGATAGTTTATTTTTAATTATCTTCTGCCTGTAATGCTTCCTGTCAGACTACATCCTCTATGCAGTGACAGAGATTGGTAGTGGCTGAAAAAGAAAAAAAATGGGGTTGAGCTTTTCCTTAAACTCTTGGCTTTTTCAAGGCTTCATACTGCAAATGGAGAGGATGACATTACAACTAAAAAGTTTTGCTGTGGAAAGCTGTCATGGCATCATAACAAGTTTATCGGTGTTTGGAAACCAGTGTTTTCCGCTGATGGCAATGGCTGCTTGTCTGGATTTCTTAGCTGAGCAGTGGCTGTGGTTATTTTTCCACCACAGCTAGTAAAGGGCGATAGCACTGTCTAAGCTATGTCTTGGTAGAAGCTTGATTACCTTTTCAGGGATGGCTAGTTTTGCTTTCTTAACATCTGGAGGGAGTGTAATATGATTCTGACTTTGGCGTAAATCAGATTTATTGCAGCATGCCTGTAGTCATTAGTATTTATGTTCCAAACTCTGGATTTTAGGATGTTGCATAAAATCCCAGACTGCATCATTAAACAGTAACACTGTAGTATTTGTTAACAGGTTTTCTACTGACAGCAATTTTATCATATGTTCATAAGGAGGAGTTGTGCTTCTGGCATTTATATGTATTTGTTACATTAATCACAGAATGTTCCAGAAGGACTATTAAACTTGCATGTTTCCACAGTTTGTTTGCGTAATGCTTATTACACGCACAGCATATATCTGCTTTTCAAGGAAATTGCAATAAAATGTGGAAATTGTTATTTCTTGAAGGCAAAGACTGTATTTTGTTTCTTCCAAGTGCATTGCCAGCAATAAAAAAAATGGAGTAAGATGTGTATAACGAGTTGTCAGAAGATGCATCAGACATGATCGCTGCTAAAATTTTGCTTTTCCTAAAGGTATTTGTTCTTAGGCTGTCCTGAAGAAAGCAAGCTGTTTGAACAGGCTTTGTAATTTTCTCTGTGGGGTCAGAAGATGCGCAAATTAGAGGTTGCCAAAAATATTTCACAGGCACACACAGATGAAGACCTTGTGCTTGCCTTTAAACAGCCAAAGAATCTCAACTCTAGAGAGTAGACTAGAGGCATGTCAACTGATGAAATTGAATGTGAATGTAAAAGCTTTTCTCTGCTAAAAAAGAACACAGCCCTTAGATTAATATTAGCAAACCCGACTCTGTCACATTGCTACAATCAGCATCTCTCTGGGAAATAAGAATACATTAGTTCAGGTCAATATCTGCACTCCCATCAGACAAAATTACCTAACTGTCTTTGTCTGGTAATGATAATGACATTGTTAGCCTCCAGGGAGTTGACGTCACACAACTGAACAACTCAGGAAGAGCAGTGCATACAAGTGAACAAGCAAAGTCTTCCACGGGTATGCACTGATTCAGCTGATGGATGTCGTACTAAAGCTGCCACATGTGAAAATCCAAACAAGCCCCAAGCTGCCCCGGATAACAAAATAAGCAAGTTGTGTAAGAGTGTTTTAGGCATGTAAACAGTTGTAAGTGACCCACTGCTCAGCTCATGCTCAGATGTA